>OU015492.1:106730615-107330615 GCA_907164885.2 Dolomedes plantarius | reverse complement strand
AGAGTCTATCTCAGCACACAATTTTTAAAAAAGACTGGGTAATGTGCGCATTGTCTTTGATAACGTTGACCACTTTAATGGCCATTTGCATAGTACTAGCAAAACTCCAGAAACGTTTTGGAAGCTAACGCCTGACGATGAATGATGCACTGCGTTGTTGTTAATGTCGAAGAATTTTTCTCTTTAACCAGTGGCGTAGCTACATATTCAGCGCCCTGAAGCAAGCAAAATCTTGTTTCTTGGAAGAGGTCTGACAAAATTTGTTTTCTATCTACTGTTATTTCGATTTAAAACCTTACTTAATAACAATTTACTTGAAATTCAAGACATTTCAACAATAAGAAATTCAATTTAATAAATGTGAATATAATAATAAAACAAATTATAATTTTTTAAGTACGGAGAACCCACTAATATCTACTACATATTTTATAAACTCTATTGACAAAATGTACTTCAGCATGTTTAGTTTGCACATAAATAAACCTTCAAAATTTTTGTTTTCTCGCTTTCTCGTTTGCAAGTCAGTCAAACATTTTCTCCAGATCAAGTTTTTGTTCTTTCAATTGATATCGTGGCCAAAGGGCTAAGACGGTGTTGTGACATGTTGCTTTTTAAATTTGTTTTGATTAATTTCATCTCTGAAAAACTTCGTTCTGATGTCGCTGTCGTCACAGGTAAAGTTTAAAACAATCATGCATGCTGTAACAATGTCAGAGAAGCTACTTGAGGCTGCGGTGTGAATTAAAAGTACTTCAGCAACTTCGCGTATAGAAGTAATTTGTTTTAATTGAATATATAAGCACATTTTAAATCGAAGCAGTTGAAGTCCCAAAATAGGTGAAATATCGGAAATATATGCCGAATGTAACCATAGGCGTAACGTGCTTCTAATTTTTTTTCAGGGAAGAGGGGGGGGGCACGAATTGAATTCAGTTAGCGCCCTCCTAAGCGCATTAACTGCCGGACGGTCCTTAAGTATGAAATATTAGGATTTTTTTAAAAAATTGAATAACAATAGAATTGATGTTTGAGTAGTATTCAAAAGTTATACAATGAGAAAAATAAATATAATATAAATAAAATGAAAAAAAAAATATAGCATCGAATTTTTGTTATGGATCATATCATTTTTAAAAACTGTGCTATGGCTAAAGACATAATCGGGATCTTCAGTTTCACAATTGAAAAAAGCGGGAAAAAACCAAATTTCTTAAAAGTTTTCTACAATTTTCCGATTTTAACTGAACTTCTATTAACGTTTTAATTTATTTCAAGTTAAAGTGGGGAGGGGGCATGTGCCCCCAATTTTATTTCGACATACCTAATTACTTGCATTTTTTCCATAACACACTGCTTCTTAAAATTGCCAATAAAAATTAATAATGGCAACTCCATTCAAACTGTGATGTACTTCAGGCTTCGAGGCACGATGTATAATGTATGATTGTCTCCATGAACAGTTTTCAAATGCATTTATGAAATTGTTCAATACATTAAAAATCTCCATTGATCCGTTCTTAATTTTTCTTATAATTTAAGATGAACTTGAAAGAAAGGTTTAGAAATGATTAGTGATACTATTTATGTGAGAATTTAAAAAAAATATTTGTAAACTAACAGACAAAATTTCCATTTAGACTAAAATTTCCATTTAGTCGGTCATAAAGTCTTAACTTCTCTTTAATTTCGAATGTTTTGACTAAACGTAAGCCTGTTCTGAGTTTTTGCAATTAACTTAATATTGAACTCTAATTTTACTACTAATAAAATTAGTTAATTGCTTCAATTTTTGCCTTCAATTAATGCAACTATTTTTTCTTTCAATCGTTTTCCTAACTAAAACTTTTTTTTATCGACAAAACTAGAAAAGTTTAAGGTAAAACTGAAAACTGTTATTGCAATTTAGTATACTTTCTATTTATTCTGATTACATTTTAGAATTCGGGTGCACGTTGCACCCGATTAAACACGTAATTGATTTCGGTGGTGTTAACGGGATTCAAATTCATTGAATTATGATAGTTATGCTAATAACAACACAAAAATAATTACATCTGTTCATTTGCAATATTAGTGCATCTGATTTACACTAATATTGCAAGTATATCATTTGAAATTGAAAGTCCATCACAAATGTTATATTTGCTCATATGTTTTTGTACTTCGTGGTTTTTTCAATCTTTTTCAGTTAACTCAAGTAAAGCTTAACTAATTATTCATATTATTGAACACTGCTTTGTCTACAAATATTATTTATAACATTACTCTTCCCAGTGGCACACCCAGGATTTTTTCTTGGGGGGGGGGGGGGAGCAGGGCCCCTTGCCCCCCCCCCTGGGTGCGCCACTGACTCTTCCGTTTAAACACAGAATAGTGAAACCGGAAGTACTTTAATCTGTCATACGTAATTAGTTTTAATCTTTGATAGTTGATTTCTTTCCTAAATAACTTGATACATTCTGATTACATTTATCATTCAATAGATGTAATTGAAATTGATCCAAATGTGCCAACTGCTCTGGTTGGTTGGTTGGGGTTTTATGGCGCAAGGTCCAAAATAGGACATAAAGCGCCAAACAAAAGACTGGAGCCAAAAAACAGTATATATAAAACACAGCTGAAAAAACGGATTGGTCACCAACACTTTTGTTAATAATAGCACATACACACCACAGAAAAATTAAGATGCAATAAAATTGTGTAAGCACGATAACATTCAAAGTTGAAAAACAGAGATGGTATATACAAATGGTAAAAGCGATTATAAGTAAAGATTATAAAACCAATGTTATATAAAAGCATTAAAAAATATAAGAAAAGTTAATAAAAAGATTTAATGATATGAACGATGAAATATAGAAATTAAAAGTTTCACATTAAAATCAATCTGAAAAGCAAATACTTTTTATAAAACCAGTGGCGAATAAAAAGGGAAACAGTGAAGGATGGGGGGGGGGGGGCAACTGCTCTGAAATACGGGGAGTTTTTCCACCAAAAATGTTGAATGCATGTTAACTCCAGGTATTTTGACAAATGGAATAGCAGTGCTGAAATTCGTTTTCCAACGAAATATTTCTTCTCTTCCTCACTTTTATTAACGAGAAATTAGTTTTAAAAGAAATAATCTCAGAAAACCTTAAATCTTCAAGGTATTGCTCAGATGATTGCAGTAAGTTTTGGAGTGATATTTTGAATTCTAATTTCGATTTCAGTCGGATGAGTTATTTACCCAAGCAAACGCAGAATCGCCCTAACATAATGGACAAGTTTGGTTTGGTTTGGTTTGGTTTGATTTGGTTTGGAGCGCTACGGTCCGTTTTTGCTAAAACACAATGGACAGAGTGATCTTATGTTATCCCTCACACTAGTAGAACCGGATATAAAAAAGTTTATATTAGGAGTTCGTGGGTTTCACCGGATACATGTAACTTCTTTGCAGTAAAACACAACTTATAATACGTATAGTAAGTGCCTATAGTAGTTAGTGCTTTTAAACATTCTTAGCAATCATCATACATTTTTATAAGTTTATTAGATTATAAAGTGTTAAATTTATAGTGAAAATTTTCTGAAATCAAAATTATGATAAGTCAAGTACATTCTAATATATTTAGGTGTTTATAGTTTTATTTACTTAAAAATATTTCATTTATTTCTTGTATATTTTACAGAAAATCTGACAAATAGAAATTTTTTTTATACAAAAGTTTTTACAAATTTTTATTCCATTCTTTCAAATTTTGCGCCCCCCATGATTCGTGCGCCCGGAGCAGTTTGCTCCAACTGCTCCACGGTAGCTACGCCCCTGTCTTTAACTAATGATGCTAGATCAGAGCGTAATCTTAGCATAGCAGGAGCTCCATCCGTACAATAACCAGCGAGCATGTCGTACATAATCCCGTGTTTCTTGAAATATACGCAAATAATTTTCATGACGTCAATACCGTTCGACGTACTTTCCAGTTCCTGCAACATTAATGACTCTTCTTTGATCGTGTTGTCCTTTTTTAAAAAACGGACGAAAACGAGAGACTGACAACATTGAGCAGCGTTCGTCGACTTATCAAATTGCAAACCAAAATATGGTGATTTTTTTAGTTTCACCACAAGTTGTTCTTCGATGTCGTTCGACAGGTTTTAGATTCATACCTTCACTGTGTTGTTCGAAAGGGGTATTTCCCGAATCTTTCTTTGGGCCTCCGTTCCTAAAACCTCTTGAACTGCCTTAAGAAAACAAGGTTTTATTAATGTTTTACCCATCAGAAGTGTTTTTTTTTCTGATTTTGAGATTAATTGGGAAATTTCGAATGACACGACCGATGCCTCTTCGATGACGTGAATCTTGAATCACTAGATCCGAATTTCATTTTGATATTCTCTAGTTTTCCCTGGAAGAATTCTGGCGGTCGGCTTCAAAAAATTGGATGAACGGCATTTTACTAGTGTTCCAACTTTGACTGCATTGTTCGCGTGGACGGTTGCGCTTATTACTCATTGATGTTTCGTTTCCTCATGACTTCCAATTAATTTGATTCCAAGCTTGACATAACTGCTATCGCATTTTTTCTTAGACGCCATAACCTGAAGTCAAAACAAAAAGTGATGAATCATAATAGGTTAAACCTTGCTAGGTTACCTCTGCTCTAGGTTACATCACTACATTTTATATCGACAGTGTTCATACGTGGTACGTTTTGAATAATAATGTGAATATTTTGTGATATAGATAATTTTACGCCAATTTTACCGCGAGGGTTTAAATATTTTACATTTTTTCAAGTACAGTACCCAGACTCATACCAAAAGTGATTCGCAACTGTCTATTACTACGAGGGTTATTTTTTTTTCAAGGTCCGATAGGTCGCTAAATGAAAATCACAGTCAGAATCAAGAAAATTTTATATGAAACAATGTGATACAACATTAAGCTACTTTTTGACGTAATCGCCGTTCCGATTCATATATTTGTCGTAGCGTAGTACCAATTTTCCAATACCTTCATCATAGAAAGCAGCCGCCTGTGTTTTCAGCCAATTCTGTACGCTGGTCTGTAGCTCGTTGTCTGTGGCGAATTTTTGTCCTCCTAGCCAGCATTTTATGTGGGCAAAGAGATGAAAATTTGAGGGATTCAAGTCAAGACTGTAAGGTGGGTGATCAAAAACTTCCCATCCAAAATGCTCCAGGAGGATCTTTGTTGCAACTGCAGTGTGCGGCCTCGCATTGTCATGAAGGACAATGCCTGACGATAACATTCCTCTTCTCTTGTTCTGAATTGCCCTTCGAAGACGTTGAAGAGTCTTGCTGTATGAAGCTGCAGTGATGGTTGTGCCACGTGGCATGAATTCCACCAAAAGAACACCTTTACGGTCCCAAAACACTGTAGCCATACACTTTTCAGTGGAGAACGTGCGCTTGAACTTCACTGGTTTACGACTCGGGGAGTGTGAATGCATCCACTGTTTGGATTGCTCTTTCGTTTCTTCAGTTTCGTAATGGATCCATGTCTCATCTCCTGTGACAATGTGGCTCCTGTGTGATTTTGTCCAAAACCTCATCTCCGTCGTGATGGTAGCGCTGGAGGAAGGTTAATGCGGCGCCCATTCGCTGAGTTTTGTGATAGCCAGACAGCATCTTGCGATCCCATCTCGCGCAGAGTTTGCGGTACTCGAGTCTTTCACTCACAATGGTATAGAGATCTGATCGTGAAATTTCCGGAAACAAATCACTCAACCCAGAAATTGTGAACCAACGATTTCCGCGAATCGCGTGATCCACGCTCTGAACAAGATCATCGGTTGACACTGGCTTCCTTCCCTGGCCGCCTGCATCATGAACATCTGTGCGTCCAGCATCAAAGTTACTGCACCATTTCCGCACTTTGCTGTCAGACATGAACGTTTCTCCGTACACTTTACTCATTCGTCCATGAATTTCAGCTGCATTGTTTCCTTCAGCATGCAGAAATCGAATGACTGAACGCAACTCACATTTGGCGAGAGACTCTATTTTTCTAAGCATGTTTATGTGCTCCCTACGTACTCAGAAATGACAACCGCGAATCGGCGCGTTCCCCTGGCCAACTACAGCGCAAGACGTCTGCGCACAGACCTAGCGGATTTTCCCTGAAGCTTTCCTTTAGCGACCCATCGGACCTTGAAAAAAATAGCCCTAGTATAAGGGCCTGCTCACATAGGAGTCCGTTGAGTAGCGTTAAGGAAAAGATGACGTTGAGACGAAAATAAACCAATCATATGCCTCCAAACAATTAGCAATGAAATTTTTAACGCCTATGATTGGTTTATTTTCGTCTCAACGTCATCTTTTCCTTAACGCAACGCAACGGACTCCTATGTGAACAGGCCCTTAGAAGGCGCTCGAAATTGTTGCAATAATTTTTGTGCTCGTTAGCAACAGAATTTCATTACTAATTGAGATACACATTAGTATTATTAACCTGCATAGTAATTATTATAATAAAAATAATTATAACATTATTGGACTATTTACCTGCAAAAATAAGAAATGGTATTTTTTTTTGCACAAAAGTTACACAACCATTGTGGTCTTAATGACTGACGTAACTTACACAGCTGGAAGACAAGATAAACAGCCTGCCGATCGCTCAAAGCGCTGCGAGTCCGCGCCAAAGAAAATATATAAGGGATTTTTAAATAGAAAAGGGATTTTTTTCGTACACGAAACGTCAAAAAACGGAAGAAATACAGGAATTTTTAAAATTTTAACAACAAAAAAAACTTACTCCCAATTTTATTAAATTCGCTGTCATTTTAAAATGATGAAACCAGTCTTTTTTTTCACCATTACTCACCTCGCGGAAGACTTCTTCGGTTTTCCCGGACTACCGGTTAGGAACCACTGTTGCAGAGGATGACCGATGGGTAAGCAAAAATAAGTTAATACTATTTAGCACTAATTAACACAGAGCATCTTTCTAAAAGCATAATCATAGTTTGATATCTTATTCAACTTTGTATTAAAGTGAAGAAGCGTAATATACTGCAGTAGCAGCGTGGTTAAAATAATCAGTATTTGATATACTAATTATAACTCTTGATGAGTTAGCGGTTTTCCGAACTCAGTCGTTACACCTTTGGCATGGGAATAACTGATTCTCCCTGGAAGACACCCCAAGATTCTACTTGTAGTCTAAGTTGTAGTATCGGTGACACAAACAATACATTGACTTTTGTAAATTCCCGAACAAAGTAAAATTTAGATAATCTTTAAAAGAAACGTATTTTTACTACATTAGTTATACTGGAATACTTTTTTCTCCTGACGCTTTGGGTCAGCGCAATCTCTAGAATTCATCTTGTCGACAGTTACCACTGAACAAAGATAAGCTTTCCGTTGCATGCTAGAGGTTTTATTGTCGATGGAAATTCATAGATTATTATTTTTTCCCGTAGAAGAAAGTTTAATCATACAGAATTAAATAGTTAAATAGCCCATATCACTGTTATGTAAAGAACTTCTTGCACAGTTTAGAGAGCAGTAATAATTTTGGTTTGCTTTTTTACAAAATTAATATGGTTTCATGAAAGTTCATACAGTTATGAATTTGCTTTCACTATTTACGAGAGTTATTTGCTATTTTGGTAAACTTAAAAAAAAATTAGTATAATGTCCCATGTGGGCCTTTTGTATGTATTGTCCACTTATGGCGTACATGACGATGGAAAAGTCTTCTCTCTAAAGTTATTTGTAGCCTGTATGAGAGCTATAACAACTATATTTTAAAATTTTTTGATATCTTTAAAAAAATTAAGGTAATATAATCAATTTTCATGATTAATTAAAAATATAATTCCCAATGGGAAAAAACAAATCTTAATTGTAAAACTATAAACTGAAATTACAACAGTAACAATATATATATATATATATATATATATATATATATATATATGTCAGGCGTTGGGTTTGCCTGCTCTAACATCTTAAAATGCAGTCATCACCCAATTACGCTGGTGGCGAGTGGAATATAAATAGAATAACATCAGTCCATAATTTGAAACATTCGCTTTATTTCCATTTCATATTAACCAAGGCTTCAAATTGGCGCGTTCAGCTCTCACCATTTTTAAACTTAGGGACTCCACGAACGCACATCCATCATACCCGATTTTATCTCTCGCTCTGCCGGCATTGGAGGTCAAAACAGCGTTTCTACTCTCATGGCACATGCGCAGAGCCCAATCTAGAATTTTCTAGAAGCATTCTTCCCGCCAAACCAGTACATTATCTAAAAATAAACTCCCTGCATGGAACTTCATTCCATCGCGAATCGAAGGTCAATTACTAAAACGGGGAAAATCCCTTTCTCTCGACGCGTCTTGGCATCTGAAACAAGCGGCTTTAGCATCACAAAAATAAATTAATACCGAAGACCCCTTTAAATTTAAATTAATTATTCTTTCCTCAATTAATTCCTTACACACACACACACACACACACACACACACACACACACATATATATATATATATATATATATATATGAAATAACGTAGCAATAGGCATCGTAGGAACAGCTGATACTGGAACACCTGTAAAGGAATTCTTGGGACGCAGTAAACAGGCGACTGAATTAACACACCTTTATTTGTCGTTTATTACGTAGTTTCCCCATAGGAAGGGAGTTAGACTTTGTGATACATTCTATGTTCAAACATTATCAGGAAGAGTGCGGCTTTTAGCCGTGTTCACATTTTATATCGGGAACATACAGAAGACTTGGTGTAAGCAATAATCCCTATGACGCTATGCTACGTCATGGACAAGGGCGTGTCCGATGATTCTTATCGGTTCAGTCTCCCTAGACAGAGGCTGTTCTAAGTCTATCAGGATATTTCTCTGTCTATAGGGGAACGAAGGGATTAACTACTGCAAACTTTAAGAGTTGTTATATCATCATTAGAAATGGAATAAATTATGTTTTATAGGAATATAGACAAGTCAGATAATTAATATAAAAATTATTTTTTATATTACATCCCCCCCCCTCAAAGAAAAAGAAATTCCCCATGCCAAACAAAAAGAAAAAAATTAATTTACCTATTCTGACAATGTAAAAACTGAACCTATCCACCAACTCTTCTGTGTACAAAACTAACATTCAGAACTCTGAATGGTCAAGCACAATACAACATAAACATATAAGACGTCTTGAAGAAAAACATGTGGTGACAAGTGGTGACAACCATGGTTGTTTTGTTTTTTGGCTTATACAGTCTTTTGCAGAGAAATTATTGTCCTTTCACTGCTGAGCCAAATAAAAATGAATACAAATGCACTATCATAATACTGAAAAAAATTGCAATACAACAATACGTAAAAGAATACAACCCTATAATTATATACAAACATACATACTTTATTTACATTATTCATGACTCAGTTTTAATTTTTCTGGTACATGGTATTTTCGTAACTTCGAAACATGCACAACTTCTGAAGATTCTTGAGAGTGGGTATTTTTCTTATTAATTTCATAATTAACGTCAGAAATTTTGTTAAGGATTTTATAAGGACCACTGAAAATTGGAGACAGTTTCCTAGTATTAGGATATTTAAATTCTTCATAAATGACTGACTCATTAGGTGTAAATTGTATATCCACAAATCTAGCATCGTAATGTATTTTATTCCTTTCATGGTAATGTTTTGTTCTCTGAACTGCTATTTTTCTCGCCTCTTCAACAGGAGGATAAATACTTTCCTTTAACGGATTTGTATATGGAATTGTGCCATACATTAAATAGGCTGGTGGAAATTTAGTAACGGAATGGGGGGTCAAGATGTATTCGTGAGTTACTTCCTTTAGTAATTTAGGCCATGGAACTTTTGTAGATGATTCATTAATTTTACATTTTAAACGTGTGATTATTGTTTGGCCTAATCTCTCCACTTTACAATTAGTTTCTGGTCTGTGTGCTGTAGTCAATAGTTGTTTAACGTTATAATGCTTAAGAAATTTTTTAAAATGAGAAGATGTGAAAGCTGGATTTCTATCACTTAAGATACTCTTTGGCACTTGAATTTGAAAAATTTGGTTTAGGAAGTTAGTGTAAGTTTCTGTTGTAATTGATTTTGAAGCAAAAGCCCATATAAATCGAGTGTGATGGTCAATAATTAACGTCAGGTATTTTTTAGTTGAATTGTAATGGTTAAGGCCACCCACACTATCAATTGCAATCAAGTCAAATGACTTGTCAACCGGAGGCATTGATTGCAAAAGTCCAAATCTTTTTTGTCGAGGTTTTTTATTTACTTGACATGTATGACAATGTTTAATAAAATTACTAATATCAGAAGTTATATTTTGCCAATAATAAACAGGGGTGAGCAAATTAATTGTTTTTTGAATACCAGGATGGCCAAATTTTTCATGAGCAATTTTGAGTAATTTCAGTCTTAAAGAAAAAGGTACTACAATCTTTGTAAACCCTTTTTTACGAAGGCATAAAACATTGTTAATTTCGACAAAAATTCCAGTTAAATTGTCATTTTTTTGAGCCTCGGTAATTTCACTCAACTGCAAGAGATGTGATACCTGAGTTTCAACATTGCTTACAATAACATCATTGTGTACATTGTTATCTGGTACAGCACGAGAGAGCATATCTGCTTCGATGTTTGTGGTGCCCTTTGTATATTTAATATCATATTCATACATACTTAACTGCAAAGACCAGCGGAACAATCTTCCTTTTAAGTTTTTAACATTTTTGAGCCAAACTAAAGTCGCATGGTCCGTATGTATGGTAAATTTTTGTCCGAAAAGATAATGATGAAACTTATTTAAAGAATCCACTATAGCGAGACATTCCAGCTCAGTAATACAATAATTTTTTTCATAATCTTTTAATGAGCGGGAGTGAAACGCGACAGGGTATAGGACACCAGAAGCATCTGTTTGTTTTAAAACCGCTCCTACACCAGTGTGACTGGCATCAACATAAATATGACATTCAGCTTTTGGATTAAAAATTTTCAACACAGGTTTACAAATTAAAGTTCTTTTTAACATTTCAAACGCTTCTTGGCATTTCTCAGTCCATTGCCAAGGTGTATTTTTTTTAACAAGTTATTTAGTGGCTGTCTAATAGTGGCATATTTGTCAATAAATTTATGATACACATTAATTGAACCGAGAAATCTTTGTAAAGATTTTACATTATTGGGTGGTTTTAGCTTTTTAATAACCTCAATGTTGGTGTTATCCGGAGTGACAATCCCATTGGTAATTTCATATCCTAAAAATTGAATTTGTTTTTGTAAAAAGGAACATTTAGAAAATTTTAGTTTTAAGTTTTCCTGTCTGCAGATATCAAAAATTTGTTGAATGTGTTCAATATGATTAGAATAGCTATCTGAAAAAATTAAAATATCATCAAAATAATTTGCAGCAAATGTAATTTTATATTTAGTTAAAATTCTAGGAATTGTTCTCTGAAAAATGCTGGGTGCATTGCGCCAACCAAAAGGTAAACGTAGCCATTCATATAATCCATTATGGGTTGCAAAAGCGAGTTTTCTGTGTCATCTGGGTGAATAGGGATATGCCAGTAACCTGAGGCCATGTCCAATTTTGAATAATATGTACTTTGAGCTAGTTTATCAATCAATGTCTCGACCAGAGGTAATGGTTCGGCATACGACTTCGTCAAATGATTTAATTTCCTGAAATCAATACATAACCTATTCTTTTTGTTTTCATCTTTTTTATAAACAAGTGTTACTGGTGCCGAAAATGGAGACGAACTTTCTTTTATGATATTGGCTTTTAATAACTCTTCAATTTAAGTATCAATTTCTTCTTGTTGTTTTGGTGAAGTTTTATATGCGCGTAACGAAACTGGCAAATCGGAAGTCAATATCACTCTTTGGGGTTCTATTCTTACTGATCCCACGTCATATTTATTTTTCGCAAATATGTCTTTATATTCCTCTAAAAGTTCTTTTATTTCGGAACTTCCTACATTTTCACTCATTTTCGTTTTTTCCTCGACTGTACTCTGATAATGTATGCACCCATTACCAGAATCCATCTCGGAAACATTCGAAAATGTTAAAACGTTTTTATTTTTAGACTTTGTCTTTACTTTTTCTCTTTAACGTTATTAACATTTAGCTCAACATGATTTTCGGGCATGATATGCAAAGACAAATCGCCGCATTCAGAACTAGAGAAAGTGATCAGTTTTCTCTCATCCTGCTCAACAATTTGGTTCGCACAATTAATTACCAAACGAAAATCAACACAACTCTTTAAACCCAAGAGGGCATATGGTAAATCGGTGTCAAGTATGAAAAACTCTGCCGATTTAACAATATTACCAATTTTAAGGTAGAGATTGCACGTTTTGTTAAGCTGTATTAGCCCTTTTGTTTGTTTCACGTTTATCACTTTATTTTCTCTAATAGGAACATTTAATTTTTCAACAATTTTACTTGGAATTATATTAACCGAAGATCCAGTATCAATATTTAACCATATCTTATTATTTGAACTCGAGTTATTTCCATTGTTTGTTTTTCTTTTATTATGTACGTACGTTTTGTTTTTTGTGTATCCGGATACTATTAATTGTCACTTTTCGGGTTGTGGCTTAGGCGCTGCAATTTCAGACGTAGATGGTCTATTGATGCAAGAGAATCCCCAATGATAAGAATTCATGATCCCTATGTTTGCGCAAAACTTACAGGGGTTGGGGGGCAACTCTTGCACCGCATGCGTCGTTTGAGCCTTTGCTGGTTTTGAATTATTATACATTCGTGGTGTAATTTTCTTGTCCTTACTACATTGGAAAGATTTGTGTCCTAGCTGTTGACAAATAAAACAATGGATTTCCGGTTTAAGTTTTTCTGTCTTTCCATTCGTATAGGGTACCCGATGGAACGGTACTTTTACTTTGTCCATGTCTTTGCGAATTTGTTCGTAAATTTTCAATTTGGTTTTAAACTCAACTAAATTCTCACATCCATATAAAATGGTTTAGTTCTGTGTAGTGTCATTAATCCCGTTAATGACGTAAGTGATTAAAGCACCTTCGTCTATATTACTTTGATTAGCAATTTGTTTCATGGTTAAAAAATATTCTTGCATTGACTCATTATATTTTATTTTACGTTTTTGTAGGATGTCATGTATTTCCGCCGAATTATATGTTACTTTAAACTCTTCAATTAATAATTTCTTTAGTTTGTCAAAAGAATTGACTGAAGTTTCACTACGAATGAACAGAAGTGCGTTTTCCCTAAGACAACGTTTTGCGAATAAAAATTTATGAAACTCATACAAGGAGAATAATGCAGCATGATTTTCAAAAGTTTCAAGCCATTGTACTATATTTTCATGTTTTTCTCCCTTAAAGAGAGGAATCACTGCCTCAATGTCAGAGAAGTTTACCATAATTTTTGTTTCTCCCATGTTTGACAATTTTGAATTTTTATCGACATTTTCGATTTTAGAATAACTGTTTTCCTCGTCATTACTGCTTTTGATTTCATGTTCTCTACTTGTATTATTTTTCATTTTGACTCCAAACGTTTCGGTTTGGGTATCATTTTCGTTATTACTTATAAGGTTTTCGGTTTGAGTAGTATTTGCGGTATTATCTGTAAGTTGTACCCCACCTGTTTCGGTTTGAGTACTATTTTCATTATTGACTTTATTTGTGGATCCGGACTGAAATTCAGCATGTTCTGTTTCGAGACTAATTTCGTCTTCCGAAATGTCCTCTGCAATTATCGAATTTTTAAGAAATTCGAAATTAGATAAGCACGAAATAATATGTTTAGTAATTTCCTGTTTTTCACCTTCTCCCGAAATATTTAAAATATCGCAAATCTTAATCAATTCCGCTAACTTAAACTGTTCTGAAATTTCATTCACTTTAGCTAAAAACTCTTTATCTCCAACTTCATATTTAAAGCCACAAAAATTTAAAACTCTATTACGATCTAATCTCGTGTTTCCATTTTGAAATATTAGTTTATCTAATAACTTGACCGTTGAAGCTTTTTGCTTCTTCAAAGCTTTACAAATTACGTCAATATCCTTAAGTAACATGATTACAATATTAATATACAAATTCCAAAATATTTACACATAAAGCAGATTCAGTTATAAACCATTATAAAACTACAGCATATTGAGATATAAACCATTTGTTAAAATTATTCATTATTCAATTCAAAAAAATTTTTTTTTCCTATCCACACTTATTTATGACATAATAGAGAAAGAAAAATTACTCACGGAATGATTCACCACTTCCTTGAACGAAAAACAAAAAAAAAAGTTACTCCTTATGTACAGTTTTTGGTTCAGGATTCACTGGAATATTTCATATTTCACGAAGCGGCAAAAAAAAAATCGTCATAGATTGAAAAATTTCTTCTATTTTAATCCTCGAAGCATCAGACTCGCACTGTTCTTTGATTATTCCACAGATAGCACTCAAATAGGAAAGTTTCCAGGCTTTGGGATCCAGTTCGATCGTCCTTGTAAACCGCATTACTTGATGTCGCCGTGGCCGTAGAAATATACTATCGGCACTAACAGCTCCTAAAACGCTATCATCCTTCAACTGTATTCCGTTTCGGTTTAGCAAGGAAGTTGGCGGGTAGACACAACACATTCCTCCAAGAACGGCGGAGGGGTCTTTCATAAATTTCAGCCATCGCCTGCGTCCCACAAAATTTAATCATTTTGTCTAGCCCCCTTTACCATCCTGCCGGCTTGAAATAACGTAGCAATAGGCATCGTTGGAACAGCTGATACTGGAACACCTGTAAAGGAATTCTTGGGACGCAGTAAACAGGCGACTGAATTAACACACCTTTATTTGTCGTTTATTACGTAGTTTCCCCATAGGAAGGGAGTCAGACTTTGTGATACATTCTATGTTCAAACATTATCAGGAAGAGTGCGGCTTTTAGCCGTGTTCACATTTTATATCGGGAACATACAGAAGACTTGGTGTAAGCAATAATCCCTATGACGCTATGCTACGTCATGGACTAGGGCGTGTCCGATGATTCTTATCGGTTCAGTCTCCCTAGACAGAGGCTGTTCTAAGTCTATCAGGATATTTCTCTGTCTATAGGGGAACGAAGGGATTAACTACTGCAAACTTTAAGAGTTATTATATCATCATTAGAAATGGAATAAATTATGTTTTATAGGAACATTTTGAACGTAAAAGTTATGGAGACATTAGTAAAGAACTAGGGAAATGCATTTATACTGTTAGATATGTAATTTAAGGGTAAGATGCCCGTAAAACGGAAACCAATATTGCACGTTCAGGCCCCCCTTCCCCCTCCAGAAATGATCTGACAAAAATTATCAAGGCATTGTTGCACATTTGGGAAAAACTCCATGTTCGAGTGTCCATACATGTACTGAAATCTTGCTGAATCAACAGGTAAGTGTGTTTGTGTTTTCATGATTCGAAATCTTTTAAAAGTTATTAATTATCACAACAGAGTACCGAGGGAAAAGCCATATATTAGTTAAAATTACTTGAAGAAGCTCTTACTTTTTGCTAAAACATACGGGTACATAAATAACACCATTGATATATGAAAAAATGCTTTATTTACTAATGAGAGCAAATCAAACTTCTTTGGCTTGTTATAAGGTTGGATGCCTGATTGAGACGGATGGAAGCAGATATTAAACTTAACAAATAACTTTATTCAATCTCCTTCATCACCTACCGGTTACAGATCAGCGAGCGAAGTGTTCGCAAGCGTCGAGAATTTCTCGAGACAATACTGCCACGCCACCTATCGGTGTCGTGCAACATAAAATGACATTGGATGGTGGTGCCATCTATTATACAGTAAATGAAATTAAATGCATTTATAAATTAAATAAAATAGGTTATCACTACAGGCTCATATGGCCACAAAATTTGGTTCCGCCCTAATAAGGAGTTAAGACCAAAGAACATTTACCTATCTTAAATATGGTTTAGGTCATGCTTTGCTAAGAAAGGGAGGGGGGAGGGGTCATATTCTGGAGTTGGTAACTTACATTTTAATAAAGGAAATTTGAATGCAAGGCATTATTTACGTCAATGTGCCTCAAAACTGAGAACTGGAAACACACATTAATTCCAGCAGGATAGTTCTCCAAAACATACTGCTCATATTACTCGAATATCGCTGCTCTATACTGTCAGGAGACGATAAATTATACCACCCCTGATTACTCATATTATTGTTGTTGAAAATTTTTGCCACACTCTGAACTTAAAAGTTAGAAAGCTAACATTGTTTAGCTAGAATCCGTAATCGAAAGTGAATGGGCCAAAATAGATACTGAAACAACTCAAAAATCTAATTTATTCAATGAAGAAAACTGATGTTAATGGATTACAAACTAAATAGCAATAATTTTCGTAAGCAACTAAACACCACAAATGTGCATTTAGTTTTTTTTGCTCCTAAAAGTTATTATTTCTTTTTCTGTTATAAGTTAAACACTATTTCACAGTTTTTCCTTCAACAAAAATTTTGTGAAGATTTGAAAAACCTGTTTTGTGTTTTACATTGTCATGAATTTTGTTCTCTTGCAGATACAGTCGAACCCCGTTATAGCGAACCCGGTATATAACGAACTCACGGATATAACTAACGAAAATTTTGGTCCCGCAGTTTTCTTGTTGTACGCAATTTAATTAGTATTGTGTCAGTTTAATGTAATCGATTTTAGTCGATTTAATTCATTAATGATCATTTTAAATATATTTTATCATTTTTTTAATACATCATTATTGAATATATATTGCAACTAATGATTTATACATTTTGTGAACTAGCATTTTTCTTAACGGTTCAGATATAGCGAACTGCCGGTTAAAGCGAACAAAGCCTTTAGTCCCTTGAAGTTCGTTATAACGGGGTTTAACTGTATATCGAAAATTCACTACGTGCAAATAGTTTTTGGACCCACTGTAGGTTTCACATTGACTCCGAAAAAAACTTTGTAAGACACAGAACTTTTACTTTGCTCCAAATGGCCCTCTAAACTACATTTTGACTCCCGGAAAAAAAAAATGACATTGTAAAATTAACTTGTAGGTTTTTTTACATTTGGTTTGTTTTAATTAGTTTCGAATGTTGGATTATTTAGGATTAAAATACTTTGTCATACTAAGCAAATCTATAATTATTTCCCCACAAAAATCACTAATCCAATTTCCTTTCCTTAATAATTACAACCAATCTTCAACTTTTCACTCATTTTTAAAAACCAGCTCTTTCTCTCTATCAAGCAGTTATTGTTAATGAGTTCTGTAAAACATCTTGTAAACCCCCAAAGACGAAAAGAGAGAAAAGTGTATACTTAAATTACGTTTTACAGACACATTTTTGTGGGATAAGCAATTCTGTTATCTTATCTGTTATCTGTCTGCATTTTCCCCAACGTATTTTTAAAGGAAAGCTGAATGTATACAATACAATAACCAAATGTCAATGTAGCATTCATATCTGAAAAAAAAATTTTTTTTTTCCATCCGCAGTGCGAAAAAAAAAATCTTTTCACTTAGTTTTCCGGAACTTAAACTTTGTGCCTTAGAAAAAGTCATGTTTAAATCCTATTCATAGATGTAGATTTCTGTGAAATATCTTAATTTAAAATAAAGATTTTTTCAACATAATATAGGTTTGGATTTGGGGTAAAAATTTTGATTTTTTTTTCCTTACATATTTTCAGTTTTTAGGGAAGTTAATTTTCTTACAGCATCAGTGTCATTCAAAAAGTGAACGTCCTTTTAACTGACATTAAAGTTCAGGGCGGTGTTCACCATTTACCATGCGCAACTCGATCGATAGAATTGCCGCACGTAAAATAATGGTTCTCCGTAGTATGCCATATTTGGCAGATTTGATTTTTGTTTTTAAATGGCATTTACTGAAAAATTAATTGCTTAAAATGAGTTTCCAAACAATATCAATAAGATCAAACCCCTTCGTATGAACTTAATTTTTATTTTACGTACATGTCAGTTGCATTGACTTTTCAGCAGATCAATAATTTAAAATAATAAAAGAAAGTTATTAGTATTTATCTCAAAATATTTTTGACTTGAATGTATTAAAAATGATATATTTAAGCAAAAATATTATACAGATAAATTGCTGTTTATTTAACAAACGGAGAACAAAAAACGACAATGACATTTTTAGAATCATTGGACATATCCTGAGGACATATTCAAAAGTAATCTTGCACGAATGCGATAAATTTTATTTTATAATTATCTTCAGTTACCCAAGTTTTTGTTTTTAAAGGTTTATAAACAAAAATCTCAATTTAAATAAAGACACAGTTCTTTCCTTTTTTTTCAAAAATTATTTTTACTTACACCTCTAAATACAACTTTTAGACTGTTTCTATTGTAGTTATATGTGACATGACGCTCTACCTATGACATGATGCGAAATATAAGCTATAAAATTAATAAAATTAATAAAATGTAATACTGAACATTTTTTAGAACAAATCATTTCAGAAAAGAAATAATTTATTTTCAGAATCTATCTTAAGTTTAACTTTTACGCAAACTAATTTCACTTATCACAAATTTCACATTTTTTTGAGCTTTCTGGTAGCAAGTTAAAAGAAATTTCTGAAAATAAATCGACACAAAAGTCTAATTATTTTCAATTTTTTAAAATTTACTACCAGAAATCAGATCTATTTCGATTACACTGCTGATAACGTCCCTTATTCATAACGTTGTTAGTACGGAATCATCGGCAAAGTTTTTCTCGCTGCTCACTGATGAGTATGGTTGGCATTTTCATTCATTTTTTCAAGTTGCGTTATACTCTACGAGGAATGAATTAGACACAATTACGAGATACTCTCTTGGACATTAATAAACTCTGCATATTGATATTACTTTATACATTAAAAGTAAACACGAATACGAAGCATCCGAAATAAGCTTAGATTTTTCCCCACTTCAAATTTTCGTAGTTTTCCAATCGTTCTCTCAGCCATTTCGCCAGCCTGGTACAAAACACCTACTACTTGAAATGTTTACGAGCATGCAATATATACAATACTAGCTGAAAACCCGCACTTCGCTACGGAGTACATTCAAATTAAATACAACGGTCAATGTATGCAATTAATGCCAAAAAAATAAATATAAATAAATAAATAAATAAATAAATAAATAAATAAATAAATAAATATATATATATATATATAAATCATAAGGGATATTTTTATAGACAAAATAATGTAGAAGAAAATATTCAAATTAAATCTAATAGGACATACTAAAGAATAGTACAGTTTGAGGCACATTTATTTTACTGTATTTTAATATTTTTTTGGATAATGTCCAATCGTCTGTCGCATTAGCAAGAAAAAATTTTTTTTTGTCGATTTAGTTTTTATGCACGTGAAGATAAATTTATTTAAAGTACCAGAAAAAGAAATCACGTGATCAGCATTTATTAAATTAAATTCTAAAAATTAATCTTTAAAAATTTACTAAAACTCAGGAAATGAGGTAACGATTCGAAAAAGATTTTATTTTAAAGGAATTTTTATGATCTTTCTCGTGATATAAATTTTATAACCCTAAAATTATTATTTTAAATGCAAACTTAAAAAAAGTCACTAAAACAGCTTAAAAATTTAATTTTAAAAAATCTAAGAAGAAATTTTCAAAAATCTTTCTTAGTGTACCCCTACACTATTAGAAGTATCGCTATAAGAAGACCTACACTATAAGAAGAATCGCCATGCAAAATTTCAGCCCTTTAGGTCCAGTGGTTTGGTCTGTGCGTTGTATGTCAGTCAGTGAGTCAGTCAGTTAAAGAACTGTTTTTATGTATATAGATAATTTCTCGAAGAGTTTGATAGGAAAACTGCTCTATCAATTACAAATTTAATATACACATTTTATTGTATAGCCAGTGACTTCATTCCACTGATCGCAATGTTAGGTCTAGAAACTGCAATTGCGACTTATTATATAGAGAGACAGTGACGGATCATCTCACAGGCGCAAGAAGAGTGAGCTTTGGGTCTCTAATTGTCTCCAATTCGGAAGTTAGTAGCTTTAAAATTAATATATTTTGCGAATCTCAGGCACAGATACCATCTTCGCTTAGACCAGGGGTGTCCAACCCGCGGCCCTCGGGACGCATGCGACCCAGAAAGAGAGCTCAAAGAGAAAAAAAAATGTCCATAGCCTGCCACAGCAATGATAGCAAGCGGCCAATACAGATCCCGCCTTGTTCATTCAACAAATCGACAATGTAAGATTAATAGAAGACGATTCCATTGCTGTTGAAAATTCTTGTTTGATGAAGTACCATTGCATAATACACCAGGAAAAATATATGCTTTAAAAATGGACCATGTTATGCAAATCGACCTCAAAATGGTGAATTTTATAAGAACACGGGGATTGAATCATTGCCAGTTTCAGGAATTTCTTATAAGCTTGTATGCAGAGTATGGCGATATCGTATACTTTACAGAAATAAGGTGACTCAGTTGAGGGCTAATGTCAAAAAGATTTTATAACCTACTTGATGAAATGGAATTGCTTATGGCATTGAAATAAAACTTGTGCCAGAACTTGATGATGACAACTGGCTTTCAGATTTAGCATTTTTGATAGATTTGACTGCCCATTTAAATGACTTAAACACCCGTCATCAGGGTAAAAACCAACTTATCAGTAGAATGATTCAAACCATAAACGAATTCGTTCCAAATGATATTGAAAATATGGCAAGCCCAAGTAATTTTTTTTGCATTTCGAGACGCTAACCAAGCATATTTCCAAAAATGGCAAAAAATAGTCAGTCTTGCTTTCCGATTTAGTACAAGAATTTAAAAATCGATTTCAAGACTATTGGAAAAAAAAACAATTGTTTTGCGTCTTTGCTTCTCCATTTACAGTCGATATAGATATGCTGCCAGCAAATTTTCAAATGGAAGGCACAGAGTTGCAATCTGATATCCAACTTAAAGAGAAATTCCATCAAGTCTGTTGGACTTATAAATCATACCTGCCCAGAGATAAATATCCCTCGCTGCATTCATCCCTCGCTGCTAGTCATGCGTTATTCATGTAATTATTGTTTGGAAGCACGCATATCTGTGAACAACTTTTTTCAAGAGTGAAGCACAATAAGAGTCAAATTAGAACCGAAATATCGGATGAACATCTTGAGAACGCCCTGAGAATTGCAACCACTTCAATTGACCCAAATATTGATGCATTTGTTTCCCAAATTCTATGCCAAATATCACATTAATCTTATGACTCATACAGTTGTCTTCATAATTATAAATAAAATTTATAATGAAATAAATATATTTATTATATATTATACTTTTTTTACTCATCAACTATTTTTAATCCTTGGTATATTTTTGAGTGGCCCGAAACAATTCGTCTTCTTTCAATGTGGCCTAAGGAAGCTAAAGGGTTGGACACTCCTGGCCTAGACCATTTGCCGTCGTCAAAAGCCAAAGGCGTAGTGCAAGTTTTTTCTACATAAAGACTAATAAAATTTCCTTTTCCATTTGGGAAAATATTTTAAATAATAAATAATATTTTTTAATAGTATTAAGAACAAAAGGGCTTCAAAACCAAATTTGGCTTGGGGCCCTCCGAATGATTCATCCACCATTGTATAGAGAGGCTTTCCTTTTAGGTCAAGAAGGGAAAAGCTAAGGGGAGAATTGATTAAAAAAAAAGAATAAAAGTTGAGTAAGAAAATTCGCTCTTTTTTGATGAAAAAAACCTACTTGGTAAAGGAAATGGAAAGAAAAACAAGCAAAAAAATCAAAATTCCGCTTATAAAATTTCTCAATTTTTGTGAGTAATAAATGGAAAAATGTCTGGAAAAATTGGAAAAAAATTGTGGTTGATTAAAAACTTCAAAATACAAAAATAAGTATGATTGTTGAGAGAAAAAAAAATGTGTATGGTAAAATAGAAATAAATATAAAATGTAGTTCATTTTAACTCAGAAGAATTAAAAACTGAGGCTTGTTAAGATTTTATTTATCTAGAGTCTCAGTTACAAATTTTTATGATGAAAGATGAACTCCATTTTATATTTATTTCTATTTTGCCTAAACACTTTTTACTTTTGTAGCAGGGTAAGATTTGGTTGGTTTCGTATTGTTTTGGAGCGCTACGGTCATGTTTTGCTAAACGAGGGTTAATTAGACTGAGTTCTACTACTTAAAGACGATTCCGAACGGATACAAACATACGTGCCAATTGTGGGACTCGAACCCACAGACTCTGGTACTGAAGCCATCGCCCTAGCCATCCGTCCATGACCCGGCATAGCAGGGAGAGGAGGAGAGCGATCATCTAAGGCAGTGGTTCCCAACCTTTTTCAGTTGGCGACCCACCTTTCCTTATCGGAATACCTCCACGGTCCATCGGTCCATGGTGGAGTAAAAAACCTTATTTGTATCGTATCCCTCCCTTATGTATATATAATTTACCATCATATATATATATATATATATATATATATATATATATATATATATATATATATATATATGCTTTTTTGAAGATACAGAATGATTATTGATAAACAATTTGTGTGTGTTCTGATTTAAAAATGGTTGACAAAATATAAGCACTTTGTAGCAAAACAGTTATTTATTTAACAATAGATATATGTTTGCAATATATGCAACAAGTGGTCACTGCACGATGTCCACAGTAAGACTGAGTGACTGAGGTTAGTAAACAATAGTGCTCATGTGGCGTGACCTTCGACAGTGTGGCGGTAGAACGGGAGGGGAAGCAGCGTTGCCAGAGTGTGCACCACCTGTGTGACTGTGTGAGTCATCTGGGAGGGATGTAGTGGTTCTGTTGTCTGCCCCAGATGCCAAAAATCAAGAACCAAGAAAACAATCAAAACACATTTCGATTTGTTTCGATTTTTCTTATCTTTTCTGATGGTTTATTCGATTGTTTCTGATAGTTTTAGGATCGAGTCGCGACCCACTAGTGTGTCACGACCCACCGGTTGGGAACCGCTGATCTAAGGCAATATCTCTCAATGGTCGAGCTGTGGCCCGGTACCGTGCCCTACCATCAATTATACCGGACAGCGAGAGGCCCTCCGGGAATTTGTCATTTTAGTTTTTTTCTAAGCATTTTTTATGAATAAATATTTTTATTGTGGAAATATTCCGAGGAGACTAGTATCTGTGATTGGGTCAATAAGCTCAGACCCAGAAAGCCTAAATAACATCCGTGTAGCAAACGTCATTGAGCAAGTCACGAATTTTTAAACACGAAAGTATTCATGAATGATCGAGAATTTTCATACATTGCAATCTTTCAACGTTTGGGAAAGGGAATACCGCATTTATAGTCGGTCATAAAAATTGCCTGCAAGTCTATTACAACATTGGGTGGCGTATTTTCTGTTCTCAAAAATGAACGATATACCATTAGTATTGCATATGTCAGTGACCTATAGTTAAAGAAATATAAAGAAAATTATTCCAATAAAATTGAAGCGCAAGGTAGTCGGTATTCAGTTTTCAAGTATAGTAATACTGAATGCTGTTTCTTCGCAAGTTCGCATTGCATTGTGTAAGTGCTTGTTTCGAAATCGAGTACATGGAATTTGAATGTAATTGTGCTACAGATTTAAATTTTATTACGAATAAGGGACATGGGACTCTCTTTACTTTTGGTGTTAAGATATCTCATGTTGAAGGTGTTTACGACGCAACAAGTGATTCATCCACCTCAAGCCTACAGAGCGATCTTCAGGACGTACAAAAGTACATGGATAGCTATTTAAAATTTTATCCCTAAAACTTCTCAATTTCCACGACCTCAATGTGCCATTTTGACACTGTTTTGCGAAATGAATCTATGATGCCATCTTGACTTACTTGACATCTCAGCACGAAACTTTCTGATCTAGTATAAAAAAGTTAACTTATTTTCCAAAGCTTCAACCATCGACACTTCAGTTCTAATTGGGGAAGAACTCATTAAGCCTTCTTTGATTGCTATTTGTGATGAAGTATTAGGCAAGCCTGCGACGAGCAAAATAAAAGGCATCCTATTGTCGAATGATATAGTTGAAAGGCAGATATCTGATATGATTGATGATACAGAAACGTAACTCATTGAAAAAAAATTAGAAAATCGAAATTGTTTGCTTAACAACTTGACGAATCTACAGATGGTATTCATAACAGTAGCATTTTACCTACGCATGTAAGATATATTGACCGTAATGAAGTGACACGAAGGAAGACATTTTTAAGTGTTTATGAATTACCTGCGCACCCTACTAATGGTGAAATTTTTAAAGATTTAAATGGTTTTATCAAAGAGAGAGAGAAATCTCTCGACTGAAAGAATTGTGTTGAGGCTTGCACCGATGGCGCTGCTTGTCATACAAATAGAAATGAGTTATTTAGTCACTAAAATTAAGGATATGGAGGGCAATCACTTATTGTCAACCCATTACTACTACTGCAGTCACAGGAAAAACATGGCCTCCAAAATATTGCACCTGAGATTAATGGACTTCTGTCTCAATCTATTGAAAAATAAAACTCAGTGCATTAAATGCAAGACTGACAATAGCATCGTGGGATGAAATGGGTTCGGTCATCAAATATTTTCCATTCGCAAGTTTGTTGGCTGTCCCGTGGTACAGTTTTTGAGAGAATGTACACCGAAAGCAGTTGAACTGTTTCTCATTGATAAGAAAAGTGATCTGTCCCATTATTTCCAAGAAAAGAAATGGGTAGCCAAGCTAGAAATCTCAGCGACATATTTTCTAACATAAACGAGTTGAATTTAAAACCCCAAGGTCCACATAAAACAACATTTAATGCTTGAAAACAATATCAAATCATTAAAAATTAAACTAAACAAAGAAAATCCTGGTTTAATATGATTGCAGGAAGAAACGAGGAAATACTTTTGTCACATTGAGATTATATTATGGAAGCAGATGATTTTTATTCACAGAATTCAGTTTTAGATATTATTACAGCCCATTTGAAGATCTTGTCATTCGAAAATTATAATTCCGAACACGAGGTAAAATATGGGGAACACTTTTCTTGAATACAAAGAGACAGTCTCTCGGTCTAAAGCAGTCATTCCCAAAGTGGTCTATATCGATCCCCAGGGGTCGATATAGACCTGCAAGCGGTCCATGCCAGTGAAAAAGAAAATTTGGGGGTGCATGAGATGTAAATGGGGGTCCACGAGTTAGACAGGATGTCGCCAAAATTTTGGCTTCCCGTAAATGTAATAAACCACCTAACACAGATGGTACCTATGGAGGTATTTACATAATATGAGTACTTTATTATACATTTCCTAATTATATGTATATTTCATAAAATTGTGTAAGAAATCTATTCACTTTTCGGCCGCAGTACGTGTAACTTGTGTTGCGACATCATGTACTTTTGAACTGTAACGGTTACAGCGAGGGCCAGCAGGTAGCCGTTATATTGAACTTGCCAGTTTCCCAATTTGACACAGACGAACTGCCAGGATTATGACCTTTCAGCCTACGTTCAACATTTAAATGTCCTTCACACAAACTTAGAAATTAGGTTTGAAGATGTATTGACTATGAAAATACCACAGTCAGTTTATTATCAATCCATACGGTGACATTGAAGAAACGGATGTCATGTTACAAGAAGAACTGACCAGTATAATCCCCAACGAAGAACTTAAGATGCAGGTTAGAAAGGGATATCAACAATTCTGGCTTCAAAGAGACAAACCAGTTACATATCATGCATCATGAACTATCGCGAGAAAGTTCTTGGTAGATTTTCCATCTTCATACCTCGTGGAAAGGGGTTTCAGAGCGGTTGTCAATCTCCTTAACAAAAAATAAAGAAAAAAAAAGTAACAGAAATCACTCGCCGAGGAGATTTAAGGTTATACCTGACTAAATTGAAGCCGAATAAGGAAATTTTGCTATCAAAGCATCAGGCTCATCCCTCCCATTAAAAGCATTTTGTATCGTTTTAATTAATAAATGTATAACTACAAAACTTAACACACACATATATATATATATATATATATATATATATATACAGTCGAACCTCCATATATCGAACTTCCCTATATCGAAATTTTCTATATATCGAACTCTTAGCAAATCTCCTTGTTCATTACATAGAAAAACTGTTTCTATATATCGAAAAAAATCTCTATATATCGAAATTTTTTTCACGACATATTGGGAGATTTTATTCCAATTTTGAGTAAAATCTCCAAATTTTTGACGTTTGAAACAATACATCGTGGTCTTCAATTCGTGGAAAACGTCCCTGATGAAGTTTTTAATGGACTGAATAAATGCGAGCATTTCTTTGATGAACTTTCCGCAAAACTGGCTGTTCAGCAAGATATTCGTAGTTTTTTTAAAAGAATGTAACTGTGATCACTGTAACCACTAACTGGATTATTGTTTTTTTTAAAGGTATATAGTACTCAATAAATCTTTCACATTAATTTATTTTTTAGTTATTAACTTTCATTTAATATTATTCGCATATAAATTGGAAATGGAGTTTCGTATACGAAAATTAGCTTTAATTTTAATGTTTTAGGAGAATTATGATAAAACTGAGATCAATTCTATACATCGAAATTTCTTTATATCGAATTTTTTTCCGGCATTTTGCTACTTCGATATATGGAGGTTCGACTGTATGTATATATATATATATACATATATATATATATATATATATATATATATATATATATATATATATATATATATATATATTATTATCACATTTATAAAGCCGGCAGGATTATGGATTAATGCTAGGTAACCCCATGGATAAATGATGTTTTAAGTTATTTCGATGCATCTTCGTTCCCAGACAGCTAAATCTACGCTAAGTTTGCCTGCTGATGATAAACCTTTAGCTTCCCCATCACTAGTATCATCACTCGAAGTTCGTGAGCACTGCGAAAAAACTCCTACTCAAGAATTATCACTATTAAGGACAATGGCGGAAGAAAATTTTAAGTGTCCATTATTTGTGCCCGATGGTGAAATTGAAATTGAGGACTGGCTGAAGTATTTTACAAGAAAATGCAACGAATTAAATCTGAGTGACGATTAGAAACTTTCTAAATTTCCGGATTATTTAGGACCTGCAGCATTGAACTTTTTTATTTCTGCGTGTATCGACTTACAGTCATGGAGGGATGTGCAAAACAAATTCATCGATCAGTACACGTGCGGTAAGAGTTACACTTTTGACAACTTTATAAATATAAAATACTCTGCGTGTGGAGATATTAATTCCTACTACAAATCGAAGACAGAATTCGCGTCAAAGCTTAAACTTTCCGAGGAACTTACGGTGCAATCTTTAAACGGGGGACTGCCTCCCCATTTCAGAAGCATTCTCGTATCCCACGATATTGAAACGACGTCCGAATGGATAACAGTAGCAAGAAGAGTGTTTGCCGATGTTCCCCACGGTGCTTCAGCGAGCCGAGATGTCATAAATCCATCACGACCCATAAACTCAACACGACCTTATGCTCCCAGGATCCCATTTCAACCTCCCGTGCCAAGGGAATTCTCTCCTCGCTACCCGCAGTATCAGCGATCCCAATTGAACCCAGCGATTTACTATCAGACCACAAGACCTCCGATGAGACGAGATAATTTCCAAAATCGCCGGTGACCTTACTTCAAAGTGAAAATCATCTTAAATGAACAATTAATTACAGGATTAATTGACACGGGATCCGGAATTAATGTACTCTTTATCATTTATTGCCGAATCTCTGCGAAACTACCATAATATCGAGCGCCGAAGAAAGACTCCCTAAGGTAAAAACATTAAAAGGTGTTGTTGAGGTAAGAAAAATTGTCCTCTTGAAAACAAACATTTCTAAGATTACAAAATTTATCAAGTTTTATGTGATTGAATCTAATTTAAACTATGCATTATTATCAACAGAATTTATGAATCAGTTCAAATTAAATCTAGATTTTAATACCCTTCAAGTTTATCAATTTAATAGAAATGTAACCTCAAACGAAGTGTTAACCTATATAGATAATAACTTTGCATGCTTGATTTATGATTCTAATTTCAGTAAATGTAAAAAAGGAAATTTTAAAGAAAGTGTATATAATGTTGAATGTAATGAATATAATTTTGAGTTTAATGATGATACCGAAAAAATACAATTAAGTGAGTTGTTAGAGGAATATAATAATGTGTTTGCAAAATCTAAATATGATGTTGGTTGCATTCGACTGGAACCCCAAAGAGTTGTTCTAACGTCCGAACTACCTATCTCATTACGTCCGTATAGAGCATCTCCTAAAGATAATGCAGAGATAAAGAAACAAATTGATGAACTGCTAGCCGCTGACTTAATAAAACCCTCCTGTAGCCCTTTTTCCTTTCCCATTACTTTGGCATATAAACGTGAAGAAAATTCAAAAACTAGATTATGCATTGATTATAGACAACTTAACAAAATAACCAAAACAGATTCTGAACCGATTCCCAGAATTGATGCCGTCTTAGATCAATTAACTCATGCTAAAATTTTTTCCACTTTGGATTTAGCATCAGGTTATTGGCACATTCGACTTAATGAAAACGATACTGAAAAACTAACCTTTACATCTAATTTCGGACTCTATGAATGGAAACGATTGCCTTTTGGATGGAAAAATGCTCCAGCCATTTTTCAAAGAACTCTCAGACAAATTCTTAATAAATATCAAATTAAGTTTGCCTTAAATTACTTCGATGATATAATTATCTTTTCGCAATCTTTTGAAGAACATTTAGAGCATTTGAGAATTATATTTTCAGTATGTGAAAAAGAAAACATTAAACTAAAACGGTCAAAATGTCAGTTCGCGCAAAAAAGGATTAAATTTCTAGGTTATGAAGTTGAGTCTGGAAAATATCATCCCAGCAATGACAATATTGAAGTAATTAAAAAGTTAGAGCCACCCAGAAATGTTAAAGAATTACAAAGATTTTTAGGAAGTATTAATGTGTATAATAAATTCATTCCAAACTACGCCAACATCCGAGCACCTCTTAACAATTTACTTAAAAAGAATATTAAATATGAGTGGAGTGACCAGTGCCAACATGCTTTTCAAAAGTTAAAAAATATCTTAATTTCTAAACCAGTGCTAACTCTGTTCAATCCTAATTACCCTTGTCATGTTTTTGTTGATGCATCACAAGAAGCGGTAGCTGCCATTTTAAAGCAAGAACACCCCGATAATACGCTTCATCCTGTAGCTTTACATTCAAGAAAACTTAGGCCCTATGAAAAAAATTACGCTATAACGGAATTGGAGTGTTTGTCTATTATTGATTCTGTCGATAAATTTTATTGTTATTTACACGGAAGCCACTTCACAATTCATACGGACCACGCATCTTTGGTTTGGTTAAAAAGTATCAAACACCCTACCGGAAGATTATTTAGATGGTCGTTAAAACTGTCAATGTATGATTTCGATATAAAGTATAAGAAAGGTTCTACCAATATTGAAGCTGATATGTTAACACGTAATCCTATTTCTTATCATATTAGTTTAAATTCTCATTTTTTATCTACTGAAGAACTAGAAACTCATCAAAGATTGGACAATGTTGGGTGTAATAAATTTCAGAAAATTAATAACTTGTATATGATCAAAAAGAAAGGGTTTTATAAGATTTGTGTTCCATATTCTCTACGCTTAAAGTTACTAGAAAAGCTCATGTAGAGCTTGGACATGTTGGTGTTTCTTCCATGTTGAATGTATTATCACCTCAATATTACTGGTATGGTATTATTAATGATGTCAAAAATTATGTCAAACATTGTGAAATATGTCAACTTAACAAAAAATCGCGACAGAAAAAATATGGTTTGTTACAAAATTTACCCCCTGCACATGAACCTTTTGATGTTGTTTCTATTGACACTGTTGGTGGTTTAAATTATTATGAATCCACGAAAAAGTATTTACATATTGTTATTGATCATGCTACTAGATACGTTTGGACTTATCCCTCTAAAAGTGTAACCACTGATACCTACATAAATTGTCTAAAGCAATTATTTCAGATTCAAGTTCCAAAGAAATTATTAAGCGACCGTAACGCTGCCTTTACTTCCACAAAACTTAAACATTTTTTGAGAAATCATAACTTTTGTAAATTATTATCATCCGCACACCGACCACAAACAAATGGCACTGTAGAAAGAGTAAATCAAACTATCATAACGAGACTAAAATGCAAACTTAGTTCATATCAAGGAAAAATAGCATGGACAAAATTATTGACTCAAGTAACTGAGGAATATAATAATACCCCTCATTCCGTCACTAAGTTTCCTCCTGCGTACCTCTTGTACGGCAAGTTACCTTACGAAAATTTAATTCAAAACCAAGAAATGTATCCACCAATAGAGGAAGCTAGGAAAATTGCAGAAAAGAGGACTACACAATATCATTCGCGTAATAAAGATAGATACGATACCCATTTTAAAGTAGCTGATTTTAAACTCGGAGACCTAGTAATGTATGAAAAATTCCAATATCCAAATACTCGTAAACTTACTTCCCCTTATTCTGGACCCTACACCGTTTTAAAACAATTTTCTAATGTAACTTTTGAAATTAACAAACCTAATCATTTGACTAAAAAACTTACTGAAATCGTACACTCGACCAAATTAAGGCACTTTAATTCTTCAGAAAAGTTCAAATTATCTACAAAAAAGAGTAAAATTCCCATAGCTATTAAAAGGACGTAGAAGCGAAACCTCTACGAGAAAAGAAAAAGAAAGAAAGGAAAGTAGGTCACAATTCAAACCACCCCATCGTTACGCTTACTATACACACATGTGAGAGGTTACATGTCAACAAGCTCGGAGGAGAAATTTACTCATCGCTGCCGAAGGAAGGAGAATCACTTCGAGCAAGGCAACGTGTCATGTTAATTTTTTTCTATAAATACCCGCAATAAAGCTGGTGTGAAAAAAAAAATTGTTTTGTTCATCAACTTGTTTTATTTTGTATTATGGTTTTACAGTGTTTCACAAGTATTATAAGATTTATTGTTTATTGAATATTAAGAATGTTATTATATTATTATATCTGCAAATCATATGTTCTATATTATAGGAGTACTAACGTATCAAAATTGCATACAAAAATGTTTTTGAGTACAACAATGCTAACTTGGAATCTTATACAAGTTACCACAATTTTGTACTTATTATGTTTTATGTTGGAGAATATGGTTTTAAATCCTCAGGTTTGCTATGTTTGAAAAAAGGTAAAGGTATAAGAATTTTATATGCATAAGAGATTTTCTTGGTCAGTAGATAATAGAGGACACAGTTGTCCACTTATCGGGCATCGGAGCATCCTTCGTAAAATCACATAAGCATCCCTTAACCACGGTTGGTTTTTTTGACATCCGTTTGTTAAAGAGGAAAAGCCCATGTCTAAGGAAAGTCTCATTTCTTGTGATGATGATGATGGAAAAAAAATTGGTAATAAGGATATTAAACGAATAGGTGTTGAATTTACTAAGAAGAGACGGAGTTATATGAGTAGAGGATTTAAATCATATTGCATACATTTTGGTAATCTTGTTGAAATTAAAAACTTATTTGATGTTCTAACTAAAAAGCAAAATATTGACTCTTATGATATACTAGCATATGGACTTCTATATATTGTGAATTTTATCTATTTTAATACAGAGAAGAATTTATCACCTATCCTTTCTTTGTTGATTATGGAATAAAGTCCTCACTATGACGAATGATGGAAAAACTCAAGTCTATCATTTTGATGTATAGAGACTGTTCTTCTGTCAACATATAATTTATAAGTGTTATATTGTTGTATATTTGTATCAGGTGGTAAACTTAAAATAATGAATAGTTTTAAATTTATCCACAAAAATATTTATCAATTTATGTAAACAATTTGCAATCTATTTTAAGAAATTATAAGTGTTTAAAAAATTGTTTTATATTACTGAAGTATTAAAGTACAAACATTGCTAACTTAGTATTCTTCACAAGTTACCTAAACATTGTACTTTTTTACATTGTAAATTGAAAAAGGTATATGGTTTTGAATCCTCATGAGTATATTATGTCGTTGAAGGTTAAATAAAGGTAGGAGAGTAATATGTTTTTCAGGAGATTTTCTGGTACAGTAGAAATTTCAAAGAACAGTTTATCTATTAACTAGAAACGGAGTTCTTTCTAATCTATTAAGCGTCCCTATGCCACGGTTGAATACTAACACCCGTCTGCTATAGAGGAAGTGCCCATTCCAGAAAATTCTCAAAATGATAAAGGATAAATAAAAAGAAACAAAAAAAGGTAATGTTTCATATATGATAAAAGAGATGTATGTTTTTTAGAGGTAAGAGGTTATATAACAGGAGGATTCATACCAAAATGCTAGTAGTAAGATTAAATAAAAATATCGTGTTATTTATGAAAGTTAAAGTGTTTATATAAGAAATTAAATATGATAAATATTGAGAAAGAATTTAGTACATTTATTTGACTTATTATTTTAGAGGTTATTATTTTTGTGGATATAATATTGTTTTGGATAGTGAATATTGAATATTGAAATTAAATTATTGCAATTAGTATGAAATATTGAAATTGAATTCGAACATGGAGATTCTTATTCTGTAAATGATATAATGTGTGTTTACCTTTGATGCATACAGTGAACTTAAAATTTTGTAAAATTTTATGTCAACGGAAAAGTCTTCCTTTCAGCAAAAACTTTTCTTATTTCGATGGGGGGGAAATGTAACAAGAAAACGCGTCGTCCTAAATTACTTTACTTTAAAACGTATTCTAAATTCTCTTTTTAATAAAGCACGACCCCTTTTCCAAAAATTGCGACCTAAAAGTAAAGTAAGTATAATTTATCGCAGCCCTGCAGATCATTAAGCAGGCATGTGAAGTATCGGAACTCAATAACATCCCCAGATATGAGTGTTCGAAGTTTATGAGATTCCGAATGTCCGTATAGTGTCAAAATTCTTGAAGAGCCCTCGAAACACTCTGAATTTATGTCTCTATAACGTCAAAAAATCCCACTTTGCAAGAACTTATGGCCACTTATCCTATGCCCAGGCCATAGGTCTCAGCTCTAACAAGCGCGGAATTTATCAGTCCCCGGGAAACTTAAGTGGACACGTGAACTCCACGAATCTAAGTCGCCCAATTAAAAATTTAGTAGTTTAGGCCCTCTGGCGAAAATATCGCAAAACACCCATTTAATATTGCATGAACGCAAGACTTGTCTTTCTCTTCGTTTCTAACTGTTGTTGCTGTCGGACCTGCGGTCCGCTCTTGTATGTTTTTACGTCCCGTCCTGGCAAAGGCGCCGGACAAGTCATGTGGCCACTGCAGCTAATACCCTCGCGATGCTTCATAAGTAAATAAAGGTGATTTCCTGGATATCGTGCAATCTGTGATTCTCTTCTATGGCTCCATGTGTTTATCTACAAAATTTAGTAAGTGCTTTCCTGGATCAACACTACGCCCGACTGCATCTCTCCAATTTGTGCGCAGCGATTTACTAGATGATTCACTCCTCGTGCCCGACTGCATCTAAATTTCCCAAATGTGATTATTATCACACACACACACACACACACACACACACACACACACATATATATATATATATATATATATATTATTTTTAAAATTTTTCACTCTACAGTAAACCCCCTCTCAAAGTGAGTAGCTCTGTGTCAGCTTCAAAAACACTTTTAAAGTTGATGAATTTGTAAAAAATAAGTATTTGGATAGCAGGGGTCTACCCCAAACAGAAAAAATCGGTACGGGGTCTACAGGAGAAACAAGTTTGGGGACCTCTGGTCTAAACGGAGATCGTCACAAAATTGCAGGTGGTTTCGCACAATGGAGTAGATAAACAAAGAAGACATCTGATATTTCATGTAAATTTGGATATTCATTTTTCCTTCATACCTAGAATTTCGAATTACTCATAAAATCAAAAGTACTTTCCAATTCATTGTCTGACTATAATTTAATAAGCTGAATCGTGGGTATCAATTGTACCGATTGGACATTCAAATGGATGCATTCTAGCCTTCAAAGGGTCTCATATACCCTCCGAGAGATGATTCCAGTTTTAACAATGGAATACTTAAAATACGACAGGAACCTAGAATCCCACTGGCGTTGGAAATGCTGTTCTTTTATTTAGCAATGAATTCTTAGTATAATTTGACCAATTACGAAAATGATATATGAGTCGTATTATAATGTTGATTTTCAATCGAATGCTATGCTTACGATGTGTACTTGTAGGAAAGGATATAAGTTGTTGTTATCTGTTTCAGTATGGAGATAGGGATTCGAATACCGGTTCCGCAAACGCTCGTAACGAAGGAAGGAGCAGTACAGGACCGTCAGGTAGCCTGCAACAGATATGTTCGCCGTGGAAAAAAAAATAACCCTAGCAATGATTTAACAAACTGATTAGTGCGAGTTGTATTTTGACTTGTGTTAACTTATTTTTATTTAGATACACATGTTAAAATATGTTATATTTATAAATATTTTGACAAACATCAGTTGATTTTTTAATCAAGACTTTATATCCGACAGTTTGTAATTTTTCATATTGATTACTTACCAGCAAACCGTTTTGCACTCTTACAACAATTAACCTACAAAAATAATGTTATTGCTTGAATAGAGAAAGCCGGATGATCCCAAATTAAAAATCTGATGACATTACTTATTTTACAGAAAATGTCATTGTTACCATCATTCATTTTTAAGACGGAAAAGAGTCCAAAATTTTAATACATTATTCATGATTTTAAATAAGTTTTGGATGGAACCCTTTAAAACACATTTTAATTTTTATTATTTTTCTTCTCTTAAATTTTAAGTAGCTCGCCACAGAATAGAGTCCAGAACTTTAAGCTTTTCGGACATTGCTGACCATAACCTCTCTATGTCACGCCATGGTATTCTCTAATAAGCTTTACTTAAAAAATAATGTCTGACGAATCTCTTATTGGTCTTAAAGTCGTATTGTTTTTATAGGATCATAAACACTCGGTCGTATCTTTTTTGTTACTAGCTTGTCAACTGGAAAATTTTGCAATCTCGTCCAAAAAAGAAAAACAAAGAAAAGAGAAATCTTCCAATCTTTTCTTAAGGGGGAATATAGTCTAATAAAAATTCTATATCCATCGAATAAGTTCTAAAAGGTCTAAACACACAAATTAACTTCTGGTCTAACCGATTTGACCCAACTCCTCATATAAGCTATCTTTCAATTTTGAAAAAAAAAAATTGTCGAATAAGAAATGAATTTCAAATAAACTGAAACATAGTTCCTTAAAATGAAGACAGCTTTTTTTTAAATATCAATACACACATGCTCTTACATTATAATTTTAGCAGTACTATGTTGAGTTTTTTTCATGAATTCTCTAATTTGAAAACTTGAGGAACCTTCACATTCTCTCAAAGTCTCAAAGACATCCATACATAAAAGTTTATAATCCGCATTGTCTGATGCTCTCCTTTAAATTTTAAAGTTTTAACCATTGCAAATTTTTGGTATTACATGTTCAATCGTTAGTCTGTGCACCCTGAAAAGGGGAACTTGTAACATTTGACTATTATAAATTTTGTACACGAATTAAACTAAATTAAAACGCTGTTTCAGAGTTCAAAGGTTTTTTTTAATATATATATATATATATATATATATATATATATATAATAGTGATGTCCTTGTGCACCACAAAGTACAGCACAGAGTGTTCTATCTACTCAAATTTCAATGTCTAAAATCTCAAATAGTTCGTGGGAGAGCTTCGAATGATGAGTCCTTAGTAATCCTTTTAATACATTTTATTACACACGTAGACGGACGCACATGAATCACAAACAAACATGTATATACTCAAATCAGAAGGTGGGGCGATCGTAAATCTAGAACCGAGGCACACGTCTGCACGTTGTGGCTCTCGGCGCTCAACTATGTTTTTCTCGAAGCCAAAAATCGGCGTTGCCACTCCACTCAACTGAACTACAGATCATGTGCCGGCGACATCCTCCCACCTTTTGATTTTTAAGTTTACAAAGAAAATCAATACAATCACTTTAAAAATTATCACAAATCTAAACTAACTCTACTAACTAAGTATCTCCAACTTTAAATCTAACAATAAATCAAATTTAATTGGTTAAGTATGTAAAAGGAAATAAAGAAACAGAACAATTAAACTTAAAGGTTCACTTAATAAGAAGAAAAAAAATGAAGAAAGAAAAAATACTAAACAGTGAAAATAATACAATGGAACGAACTTAATATTCAGTTTCAAAATGCAAATATCACTAATACTAAAATGAACATTAAATATCTACATTGAGTTCAAGTTAATGAAGAAAGTTCAAGAGGGTAAAGTCTTTTTAATGGCCTGGTCAACTCTCCAGCCTTCGTTTTCACTTTTACAACTCGTACTTGATTGTCTTTTCCTGGATAAGTAGCAATCACACGATTTACTACTTTCATTGACCAATTGGCCAATCTGATCTCTTTTGATTGTCCTGTCCAACAAGAACGATATCGTTGATTTCGATTGGTCTCACGAATTTTGCTTTCAAAGGCTTTTGCACCAACAGTCCAAGATATTCATCACGAAATCTTTTCCGAAATTGTTGTCTTAATCGCTGGTGATATCTCCATCTCTTCGAAAGGTTTATTTGATCTAACTTGTCAACATCGGAAAATCCAACAGTTTTAACATCCTGGATAAACAACGAGGGAGTTAATGGTTCAAGATCAGTAGGATCCTCTGACAAATATATCAGCGGTCGATAATTTATGACTGACTCTACATCACAAAGATTCGTTGACATTTCTTCAAACGTCAAACATGCTCTACTAAGAACTCTCCGTAGTAACTTCTTTACGGTTTGGATCAGTCTTTCCCACCAACCGCCCCACCAACTGGCAGTTGGAGGGTTGAATTTCCATTGCATTCTCATTACAGAAGAAAAATTCGAAATCTGGTCCCAGTCGATAGATCTTAATAACCGTTCAGCTCCAACAAAGTTGGAACCGTTATCGCTGTATATCACAGATGGACGACCTCTTCGGGCGACAAATCTTCGCAGTCCCAATAGGAAACCATACGTAGATAAACTCTCAATAATCTCTAAATGTACCGCGCGGTACACAGCACATGTAAAAATCAAGATCCACGCTTTCTTGGCAGTTTTCAAATGAAGTGGGCCTGCGACATCGACCCCTGTCACTTCAAAGGCGGACGCGTCTCGCACTCTATCTTCAGAAAGGCTAGATGGTAAAGTTTCAAGTGCCTTTGCTGTATGTCTCTTGCATGGAACACATTTTGCCAAGACTCTCTGAACAGTTTTCCTACCTCTTAGAATCCAGAATTTTTGCCGTAGATTTGAAAGCACAAATTGGGTACCAGCATGGATAAGCAGCAAATGATGGTCAAGTATTAATCGATGTACAAGTTCATGGTCAGATGGTAAGACAATGGGACATCTAAAATCTTCACAATAATCTCTTTTAATGATTTTGGTTTACAATCTGTAGAGTCTATCTAGGTCGATAAATGTTAGAAGACCTCTCAAACTGTTTTCTTCATTAAACGATTCATCTTGAATTATTTTCAATAGCTTCTTTTCAGCTAGGTTGATTTCTTGAACTGTCAAACTTCCCCTAAACTTTCTCTGCGGTTGACGACAGTTCCTCACAAATCGAAGAATCCATGAAATCATTCTTACTATCTTAAAATAGCTTGAAAAATATTTGAAGTACCATTTTTCTTTGGTTGCAGTCAAATTTGAAGCAACAGTTTTTCTTTTTCCTTTCTGAATCTCTTCGTAGTTCAGGACAACTTCTGATGTGGGCCACACCTCTTCTCTTTTCTTCAACCATTCTGGCCCCTTCAACCATCTGGATTTAACTAATGCACTTATTGAGCAACCTCGGGATGGCAAATCTGCAGCATTAAAGTTTCCAGGGACGTGCCTCCAAGTTCCATTCGACGTTAATGATCCGATTTCTTTAACTCGATTCTTCACAAAAACACCCCAATTTTCATCCTTTTCTATCCAAAACAATGCTGTTGAAGAGTCACACCAGTAGAAAATGAGAATTCCTTCAAGATCCAAAGCTTTTATCAAAACAGAAGTAAAGCGTGCTCCTATGCAACAAGGTAATAACTCTAATCTTGGAATTGTGGTTTTACGAAGGGGAGCCACTCGACTCTTCGCAGAAACAAATGTCACTGAAATATCATCACCTACAGCTTTTCTAAGAAATATCACAGCACTGTAAGCGCACTTGCTAGCATCGCAAAAGATATGCAAACTCAGGCCATCAATTTCATCTATATTTAGGCACCTGGGAATTTTCATTTCTGATAAAAGGGGCAAATCACGAAGCCAGGAAGCGAATTCTTTTTGATAGTCTTCGGGCAGGACTGTGTCCCAACCAATTTTCAAGTTCCAACTTTTCTGGATAAGCAACTTGGGAATCAATGTTGCGGGGCACAAAATTCCAAGTGGATCAAAAATCTTATGAACCATACTTAAGACGTTTCTTCTTGTCAAACCGGTGGTTAAGCTTCTCAATTCCGCTGTATCACAGAAGATATTATCTTCGGACTTATTCCATAATACTCCTAAAACAGGTATGGGTTCAGATGGATCTGGATTAATGTTTAAAGACGTATGCTCCCACCCTCTTAGGTCAAAGCAGGCAGTAGCCAATATGTGCTTAGACTCTTCAATGAATCGATGTAATGTATTTTGGTCTGGAACCGAAGTGACACAATTGTCAACATAGAAGGCTTTCATTAATCTAGTGACAGTTTCTGGAAAGTCCACCAAGTTCTTTTCTAGATGATGATTCAGCACAGCTCCTAGTAGGAAAGGGCTACAATTTAAGCCAAATACTACACGCTTATGTCTTAAAACTTTGACATTTTTCTTCTCGAAATCCTTCCACCAAAAGAATCTTAAGAATTCACAATCAGGATTAAACACCGATATCTGAAGAAATGCTCTTTTTATGTCAGACACAACACCTATTTTTTCTTTACGAAATCTCAATAAGATAGGGGGAATCTCATCTAGAAGGTTTGGACCCTTCTCTAAACAGTCGTTCAATGACAATGATCACTTAGTACGACAGCTTGCGTCAAAAACTGGACGTATCTTTGTAGTAGAAGTTTCTTTGAATACGCCTCTGTGCGGTAAATAATGACTCTTCTTCTTAATTTCATCGGAAGGAACCTCTTCGATAACTCCATCTTCAATCCATTCATCAAATACAGCTTCATAGTCTTTGAACTGATTTCTCTGAAGCAGTGTTTTGGTAACTGATTCTAAACCCTCTTTACAAATATCTTCATTAGTCTTCAAATCAGTATGGTCTGCTATCCAAAGTAAACGAACTTCGTAACGTCCTTCATTGTTAACAGTGACTGTCTCCTTAAAATAATTTAGAGCAGCAGTTTCCATTTCTTTTCTTGACTGGACTTCAACCGGGTCCCGAATTCCTAACGTGTCCAGTCGCCATAGATTTTCTATACTAGAACCACTAACGAACAAATATATCGATGACATAGCGGTGGTAACATTTCTGTTTGAGCAGTTGTTATCTTCTACCATTAAAAGCCACCCAAATTTACTTTCAATTGCAACTAAATTGGGATTCAAAGTTTAGTTTTCCCGCTTACGATTTTAAAATAATTATCTGCACCAATAAGAAAAGAGATATTTTCATTTTCCAAAGTTCCATTATCAACATCACACAAATCAATTCCTTCAGCTTTTAGTTCATTAATTATATCATTAGGAGCGAATTCCAATGGAGCACTAGATACTTCATCAATTTCTAACGCTTCTATTATTATTTCTTCCTTATCTCGAGTGTCTGTAATTTTGACCTGCACTCTAGCACATTTTATCCGAGTTGGAGCCTTTGATCGAAACGTATGAATAAAAAGTTCCTCACCACCTACTATGTTCAACGATAACTGTCTCGATAAATCTTTTCGAATGAACGAGCGTTGCGAACCTGGGTCATATAATGCGCGAATCGTTTTGCTCGATGACTTCCCTACTAATTTAACAGCAGCATTTTGCAATAAAATTTTGTTTTGCCCATTGTTTACATGATTAGCAACGGCACTATCAATTTTATTTTGTTCACTATTGACATGTCTGGTAATTGGTTTGTCATTTTTCGAAGATTTGAGAGCCTCAGCTTTTTTTATTTTCCCTTTTAAAGCATAGCGCAATATTATGCAACCCTCCGCAGAACAAACAAGAACCTCTCGTAGTGCAGTCTTGCAAACGATGTTTGGGTTCCAGGCATAAATAACAATTCCAATTACGTCTACAAAATTCCTTTCGTTGATTTACATCAAATGAATCACAGTCTTCACTTCTGTGGCTCCTGGCACAAAAAATGCATGAGTCATTAGTCGATGTCAATAATTTTATTGCTGACGCCACATCTGGTCGCCTCAAAGGCGCCCTTGAGAAGCCCGCGTTTTGCTGACTAGTGTATTTTCTGTTATTCGTACTATTCCTACCAAAATTTCTGTTATCTTTCTGCAGCGAAGATGGTTTTATTTCTGATTTATGAATCTGAAAAGCTCGTTCGCGAGATTGGACGTCGTTTCGAAGAAAGTTCATGAGAGTTTGAACACTCCAATTTTTATCATTATCTTGAGTGCGAGTAAATTCTAAAGTTAATTTACAAGGAAGTAATTTCAATAATATTGGACAGAGTAAACAACCATAGGTATTTTCTGCGACTCCTAACGCTTCTAAGCTACGAATTTGGGTTTCACATTTGTCATATAAATTACGCAATCCATTAATATCAGATACAGTCTTAATAGGAGAAATATTCAACAAATTAGATAAATGAGCCTGGATCAGCATAGAATGATTTCCAAATCGCTGTCTCAGGAGTGCAATTGCAGCTGCATAATTCTTTTCGGTTAAACTAAATCCACTGATAGCGTTAAAAGCTAAACCACCTAGCAACGATTTTAAATAACCGAACTTGTCGATATCACTTAACGATGGATTATTATGAATAGCGTTTTCGTATTGATTCATGAAATCCAAATATTTATCGGAATCACCATAGTATTTTGCTATCATAAGTTTTGGTAATTTTACTGTTTTTATCTCTGGAGGGAGGCGAACATTAGTTTCTTGTGATGAGATGCCATTATTTGCAGAATTACTTTGAACAGCATCCTTTTGAAAATCTTTAATACGTTTCATAAGTTTTGTTTTATAATGTATAACCTTATCTTCATATTCCGAACATGTATTAACTTCACTTTCGATTTCATTCGGTTTCAAAGATGTTTCGATTTCAGAATTTAGTTCTTTAACTGTCGAGTCTCTATTTAACAATAGTTCTAAATTACTTTCTAACGTGTCTAAGTCAGCATCTTTATCATTAAGAACAGTTTCGATTTTAGTAAACAACTTGGTTATTTGAGTTCTCAGGGTCGAACGTTTATTTTTGAGTTTTAAAAGATCATCCATATTCAATTCGAAATTGAATCAAGAAAAGGCGTTAAACAGTTCAATTATCTCAATGACAAAAACAATAATGTTCAACTTACTCCACACTTCTGTCAATCAGAATTAAATCACAGTTCGAATCAAAAAATAAGGCAAAAGTTACCTTTCAAATAAAAATCAAGAGTTCGACGATTTTCTAATCTCTAAGGATCCCTGGAGGCGGCACCAGACATGTTCTATCTACTCAAATTTCGATGTCTAAAATCTCAAATAGTTCGTGGGAGAGCTTCGAATGATGAGTCCTTAGTAATCCTTTTAATACATTTTATTACACACGTAGACGGACGCACATGAATCACAAACAAACATGTATATACTCAAATCAGAAGGTGGGGCGATCGTAAATCTAGAACCGAGGCACACGTCTGCACGTTGTGGCTCTCGGCTCTCTACTGTGTTTTTCTCGAAGCCAAAAATCGGCGTTGCCACTCCACTCAACTAAACTACAGATCGTGTGCCGGCGACACAGGGCTTACAGAAGTAAGTAGAAACAAACAAATGACCAAGTATAAGCGGTGAACAACAACGAAAAAGACGGAAAGGGCAAAAACAAAACAAAACAACAACAGATAAAAACAAAGAAAATAAGAGTTCAAAGGTTGGGGGTTCGATTCCCACCTCTGTTAGGCGGTCGTTACAACTCTGTTTCAAATCCAAAGTTTTTTAAGTAACATTCTTCTCCTAAAGAATCTAGGTAAATCCCTAACCATCTGATTCCAGTTGGTAAATGAATAAAATATAAAAATCAAGTTTTAAAAAGTGTGGTAAATATCAGCATCACAATACATAACTACATAATTTTACATAACTGCATTTTTTAATACATAACTACGCAATATCGCTAGGCATAGATAATTTTCCATTTAATGCTCTAATACAAAGTTTATCAAAGTGTTTATACGACTCATCTAAATAGGCCACATACATAGCAGAACAAAGAAAAATTGCCAGATAAAACTAATTTTTCAAAAAATAATGGGAAATTTTAGTTCAAAACCTATAAATTAAAAAATCGTGCGCCAATGCTAAGAAATATATCTAAAAAAACTTATTTCTATTTAAAACTATATCAACTGTATCCCTATCTAAAATCTAAATATTTCAGAATTTAAATATTTCAAAATTTCATAAATCTTTTAATTTTATTTTGCAATTCCAAAAATATTTTAAAAAAGCATTTGGAAAATTTCTCCTAAAAAGTATTTTTCTTATGGTATAAAGAACCCTTTAAAAGTCAAGGGTACAGACCGCATGCTCCTTTGTGACTACTCAATCTTATGTATTTAAGATTTCTCATTGGTATAGAAATAACCATTGTATAGACATAACCATCAGCTGTATCCATTCCGCTGATATAAAGAAAAAAAATAAAGAATACCCGAAAAGGATAAAACCGTCGTGACTGAGTGAGGGAATGTCATGTTCGGAAGAGACGAGCAGGTGATTCCGAGAGTATTTTCAAAATAAACAGCGGGATTCTATTTCAACGTAAAGACGTGATTAATGATGACGAAATAAGACGACCTTAGAGCTCGACTGATTATGCTTGATGAAACTGCAATATTGTCTTTTATCATATGATGCTACCATAAAAATGTCTGTTTGATGTTCCTAGGTGTGAGAGATAATGAGACTCGGTTCTCCACCTCATGTTGCACATAACTTTTAAAAACGGATAATCTAAGGGACATTATGGTAAGATTTCAGATATTTCTATTTTCAAACTTTTTTTTATTATTGATGAATTAATTTGTATTCTGCATTCAGAGATTGAACTAAGCTTGAGGAAAAACAAATTTCTAAAATTTTCCTCTGTATTCTAAGGTAGTTTTGTGAAATATTTCAACAATTGCTGCGATGACAAAGGAAATGAAAAAGCAGCCATTTTTCTGTACCTGATTCCTTGTGTATTCACCACAAGAAAAAATACTTCTTAAGAGAAATTTTCAAATATCTTTTAAAACATATTTTGAACTGTTCACAAAATTAAGAACATTATAAAATTTTGAAATTTTATAATGCTAAGGTTGATATAATTCTATAATGCTAAAGTTGATATAGTTTTAATAGAACTACGTTTTTAAAAATATTTCATAGTATTGGCGAACTGTTTTTAAATTTTTTCGTTTCGAACCAATATATCCCATTTTATTTTGAAAAATTAGTTTCATTCGACGATTTTGTTTTGTACTGCTGTGCCTATGGTCTTTTTAGATGAGTGGTATAAACACTTTTATTAAGTATGAATTAGAGGATTAAATGGAAAATTCTTCATGCCTGGAGTTATTGTGTAGTTATGCATTAAAATATGGTACTTATGTATAATTTAAATATATGTAACTTTATAAATATATGTAACTTTAAGTTTCAATCCGTTTGTACATTACGTCTTAGAATAGTTAAAAAGCAAGCACATTTCTATTATTATAAGCAAGCACATTTCTATTATGGATATTTAACAAAATACAAAATATTCTTTTCTAAAAATGCTCCCATAAATGTGAGGTGCGTCGTATCGTCCGATGCGTCTTATGGTCCGAAAAATATGGTTTTATTTTATTCCGGATCATTTCGCTATGCTTAAAACATATCACTATCGTATCAACGGATTTGATTATTGTACACATGATGTAAGCTCTGTTGTATATATTATATGTATATATATTTATTATACATATTATATATTTTTTATACATATTATTTATTATATATATTTTTTAATCTTTATTAAGTAATAAATTGAAAATATCTTTATATACCTAACAAAATACAAAATATTCTTTTCTAAAAATTCTTCCATAAATGTGAGGTGCGTCATATCGTCCGATGCGTCTTATGGTCCGAAAAATATGGGTTTTATTTTATTCCGGATCATTTCGCTATGCTTAAAACATATCACTATCGTATCAACGGATTTGATTATTGTACATATGATGTAAGCTCTGATGCATATGTTATAGTCATTGATTTTTCTTTCATCAATCCTCAAGTATGTCACTGAGGCCAACCACAGAATCTTAACTGACATTTTTTGATGTAATTAAATGTTATAAAAAGACGAATTGGTTGCCTGAACTAGTTCCTTATCATTCTGAGGTTGGTACGACATTAAAGTTCCCACTCAACACTCAGGCTAGAAACAGTTTAAAACTGATTGGACTTTATGATAAACTCATTGCTAGGTAAAGTATGACGCAATTAACAAACACAGAGGTTAGTTCTGACATTTGTAGTTGATAGGGATTATTATGTATTAAATTTTCTCTTTGAACTTCATTTATTCGAACAACCTATCTCCAAGTTATCTATCATTATGTGGATATGACGAGTCTAATAAGTAGGAGGGATTGTTCAGAACATGCACAAATTTTGCATGCAGAAAAAATCAGTGTCCAACAGTATAGATATAAGTATACAAATTACGCAAAATGATATTGCAATAAAACGTATAATACATTAATAATGAATGATTCAGGCAGAAAACTTCAGTCATCTAGGTCAAGGTTGTACAATATTTCACACGTTGCAAGAGGTTTAGAGAAGGATTTATTGGTGTTTCCAGAATAAGCTCAACAAAACAAGTGACTCCTGATAAAACAGAAGCAAACTTTTTTTCCTTTATCAGAAGTTCTGCTTATTTATTTCGTAATTTTAGGAGACCTGAATAAGTTAAACAGAATGGTAGTACATCATGTTTTCCAACGTACAGTGTTTTGTTTCTAAATGACAAATTAGTAAAGAATTAAGATTTTGAAATTTTTCTTTCGAGGAAAAATTGTAAATAGATTTGGAAGTCAGATTTTTAAAAAAAAACTTATAAACGAAAATTGAGGAAAATAAATGAAAATTCTCAGCCAACCTCCAACCTGTTTTTTCGCTTGGTTAATCGTATGTTTGATTAAGGGCGCTCAAGTCACCTTTTGCAACAGAAGCAGTAAATTGACAGATACCTACAGCTGAGAGCTTATTCCAAACGTCTACAAACTCTCATGTTTAACTGCGGGATTGGAACCCTATGGACTCTGGTCTCGAAAACTACAGTCCTAACAATTGGGTCATGGTCTGGGTTGGACTTCACGCTGCAAGTGGTTTTAAAAATACTTCTTTGCGCCACCGGGTTATTTCAGTAGGTAGAATATCAGGATCGCTGTTAAAAGAAGCGGTTTCAAATGCTTTTCCTGGCAGACGACCTTACGTTAAAGGTGTATCCCATCGCTGGTATGGGTGATAAAGACAGTATAACACCAGTCCGTATCCGTTCGGTATCTCACTGGATGATTTTCAGGACACAGATGTCAACTGACAATGCACCGTGTAGAAGCGGCTATTTCTGAGGTACTATGGCAAGCACGAAAATCAAGCCCATTTTTTTCGAACCAGGATACCTACTGTCGAGAGTAAGTTCCTTGACTTCTCTCTTATCACTAGGAAGATTATTATCAGATGGACTGTAAAAGGAAAATGCTTCAAGTTGATGTGTTTGTATTGAAGTGGGAGGAGTTTTTATAGATAAGTACTCTTTGAATTTAAAATTTCATGTATGGATTAAGTTTCTGATGCTTTCAAGAGGGAAATTGAGTTTAACATGGGTGGTCCTGTTGTTATTACAGAACCATCAATATTAATATTAATTACCTCTTGAAAGTGTTAGAAAATTAAAACTCATTATCCATAGCAGATACCCTATCGTTATTTATCAGATTGAGTTTATCATGATATTAAATTTTATTTATTAATTTTTTTTAAGTTTTAAAACTATAAAATATCATGTGAGCTCTAACATTACGTAGAAGTCGACCGAAAAACAATTATTGTAGCACTTCGAATAAATTCAATGGTGAATCAGTGGTAAGTAATGTGTATCATAATCATATCGATTAAACTTATCACATTACTGCTTTTAATAAATAACATACTTTTCGTCATGTTTTTTCATTTTTGACACCGAGGTTTCTTTTGGAAGAAACCTTTTCTCCCCCCTCCAAATTATGATTAAATCAGATTTTTGATCTCTAGAATCTAAGTTTTTCGTTTCGATTTAAGAAAAAAAGTGAAGGTCAGACGTCTAAATAATTTCAGTAATTATAGGAAATTTGTGTGAACATTTTAGAATAGTTACAAGTAAAGGTTCTATAATTTGTAAAAAAGCTTTAGTATCCTTTTTGCCCCAATTTTCAATATTTCTCGTTTCCTGCATATTGGGGCAGTGTGACTCCTTCCCAGAGTGCCAAATTTCAAACTGATGAAATTCATATGAGTTCAGGTAATAGAGTAACTATAACTCTCTTAGGGTTGTTGAAAGGATGCACAGTGTTATGCATCGGTTGCCCCCCTAACCTCCTCTTGGTCCGGCTGGAAACTGGACTTGTCCAGGCCAAGAAGAGCATGGGTTAGTGACTCAGTCTTACTCCTAGTAAGTACTAACAGACTACAATGACCCTAAATTAATATCTGAATCTTCGGATTTCTTGTGTGTGGGGGATTGCACGCATTGACCATGCATTTTCAGCCAGTCTTGCATTCACTTGGGTCGGTTTAACTTTAGGACCTCGTCGGATTGATTTCCTACGGAGTCGCAACCCACCGATTTAAAAACATTGGATTACGCTTTGGTTATCTTGGAAAACCGACTGGACTGTCTTTTACTGTACAAAGATTGAAGAGCCGACTGGGAGCTCTATAGCGTATAAAAACGAAATTATCACAAGGAATTTATACTAAGTAATTTTGAATTGCTTATTACAGTTATAACAAAGAATGTGGTGGTAAGCGTCGGGTTCGAATCTCAGCTAAGGCATGGACCTTCTGTATTTTCCTGTAGGGAGCGATGTTGTTTCACCTCTATATTGCCCTCATAACAAAGAAGTCTATTAAAGTCTCGGTGTATCGGCGAATGTCTTTCAACAAGTATCTATCACACTGGATAAAAAATAATAACAAATGGTAACAATTTAGTAATTATTGTAGTCTGAATGACTCTCATCTGATGCTAAATCAGTGGTGTTCTATAAGATAACATCCCAGTAGTCAAATAAGCCCTCATGGAATTGATATGATAATACGAGACGGCATGTTTTTCGCTGTGATTTCGTAATGAAAGTAAACTGAAGTGAATCGATCTTTCATTAAGCAAAAGAATAAAACATCATGACAAGACTACGGGGAATCACATTAAAGAAAATTACCATAATTATTTAAATGATTAATGGTTAAAGACAATTACCATAGTGATTACCGTAATACTCATTAATTATAAATTGTTATCTTTAGTAGTATTAAATAAATATTAATGGTAATAAATATGATTAACTTATTTGGTGGCGAACCAGGGGTGTTTAACAATCATTATCCATACCGTTGATGAATGTACGTAACTACCTAACAACTCTTACTACGTAGCGACTTATTTTAAGGAATGGCTTTATTGAGAAAGTTTCTGAAATAGACTGACTTTCTGTACAAAAAAACATTGGATACGGCCCAACAAATAATAGGAATTATTATAGAAATGGTTACAGAGTAAGGATAAGACCAAGGATTCCCAATATTTTTACGTTTCCGGTACCCTTTGGAAAGAAATTAGAAACTTGGGATACCCCAAGTTGAGATTTTATTTAATTTTTTTCAATATTAAAAAAATTAAAAAGTCATTAAAATACAATAATTAAAATATTACTATTCAATAATTATTATTAAATATTATATTATTATTACTATATTGATTTGGCGTTAGGGGGTTTCTAGGCGTCTATAATTAAATAAATAGAAACAACGAATGTGGACTGTATAAATTTATTAAGTGATGCACACGTTAATCACAATGAATTGGCAAAGCGGCGTAACATGTGCACTTCCGTCTCGTAGCAATAGAAGACGGACACTTACTACTTACACACGGAAGTTATAATGCTTAAGCATGCGTTAGACTCAGTGAATATAGGCGGCGCTGCATGGACCGCAACAAATATTATTATTATATTATAATTATATTACATTAAATATTATTATTATATTTATTATTATATTATTTAATAATTAAAATATTAAAAATTTTTTTTTCAAATTTTTATTTCAATATTCGGAGTGGAATATAAGTCAGGAATATGTTTGAATTTAGGTTCAAACTCCATTACTGATTTTATTAATTTATTGAAGATATGAGTAACAAAAAGGATTAATTAACAAAATTAATATTTATTTTAAATAGGCCTTAATAATATATTTTCGTTTATTTCCGAAAAATTCTCGCGGCACTCTATGGCTGATCTTGTGGAAACCTAAAATGTCGCGTCACAACGGCTGAGAATCACTGAAATAGACAAACTTGCACTGTACGAAGAGCTATAAGAACCGTACGACAAACAATGAATAAAACTAAACAGTTGTTTCGTGATACTTTTTAATAAAAATTTTTTTTAAAGCAACAAATAACAAAATATAGTAATTATAATTTTAAATAACTCAATTGTATGTAAACCAGAATTGCATAAACAACTATTCATACCGGATGATGAATATGCAAAATAACGCACTTCTGCTACATCGGAATGATATATTTATTTTCTGCAATAGTTTTTAACCTAAAAGTTACTGAAATAGTAGCCTGATTTCAATCATTCACTACTATTTTTTATGACTCGGGCAAACTATGATTAATGCCAAAAACATAACAATGAACCGGGACAATACTCACTATTGTTGAACTATCAGCGAAAGGAAATTTCTTTCCTGCATGTTATTGAATGGGATACTTTGATTGTCTGAGACTGAGTAAAATGGAGGAAACTCTAAGAGGAATAGAAGTGAAATACCACTATTTTACGTCAGAGTTTTATCCAATATTACGCGAAACAAGGTCAGCAGACCAACACGATCTCCCATTCACCGCACGAGTTTGATGTTTTGGACAGAAGTTTCCCTTAGCTTCCAGTCATCGCTTCAGGCAAGTATGACGGGTCATTATCATGAAACGATGTTTTGGAAAGAAATAATAAATTGTAAATTTATTTTTATGCGGATAATGTATGGTAATGTAAACATTTTATTTTCAACTACAATTTCAGCTTGATAGTTGATAGGAAGGAAAATTCCTGTCAGCATTCAACGATGTTTACTGATATTTCATTTGATAATATTTAACTACATGTAGTGCGAGAATGTTTAGTATGACCGTAAGAAAGGCATCATATTCATTTCAAAATGGAGTCATTTTTGCTTAACCTAGGTTGATCTTTAACTATCCGTCTTTTCTGGTTTTCGAAAATGGTGTCAAAAATAATAAAAAAATACACTAACATGAAACTGTTTTTTTTTTAAAATTATGTGTTTAGTTAGTCTTCTTTTATATAGGAGTTATTGAGCTTTAACCCTCAAACGGTACAGTGGGGGTCGGATTCGACCCAAGGGTGTGCCTTCCCCCTCCCGTACTCTCCCCTCTCATTGCAAGAGATCGAGTTGACAAGGAACCCTACCAGACAGATCTACTAAACCACCCTACTGGATATAGAAATAAGTAAATAGGCTTGTCTTTTTAAAAAAACTCTATTCATGATCACTAATCATTTTTTAAATTTTTTTATTTTAAAATTTTTAATTTTTAATTTCGATTTGAAGGCCAAAAATGTCAGTATATATTATTGTTTTACATTTTTGTGCTCGAAAAGTTGATTTCATTAACTTCTATGCAACTAGGTAGACTAAATTACATGTTAGACCAAATATATACAACATTCTATTTATATGCCAAAGAGATTTTCTTTGTTTAACAAAATTACAATTCGTTGGTCATTTTTTTCTACAAAAAGGGTTTTATTTCATGTAAAATATTATCAATAAATGTTATTATACAACAAATATGCTTATTGTGTACTTATTTCTACCAAAAACATCATCAAAAAAGAGATCGGGTTGGATCCGACCCAATCGTACCATCTATTTCGTCTCAAACTGTCGTCACTGAGGGTTAAAATTAACACCATCTTTTAAAAGCGGTAAAATAATCTCCATGTGTATGATAAATGTAAAAAGTAAGTAAATAATGCAGGAAAAATAACTAGAAACACTTAAAAAATCTTTTTTTTTACTATTTTTAATAGTTTTTAGAATTTTTTTGTTATTTGTATGTTTTGCTGTCGAGGCTAGTTCAAGGAAGGAATATGTGTAAGAAATTAGAAATTTATTCCTCTATAATCTGCATCAAGAAAAAAAGAAAATTTAGTAATTGTGGAAATAGTTAATAAAAGCAAATTCAGCAGTTTAGGGCATAATAAAACATTATGCACTGTATCACAGGATTTAAAATAAAAGATGACTTGAAAGAATCATTAAAGTTGTCCAGTGGATAAAAGCATTACAGACAGACATATCTGAAACAATCTTAGGGCAAATGCTCCCAAACCACTAGAACTTCAAGGGTCATTTGGTGTATCTATCTGTTTATCCAGTGATTGCTAGAGGACTTATCCCCTTTGTTGCATAAAGCAGCCAGATGATAAAGAATAAGGAATTGTACCAGTAAAGCAATTTACCAGATGAGTTGAAAGGTAGTATGATGGAGGGTAATGGGCTTGAGAGGTATTTACTTATTTTTAGTAGTTTCTAACACATTTTTTCTTAAACTTTTATTCAGAATGCACACATGCATAAATTTATTTACTTACTTACACACACGCATATATATAAATATATATTTACTTTATTCATATATAAATGTATATATGTATATATATATATATATATGACGTAACTGACCGACAGATAACGCACAGACCAAACCGCTGGACCTAAAGGGCTGACATTTTGCATGGCGATTCTTCTTATAGTGTAGGGGTGCACTAAGAGAGATTTTTGAAAAATTCTTCTTAGATTTTTTTAAAAATAAAATTTTTAGGCTATTTTTGTAACTTTTTTTTAAGTTTGCATCTAAAATAATAATTTGAGAGTTATAAAATTTGTATCACGTAAAAATCATAAAAATTCCTTTGAAATGAAATCTTTTTCAAATCTTTACCTCCATTTTCTAATTTTTGGTGAAATTTTAAAGATTAATTTTTAGAATTTAATTTATTAAATGCTGATAAAGTGGTTTCTTTTCTTTTTGTGATACTTTAAATTAATTTTACGTCACGTGCATAACAACGAAATAAATTGACAAAAAATATTAAAATACGTTAAAAGATAAAATTTAACCACTAGACTAATTGAGATGGAAGTTTTTAAAGAATTTAATTCAAATTAGTATGTTTTATGGATATTAAACATACAAATTAATTGCATACATTGACCATTGTATTTAACTTGAATATTTTCTTCTACATTATTTTGTATATAAAAATATCCGTTACGATTTTTTTTATAAATATATATTTTTTTGTTTTTAGTTTACATTAATTGAATACATTGACTGTTGTATTTATTATAAATATATTTATTTATTTTCTGAATTTTGAAATATATTTATTTATTTTCTGAATTATAAATATATTTATTTATTTTCTGAATCCATTTTCTGAATTTTGGAGAATTTTTAAAGATTAATTTTTAGAATTTAATTTATTAAATGCCGATCACGTGATTTCCTTTTCTGGTACTTTCAATAAATTTATCGTCACGTCCATAGCAACGAAGTAGACAAAAAATTTTTTTTCCCTTTGCTAATGCGGCAGACGATTGGACATTATCCAAAAAAATATTAAAATACAGTAAAAGATATTATATTACTCAAACTGTACTCTATTAACTGTACTATATTCTTTAGTATGTCCTATTAGATTTAATTGAATATTTTCTTCTACATTATTTTGTCTATGAAAATATCCCTTGCGATTTTTTTATAAATATATATATATATTTTTTACATCAATTGTATACATTGATCGTCGTATTTATTATAAATATATGTATTTATTTTTTTGGCATTGATTGCATACATTGACCGTTGTATTTAATTTGAATGTACTCCGTAGCGAAGTACGGGTATTCAGCTAGTATACATATATACATGTCCGAATATTCCTGTGTGCATTCACAGACACACCAATAAAACTATTCTTAGGCTCTAAAATTATTTTTATTGTAAGAAAAACATATAAATAAATAAATAAAAAAAATTCTTACCTCAAATTTATTGCACTGCACTCTAAAAACCAGTGCCTGTAAACCTTTTTAAACTTCTGAGCAGCGAAAAACGGAACAACAAGCATATCTGTCCCCACAGTGAAGTGATTCTTGTGTCCAGCATTTTCTTAAATAGCTATCTGGTTTGGAGTTTTTCGGGTTCAAGCGGTGGTTTAACGAGGCTGCCATGTCGTCGGATCTCGGAACAATAGAGGGGTTGAATATCACGCTAAGTGACCCGAATAGGATCTGTTTCGTCCTAGTATCAACATCTTTACCGCAACGTCTTGGTTTCTGACCAAAAATAACTATTCACATTCAATAAATCCAAAATCGAATTTCAATGAATTGACATAATTTGAGAAAATGGAAGTTTAATGTCTTATGAAAGCGTACATCGGAGAATTCTTCAGAGCGTTTTAAAAAATGGTAGCGTAAGAGCGTAAAAATGGACGTAAGAGCACTTTTACAAGAGGAGCACTGCACCCGTATTCGAGATATATTCTACAGCCTACGCGCCTCTTTGATATATTAAGTCGTGCACTAAAGTCAAACTGTTTATAAAGCTCCCTGTAATACAAAAGCCTAATTTTTCATTTAAAAAATAAAGTCACATTAAACTTACGAATGTTTCACTTTGATAAAAGTGCCTGTTTTTAAGAAAACTTTAACCCAGCTAAAATAAAAATGCCCCACAATTATTCCTATACCTGTCTAAGGTACCGAAAAATTGTTTTTCTCCTCAAACGGAAGATAATCTGCAGCTAATTTGTGCTTCAAATTTTTATACTGTTTGAACCGATGTTTTTACAAGCAGGGGGAAAAATAATTGACTAAGAATATTTGTTTATCCTACATTTTTCCTTTAAAAGAAAACACTTAGAAGAGGAAATAAACGAGAAATGGTGAATTATGTTATTATGAGTCTAAATTCGGCAAAACATTTTTAAGATTGTTTCTAATAATAAAATGGAGAATTGTTAAAGTTTAGAAAAAAATGGCGTTGATTAAAACACCTTCTATCTCAAGGGAATTCGAAATTTGGGCTAAACTGAAAATTGTGACGTGTAAAAAATGTTCATGCAAATAAGAAATATGGGTTAGTTGTCTTCGCACTTTGGAAGCTCAAGGCTAGTCCATGTCAGTCCAGCTCATATTATTTGGAATCGAGTTTAGATTTTAACATGTGAATATCCGAACCCCAAAATTGCTGTTCTACCCGGCCAGCAGCAACTAAGTAAATACTGATTTTCGTAGTCCTGTGTCGCTGTCCGCCGCTGATCCGTATTCACCGTTTAGAAAATGCATAACTAATCGCAACTAGTTTGTTACCAATACAATTACATTAGATTTTTATAATTATAGCCCTAAAAAGTTTTATTATAAAATAAACAAGAAAATCATTCAAAAATTAGCGAAACAAATTAAAAGTAAATAGATCGGGGAATCTATATTAATAAAGCAAAGGCAAGATGTTTGCCCATATACACATTCCCAAGACTTGTTGGCTACTGCGTTAAGAGAACACCCTTTGAGTGAGCCAAAGCTGATCTCTATGAAGGGTCAGTACACAACCATAGATACCTCGGCCGGGATTCGAACCCTGGCCCATGTGTAGGCAGCTTGTATTTCTAACCATTATACAACATAGGCGGTTGTCTAGGGGAATGCTGAACATGGACCATCGTAATATAAATATGATCGTTAGTTCTATTTAACTGCAGATAGTTTCGAGAAACAACTTTCACAAAAAGTTGTATGATAGTACTCCTTCAATTCAATATACTGATCTTTTTTAAAATAAAAATAATCTGCAAAGAAAATTTTTGAAATCTCTGATGCTATGAAAGCACTATGACTATGATCTGCGATACTATCCATGAGTTGATTCTTTTCATTTGTGGAAGCGATGCTATTCGAATAAGTTTGAGATTTCCTTTTATCTATATACAGCCATTTACGACTATTTTATCTATATACGACTATAGAATTAAAATTCTTTAACTACATGTCACGTTCTTTACTTTGTTCCGGGGCTCTTAATCATCTAAGACAATGAAGTTCTTTATTACATTTTATGATTTATCTGCCATTATGTTCTCAAATAGTGTCGTAAATCTTATATCTTTAATACGTTTTACTTCGAAGATATCATTCACCTATGCATGAATTGCCGGAATGGTTATGTTATTTTATTCTTTGCTTCAACATAGCTATTTGAATAATTTTTAAAACTCATAATCTAGAAACTGATAAATACAGATATTATAAATCTTATGAAAATTTGGCAGTTAAAATCGTTAATAAACCTTTCTGGTATAAAAGTGTGTTTGGCTGAAATCCAGAATGGAGCTTCCTGGTCAAACAAAAATCTGCATAGGAATTTCTTATCCTTGGTTCGCTAGAGAAAGTTTTTACCAATAAACACCTGTCGATTTTTACATAGCGATGATTGTCAATACACTTTTCGCATTGGTTATTTTTATCAGTACCTAACCTGTATAGTAGGTTTTGGAAGTTATACAGCTTTTTAAAAAAAACTAATTAAATGTAAAAAAAACTGCCGTTTCCTGTGATAACATCTGCTAAAAAAGGTTTTTTTTAATGCGAAGGCACTTGTCGTAAGATATTCGTCTTTTGTTATTCACCGCGCAGTCTTGCTGGCTACTTTACTATGGGAGCACCATTTAGGTGAGCCAGCAATGCTCCCTATGAGGAACGACAAGGAAACGATCAAGCCTTAATCGGGATTTGAACCCAAGCCCACTGCGTGACAGTTCACTACACTAACCATTACACCATGTACGCGGCAAAACTCTGCTAAAAAAGTGAAAAAAAAGAGAATGCAACGGGTGCAAAAATGGTCTCTTTCTGATTCTCTAGGTAACTATATCTAACTACTATTATTGAAAAAAATTATCAGGTAGTCTCTTCTAAAGAAACTATCGAGGGTTATTAACGTAGGATTACTTATCGTTGCTTACGTCTCTCGTATGTATATATGTATGTATGTCTTATGTATATATGTATCTATATATATGTACGTATGTACAGGGTGTCCATAATTAAAGTCCCACTTTCAAAAGGCTGCAAAAAAAGAACCACTGGTCAGAATGACTTCAAATTTGAACTGAATATACTGGAAGATGGGGGAAACGATTTGGCATAATAAAAAAAGTTCCAAAATGTATCGATAGATGGCGCTGTAAGCGGTTGTAACTTTTTTTTTATTATGCCAAATCGTTTCCCCCTTCTTCCAGTATATTCAGTTCAAATTTGAAATCATTCTGACCAGTGGTTCTTTTTTTGCAGCCTTTTGAAAGTGGGACTTTAATGATGGACACCCTGTATATATATATATATATATATATATATATATATATATATATATATATATATATATATATATATATATATATACCGGGTGGCCATAATTAAACTGACAGTGCTTGCAGTGCTGTGTAGCGCGATCTATTTGCGAGAATGACGCCACATTTTGTAGGAAGATTAAACAAGACGGGGGACGAAGGATTCCGCGAAAAAATAAATTAGTTCCAAAAGTCACCGCTAGGGGAATATTTGGCGCTGTGTAATAGAAAATAGAGTGTTAACAAATGCAACTTAATACGGAATAAAATTACCTTTTATTATGCACATTTTCTTCGATTGTATCCTGTGGTACAGGTTTTCGTCCTCTGCCTGACTGAACCTTCAGAGAACCTGTTTTCTCAAACGTCGCAACCATTGCTTTTAGCCCATTAACTGACACAGGACCGTTACCTTTACGCATTTTTTTGTGCGTTCTAAAATCAGGAAGAGCGGCTGACGCGTTGCACTGGTTGAGGTAAAAGAATTTGACCAGTAACGCACGCTCGACTAAAGAAAGAGACATAAACTTTCAATCCGATTGATTCGAAACGTAACCCATTGCCTTTTAAAACCCAAGCAGCTGGCACTGTGCCAATGGATGTAACGTGAAATTTGAATAAAGAACTTCTTCTGCTCAGCGTACGTGATATTGCAGATCACGAGACTTTATCGGTGTTTATGTAGATTTTACGCTTTTTTAAAAGTGTTGCCATATTGCACTTGAACTAAATAAGAAAATGTGCATAATAAAAGGTAATTTTATTCCGTATTAATTTGCATTTGTTAACACTCTATTTTCTATTACACAGCGCCAAATACTCCCCTAGCGGTGACTTTTGGAACTAATTTATTTTTTCGCGGAATCCTTCGTCCCCCGTCTTGTTTAATCTTCCTACAAAATGTGGCATCATTCTCGCAAATAGATCGCGCTACAGAACACTGTGAGCACTGTCAGTTTAATTATGGCCACCCGGTATATATATATATATATATATATATATATATACATATATGTACGTCAAAATCTTGACGTATTTTGGTACTTTTCTGTTTAACTGTTTACTGCTTGTCCAATCGATACAGACTGGGTTTAGCGCGCTGCCAAAATTATAACTCGCGAGGTACGGACGGAGGTTTTAGCTTCTGAAATTTTCCTTTCCGGAGGACCGTTATGGAGGAACGTAATCCTACGTTAAAAAGGGAACAATAATAATATTTGAATATCGTGCTATAGTACTTCTCTTTAGGTTGTTTAGTGAAGGAGAATTTGTTTTAAAGCTCTTCAATGACTAATTACTTTATATCAACCTAAAACAGACAAAAAAAAAATATTATGATCAGTGATATTTATTTCAAGATACATATTTTTCAAAGGACCCGAAAATAGACTTGAAATCTGTTTTTCAATTACTTTCAAAGAACGTATAATATGATGGTATGGATTCTCCCCTTTCCCCAAACCAAATTAGGTAATTATCATTCAAAAGGATATATTTAATCCGGTTTGTCTTTGTGTGTTGCTGTAGGATTGTAATATTTGCAAAACTTTCTGTGATTATTGGATTCTTATATTCAAATCCATTATGGTAATTCTGTTACAATTTGTTGCGTGTATACAGTATAGTTATATGTATAGTTAGATGTATGTTAAAAATTTGAATATTCCCATTTAGAATTTTGTAGTAATTATTTAGTGTATTTGTACAAAATTCTTATTTATAGATAACAGAATTATGTAGAATGTCAAAATATGCTCTTCTCATGAACGATTTTATAATATCCATTCCTTTTTTTTCCTGAAATATTTTTCAAGAGCAAACTTTAAAAAATGAATAAACCTTTTTTTTTAAAAATTATTATTTTTATTTATTTTACTAATCCCAGATTGTCTAGCAGCTAGACAATCTCCATAAAACCAAAAATTTCTAAAAAGTCTAAAATCAGTTGAGGGTCCAGAAGGACCTCATCCTTAGTAAAACCCAAACAGTTTAAAATATGGGCAGGGGAGGCCATGTCGCAGAGCACCAGTAGCACTCCGGGAAGATCTTCTGTCCCTGACGAAAAGTGAGTGCTTTAATATGACCACCCATGAAGCGCGAAAAGGCCGTTTGATACTTTCTGGGCTTGATCTGAAAAGACCCACCCGTACTTCTTCCAAAGTACCATGTGTGGCAAGGAGGAGTTCTCCAAAGATGGTTTTGTTTGATCTTCATGAGGGAGTTGATCTCTCTAAAAGTAAGAGCCTCACAAGGACTCACGTACTCCTCAGCCGCAGTCCTGGCTAAAAAGTCGGCCCTTTCATTACCGTCGATCCCAACATGGGAAGGGATCCACTGAAAATGAATAGTGTGTCCAGATGAAAGCCGGTTAAGAAGATCTAAGATGTCCAAGCTAGTCTGGTCCCCAATAATAAACCTCAAAGTATAGAAATGTTTTGATGAAATCTGTTTTATTTCGATTCTTGAAATTCTATAATACATTTGAATGACAATTTTAGCAACATATAGGAAGTGTTCCACCCTGGAATTTGCTCAAAAGTAAGTTGTATTTTACGTAAATACTGATGAATTTGAGCTGCATTTTAAAATTTGCACTGCATTCTGCTTGATGTTTTACAGGAGCAGTACTTCTTATTTTTTCAAATAGCTACATAGTGCAGAATGACTCTCATGCCAAATAATTTCAAACAAGATTAAGTATACGCAGTACATATACAAAACGTTTTAAGTTAAAAAGAGTGATCTACATCATAAAAATTGATTTTTCTTAGAATTTTTCTCTTATCTACTTTATTGAAGTCTTCACTTTGTAACAATTATATATATTTACTGTTGCGACATTATATTTGATTCTTATTAGGCTTTTTTTAAAGGATTTACTTATTCATATTTTCTTTTTAGATTCACTCTTCTAAACTTTAGTTAGTAAACCAAAGATTTAGAAGAAGTTTCACTCTTCTAAATCTTTGGTTGTTATCGTTATGCTTAAAATGTTTACATGAAATCATGGTGAATAGATAATTAAAAATATTCTAAGTTTGTTAGTGTGAAACTGAGTCGCACTGAAATTTTTGATGACCCTGTTTTAGACTTTTCGGGCAATATAAAAGTTGATTCCCAATATTCATCTGATATTTAAAACATAATTCATAAGTTACGCACAACACGTATAGTTGTAATTACTGTTTGTACGCTTAAGCCGTTGTGTCTATGTTCTGTTTTTACATTCATAAAATGCAACATGCTGAACGCTTTTTCTATTTTGTCTTCCTCATCGTTGATCGAAATCAGCAGGTATTATCTGAATCATTCTGAGTACTCTGAATGTAGACGTTCTGTTCGGATGTTTGCTCGGGAAATAAAAGCACTTGCGCAACTTCATCGATATTAATTCGAGGTCACGCAGTCGCACAGCTTAGAATTCTCAAGATTCAGAATACACAATATTTAGCCCACTAAGGACAATGCCCAACTCAGTGAGTTCCGAAACAGTCTAAAGTCCGTTTTTGGACTGGCCGGCTTTTATAAGAGTTATTGCCTGCTGGTACATTCCCATAAGTTAGCAAATACAATCCTATCTAATCACTGTTGACGAAATGGACCCTGAGAATGGAGGCCAGTTCTGTCAGTTACAGAATTCAAGTTTTTTGATTGACGCTTTTGGGCATTGTTCAGTTCTCGATTTACATGTGATACTTCTGTAAGAGATATGGCGAACATGATGTAGTTATGTTAATGTTGGATCCTAATCGTATATTCTCACTATCATGAGTAGTTTCCCGGATTTACATCTGGTGATATGATGGTGTGTCAAAACCATGAAACAAACGGGAAATCCTGGGGTAATCACAGTACAGGAAAGTTATTTATTGATATATTGCATAAATCTCTATCTAAAATGATATACCCTTTAGATTTATATTTAACCACTGCACCTTTTTTCAGAATACAACTGTCGTAAATGATGATCCATATCCGTTTGAAGACTTTGCTCCAACTTTGTCTCAGTGTTTCGTCATTGTCATCACTGGGTAAGCCTAAATGTGGAATTCGTTATTGTTATTTGAAAAACACACATGTCTAACTATTAAGGATAATGCAATCCGAGATGAATCTACTACTTAGATACTTAAAATTAGAAAATACCGTATAAAGTACCAAAATTGACAAAAAGATATTCCACGAGTTATGTGGAATATAACAAGAACAGGCACATGCTTGGTGGTGCTACTGGGAACTAAAGAAATGAAAAAAGAGCTTACGTGAATACATTGGAGTTTTAAGTTCTTTAAAAAAAAGCTTTTTTCTCTATGAAACCCAACTTAAAAGTGAACGTACTGTTATCTAATGCAGGTCTTACAGGTATGCTTTCCAGAAGGTTGACCAAGAGTTCCTTAGGCAAGGAGTCCCCTTCGCGCACTAGATCCCATCTTAACTCTTGTGTGGTCCTTGACGTTGTTGTGTAGGTTGCAATGAGACATCCGAGAGCATCACAAGCATTCTCCATTGGATTGAGATCAGGTGACCTTGGCCAAGATGATCTCACAAAATCCTCTGATTCGAATAGTCTTCTAACAGGATGGCTCGTTGTGGATGGGTATGATAGTCCATTAGACGAAAAGCTTAGCCAGTTGCACCCCTGAATAGTCAAACATATTGATGCAGGAAGGTACCCCAGTATACAACAGCGTTTTCAGTTCCTATGTTAAACACGCGAAGAGGGGTAGGAATCCTAGCATAATCCTTACCCAAATTATAACACCAGAACCTTCAAAACAGTATCTTTCGACCACGTTTTCAAGCCTGTACTTGTGTTCCTGATGTCCTCCAGATGTTCTGACGTCGTGAATCAGTTTCTAGGCTAAATCGGGATTCATCTGGGAACACAACGATAACCTATTGTTGTGGTCTCCAACGATGCTCAATGCACCAGCGTAAGCGGTCACTGCAGTGGGCTCGAATCATAGGAATGCACAATACAGTTATTATATTAAAACCGCATGCCTTCAACTTTGTGTATACAGTTTGTTTGGATACAACAGTACCTGTACCAGCACAGAGGTCTCTCGAAAGTGCTGCGGTTGTACTGCTGCTGTTGTATCGTGATGTTATGCTCTGCTATGTATCTTCATTTGTTGTGGTACGTGGGCGACTTGTGCTGAAGCATCTAATAATCTGTACATCCCGCTAAAAATCTTTCTTAAGAGCCGTGAGATATCGTTTGGTGGCACATTAAGACTCAGTGACACTTGAGTATGGCCCTGGCCTGCTTCAAGCCGACTGATTATTCTACCTCGCATTACTTCATTCGGATGTCATCGTTCGGCCATGTGAAACATTTAACGAGAAAATCAAGGGCAAACTAAGGACAATAACATCAGTGTCTCAGTTGTTTTATATCATTTTTACCGTGAACATAATTTTCACCTGGATCGCCATTGGGAGCACTATATTTTGCGAAAGCATTGAATATTTGCAAAAACGTGCACATCAGTGTAACGGTACAAGTTTAGTAACCTGCTAATATGTGAGACGTACGTATTTCACGAATGTATGACTGTCCTTAATTTTTGAACATCTATGTAGATGGGTTCTAATAATTATGACAGAAATCTGTGAAACCAAGATTAAAATTTCTGAATTTGAAATACAGAATTTCATTACTTCAAAAAATTTTTTTTTGTATGTGTATAGGTTAAAATGAGATCGGAACTTACCTAGAATAAATTCATCCATATACACTACGTGTATTGTTAGCTATTTTATCATGGGAACACCCAATAGTAGAGCCAACAGTCTTCTGAGGGAACAATTAAGAAACAACAGACACTCGTTGGGATATGAGCTCAGGTCTACACGGTGGAAGTTTTTTAGATTAAATGATGTATAACGTTCAAAACGCTGTATTATTATTTGATAATTGTACAAAGCAAAATACTCGAACCTATTAATAGTCTTGAAAATGGTGCAAGGTACTCATGAAAATATAGAGAAATCCATTGAGATGCTTTCATCACTTCTAACCCAATTCCAGAACTTAAGGAATAATTGGGAGTTTGTTAAAAACGATGTCCTTGAGTTATGAGCTCTATGGAATACTGAACCTTGTTTTCCCCAAAAAAGATTGCGTCGCGTGAAAAAATTCTTTCATGAATTACAAGTAGATGAAAGCATTGAAAACAGTGAATAATGTGTTCAAAGTCGAGGTGTTTTATAGAATAATGGATTTAATAATTAATCAATTAACTATTAGATTTAAATCCGTTCGACAATTTTGCTACAATTTTAAATGTCTATCACCTGCATGTCTCGTCGCGTCACCTGATAAAAGTATCCTGGAAGGATCAGAATTGTTACAATCGACATATCTTACTGATATTTCACCTAGTTTGGGACCTCAACTGCTTCGATTTAAAATGTGCTTTTATATTCAATTAAAACAAATAACTTTTATACGCGAAGCTGCTGAGCTACTTTTAATTCACACCGCAGCCTCAAGTAGATTCTCTGACATTATTACAGCATGCATGATTATTTTAACTTTACCGGTGACGAGAGCGAAACCAGAACGAAGTTTTTCAAAGCTGAAATTAATCAAAACATATTTAAGAAGCAACATGTCACAACACCGTCTTAGCCTTTTGGCCACGATATCAATTGAAAGAACAATATCTTGTCAACTTGATCTGGAGAAAATGATTGGCCGACTTGCAAAAGAGAAAGCGAGAAAACAACAATTTTGAAGGTTTTTTTTATGTGCAAACTAACCATGGCTCAAATGCATTTTGTCAATAGAGTTTATAAAATATGTAGTAAATATTAGTGCTCTGTACTTAAAGAATTATAATTTGTTTTATTATTATATTCATATTTATTAAATTGAATTTCTTATTATTGAAATTCTTGGATTTCAAATAAATTGTTATTAAGTAAGGTTTTAACTCGAAATAAGAGTAGATAGAAAACAAATTTCGTCAAAACTCTTCCAAGAAACAAGTGGGCGCACCGATTTTACTTGCTCCAGGGCGCTGAATGTGTAGGTACGCCACTGGGCGAATGCCTTCACGACAAATGCCTCCGCATTAGTAAAAAAAATTAAAATTGTTTTAATCTGTACAGTTTGGGTGCTACTGCATGCTCTCGTTACATTATAGTACATTGTAGGAAAAATTAAAAGTGCAAAATTTTTTACCAGCATGCATGACATCATTTACTATACCGGTGCATTTAAGACATTTAATGAATCATTTTTAGTGTCAAAAGTGTTGCCAGCAAAATAAATAAAAATGTAGACAACAGCTATCAGGAATCAAACCTTGTGTTCTAATAATAACCATGTCCCCGATTTTTAACTGTTAAAAAATCAGAATGTTTTATAAGGGTTAAGGGACAATACATCAAGTGTTGGGTTATATATAAAAATGTAAAAGAAGCACTTAAATTTGTATATTTATGTGGACCTTTGTCATATTCTAAAGCACTGCACGCAATTAAACTCTTATATAATTTGATTATATACGCACTTTATTTTATGATATATAATGTATATAACCTCTTTATAAACCAATTTTTTTCATCTGCACCATTATGTGGTGCAGCGTAGTGAAAATCAATAGACTGAACATAAGTCCAACGTGATTATCATTTTATTATCCCCTGACATATTACACTTTATTGTTATTAAAAAAAAGACAAATGTGTAAAACAGACTTAAAATCTCTAAGAAAGTTGTTAAATATATCAGAAAGCATGAAAAATGATTACATGAACTACCTACTTAATATGGCAACAAGTTTCTAAATTAATATTGCTAATTAATTCGGCTTACTCTAATAATTTGAAGATCAAACAAAGTCATACCTCTTAGTGCTGTTTACAAATGGAATGTATAACCTCTTTCTTCCGTCAGAGCGATATCGCAGAGAATGTCAAACGCATGTGTAATATCCCGAAACAATAATAAAAAACTTTTAACTTTTACTCATTTTGAAATTGAAAGGGAGCAACTTATAGATTACCTCTGGGTGCTCATTACCCTCTGAGCATCTGATTCTAATTCTTCCAAAAATATATTTAATCGGCAAAGAATCGATATTTCAGCGATAACTGATTTCACAAGTAGAATGTTTGGCAAAACATTACGTACATCACCCGAGCAATGCTTAAATTATATAATAGGTATTAATTATCCCCTCAATCATTTTCTGCAAACAGGTTTCAAACAAAAGTAAACTTTTCCTGTTGTCTCGGTTCTCTCTCTACCAGGCCTAAACAGGAAAGTGTAAAAAAGCGTAAGAATTTCGACGTACTCAAGAGCAGAAGCGTCGGGAGCTGAACCCGGTTGAGAGAAAAAAATGAAAATCCTTTCCAGGCTCGTGATCTTAGTGTGAGCTCTAGCACGGGATCCCGGAAAGGCACACGAAACCCATGGGTCTAGGGAATATTACTCCTTTCTCCCCCTTACTCGAACTAAAATTCGAAAATTCAAATATTCTTTCCTATCTACTTCTCAGTTTCCTTTTGCGTCTCACATTTTACTCTCCAAAGGCTATATGAAAGCCAGACATATCCATTCTCTACAATATATACTCAAAAGATAGTAAGAAAAATAAAGCAAAAGACTATGAATATATAGAAAAAAATTATTCTCGTTCAGATTGTTTGATATCTTTTAAAACTATGTATGAAAGAATTATAAAAGAGATATGAGCTTGTATGGTGTACAAATATTTATGAATATTGTCTTTTACATATCAGAAATTCAACGTCCTTTAAATTAGTAAAAGATTGATGCATCATATAGGTGACTGCGATTTGCCAGAAAAATAACGAGGCAGAAAATCGGAACTTGAAGAGCTAAGATTCTGATCTGAAAAACACATGTAAAACCCTTTCAAAATAAAGTGTATTTTCCAATTTATACCATTAATTTCGTATCATGCCAGACTAAAAAATAGCGTCACGAAGAATGTAATTAAAGACAGTTTTAATAAACTTTAGTCAATATCCTCTTATTATATATTGTTTAAAAGGCCATTAAAAATCCCTTCCTTTCATTCAGGTACTTAATGGCAAGATTCGAGCTTCTAAGATCAAGTGACGTACAAGGTGTAAATGCTTTTGCAGCGTATTTTGCTATGCCAGGTATTATATGTATGTCCCTGATGGATGCAGACTTTGGCGATTTTAGGTGGGAGTTACTTGTAGGTATTTTCCTTGGCAAGTTCTTCATCTTCTTTGTAGTTGCAGGTTTTTTGCTTCTACTTGATGGAAATGTAGGAGTAGCTGGCACTGTTGCTTTATTTTGTGTTCACAGCAACGATCTCCCCGTTGGAAATCCTCTGAGTGAGTACTCTTTTCATCACCTTTAAGTTTTAAAGAAAATGTCTTTTAAAGAAATGTCAATTGCAGTTGCTCTAAACGGAAAACTATATTTTATGGTTAAAAAAGCTATACAGAAACTCCAGTCTAATTAGTATATTTGAAAGATACATTTTTGGTATGTTCATGTATGGTTAAGGTTTATTGGAATCATATCTCTAAATGGGTATTGGAATCTCTGCATGAGCATTAATTTCACAGTGCCGCTTTTGAAAATATTTGCATTTGAAAATTTTTCGTTGGGAAAGAAAAGCACTTTTAATGTGACACTTTTTTTTGCTGTCATCAAAGCATCTCAATAGTCTAAAAAGGCGAATCGCTATTTGTTTTCTGAAGAAAAAGGCTCTCGGTGGTACGTCTTATCTTATAGAAACCAACTAAATTACGTACTTTTTTGAAACAACTTGACAAATAAATTTATGTAATGATATAAAGTCAAAACTTATTTTACAGTTTTATGGAATTGGTCTGTGTTTGTATGGGGTATTAAGCTTTTAATACCATAAATTCTGCTCTTCAAAAAAAAGTCTGGTGTTTTAGCATATGAAACTTTTTTTTGTTGCTATGATTCTCAATGTTTTTCCACTTCATGAAAAAAAAATAAAATAGTAGTTGAAATCTGTTGCATTTTATGTTTTTGGGTTATTTACAATTTGTTAGTTCTATACTTTCAATGAGGGTTGCTTGGTTTCTTGAAAGCTATCTTTACCATCATAGGGCCCAAAACACTGCTACAGTAACTGGATGAACTTCAGCAGTTACATGGACGATAACACGGAAATTCGAATTTTAGTTCCAGCATTGAGAATTTCTTGATAGAATAATTATACTGTTATTTTAATAGTGTTTAGTATTACAATAAACGAAACAGAACAACAGAACTTTTCTCCTTAAAAGATCTGAGGTGAAATTGCCAATGTCAGTTGTATATCTCTTCAGTTTAAAAAAAAAAAGATACTTAATATATCTTATGTCATATCTGCATTTCTAATAATAATAATAATATATTATATATATTATATATATTATATATATATATATATATATATATATATATATATATATATATATATATATATATATATATATATATATATATATATATATATATATATATATATAATTCTTTAATAATAAGGTTCTGAATTTTTTAAATACCTCTTTCCTTTTAGTGTCTTCTTTATACAAAGATCACAGACCCCAGATGATGAAATACTTATTTCTCATTCCTTCTTTAACGATCGTTTTCTTTGTGCCAATAAGCAGCATTATGATAAGTGTACACAGAAAACAACGGAAAGAGAATCAGCAATCAAAAACTTCAAGTTACAACAACGTATATTTATGGCAATATATCCACAATAGGGAGCACTTAAATCATTTCTGTGGATTGGTGAAAAATCCAGTTGTTATCGCTACCATTTTGGGACTCGTATTAAACTTCGCGCTTGGGGGAAAAGCACCAGAAGTTTTGCATCAACCAATCAAAGTAAGTTATTTCAAAATGAAGTGTGTGATATCTGTATATAAGTATCTTGAACGTCGATGAATCGTATTTTACGTTCCTCTCTACAACGGAGAAAGAAAATATTTAACGCGTAAAAAATTACCTAAGTTTCTAACCATCTATGCGTTGTATATTTTAATAGATTAATAATCACCTTGGTGGTTAAAATAGATACTGGAAATGTGCCTTCTTCTGAATTTCGACTTTTTATAAAAGCCATTAAACCGTCACATCGTGTAGTGTTTACCGCACGGATTCCCAACCTTTTTATGTTTTGCGGCATCCTTGGGAATGAGATTAGAAACTTGGGGCACTCTTTTTAGAATTTTAGTTCTTTAAAATTTTTAAACATTAAATTAAAGTGGAATATATATCAGGAGCATATTAGATTTGAGTTCAAATAAATACTTACTCCATTGTTGATTTTATTCATTGATTAAAAGGTATAAGTAACAAACATCAGAATTGGATATATTAATACAGTTTAAAAAATAGCCATGGGATTCAGTTTGGTATTACTCTAGAGGACTACGATAGAAATCGTTAAAAAGAGTTTTGATTTATTAATGCGAGACTTGAGATTGATGCTCAGAGAACACAAATGTTTGATATCAGGTCTAACAAATTTTGGGCGGGAGGGTAGCTAATTAATCCTCAGGAACGTGTGCATCGATCTACATATATCACAATCTGTCGGGCGTCAGAGTTATCAATTCAATCTAATATTTATCTTAAGTGAGCCTTACTGTATTTTATTGTTTATATTAAAAAAAAATCTCGTGGCACCCCTGGCCGATCTCACGGCACCCCAGGTTGCGAAAAATTGGGTTAGCGTCTTGAGCTTCCCCGCAGTGCGGTCAGCAACAAATTTGTGTTGTATATATGGACCAAGGTCAATGTGTTGTAGGTATGGACCAAGATCCCTGGTCAAGTGTCAACCGCATTGGGAAAAGAAAATGAAGATCATTACTACGAAACTCATGAGTTGAATATGTTACAGTTAAAATTTGTATTTATATTAATGTATTACGAAGTAATACTCCTATTCACTGTAACTCCATTACATCTTTAAGGGGACTCACGACCCTTAAGTCAAGGAAATAAGGTATATTTTCATACTTTTTGACACTTTGTAACTATTTCAATTTATTCCCAATTTTACAAATTTTATGTATATGATAAATTGATGATATATTTATTTTAATAAACAAATTTTTAACTCTCACAATAATTTTAAATAATTTTTTAAAATGCTTTAGATATACCTTGATTTTTAAGTATTTTTATTGTATACTGGCTTCAGTGGCGGATTTATAGATTTGCCGCCCGTAGGCTATTCAATTTTTGCCGCCTCTAAATTTTGATATCTTAGTCCACAATCATATCAATTTTCTATCAATAAAATTCCAACTTTATGATTTGTGCTCCATCATCCTCGTTACATCAACTTTTCCCGTATGGTTAGTATCATTGAGAACTATGGTACCGTGTTAGATCCTTGATTATTTTTACAGCAAAGAATTATCAAAAGACATTATTTTAAGCAAAAAATATCTCAATCATGAACCACTTTTAAAGTAAGGTAAGGTATGTCTTAAAACTATACAATACTTACATAATATGAATAAAGCTTACATAAAAAATATACATTTGGCGAACGTTGATAAATATTTATTATTACACTCACAGTTTAAAAACAATACAATAAATATATCTTTTCTTAATTATTTGTTCGTATTATAATTTAAGTTAAATTATAAAAGCATTACAATACTTTTTTGCAAGACTTTGAATTCACAAAATCATTTATTATATCGTCGTACGAAATCTTGTTTATTAGCTCCGACTCTATGCACAAGAGAGCTAAAGCGTTTAGTTTTTCTTGACTTAAAGTCGATCGTAGGTAGTTCTTTACTCTCTTCAAGCAAGAGAAGCTTCTTTCACTTGAACAATTTGTCGTTGGTGTACAAAGAGCCATACGAAGTACTATATCCAAGTTTGGATAAATGTTTCCTAGATTCTGTTCTTGCAGGAATGAAGACAGACTTTTTAATGATCCAGAAATTGGTTTTATTGAAATTCTTTCAGACGAAAGGTAGCTTTGAAAGTGTACGCATTCCTGAACTAAGTCTGTTTCTAAATCATTAGGATACATTTTTTCTAAAAAACTGGCTTTTTCCGTCAGAACTGATGGTAACAACTCACTCATTTTGGTAAGAAATAAAAATTTCTCGTTAAATCCGTGATAAGCCTCTTGCCGTTTTGCTAACTCGGATATGAGTCTATGACAACGAGAAACGTGTTAACCCTGAAGTAATCACTCGCAGCTATTCCAATATCTTCATTGGGTGTTTCATCAAATCTTTTTTTCTTTTTGGTTGTCTTTTTTTCATCTCTCTTGTATATTCTTTCGATACGCTTAACTCGATCGCCTTTTCTTAGAAGTATTTGAAATTCTCTCGTTCAGCTATGAAAAACTTACGGAGTGATTCGTAAAGATCAGCAACGGTAATTAAATCTATGTTACAAGTCTGAATTTGAACATTCACTTTGTTTATTCTCTCCAAAAAAACATCCCATACAACAACCATAACTGCCGTTTCCAGTTTTTCTAAATTCAAAAGTATTCCCGCCGCTTCCTTTAGGTACAATCATCGTTGATTGATTGCAAAGTTTTAAGAACTTCGGGCCAAGATTCTTTCAAACTTTTACATGCATCCTCTCTAGCTGACCAACGTGTCAGATTTACCCTTTTAACGCTTTTTCATTTTCCGATTTCAGTCATTAATTTTTGCCAGCGTTGTGTGGAGCTCACGAAAAAAACGTAGATTTCCTGTAGCAACATGAAAAAGCGACACGCTTCTGTAGACGATTCAGTAGCCGCAGTTGCCACTAAATTCAAAGAATGGGCAGAACATGGCACATAAAAGGCGAAAGGGGCTTGGTCTCGAATTTTTGCTTGCAAGCCATTGTACATGCCAGACAAATTCGCGGCATTATCATATAATTGTCCACGGCAGTCTTCAATATTTATGCCCAGTGTTTCGAGTTCGGAAGTAATGGCAGAAAACATTTCTTCAGCTTTATGTCCCACTGACGACAAAAATTTGAGAAATCTTTCACATGGTTCACCTGAGTCTAAAACGTATCTAATAACAAGCGTAAGTTGGTCTATATGGGCTATATCTGGTGTTGAATCAATGATGAGGGAAAAATATTTCGCCTTTTTTATCTCGTCTCTAATCTGTTTCAAGACTTTATCACCCATTAAGAGAATGAACTCATCGCAAATGGTCTTTGATAAGTAACTGGTACTTCCTGATCCTTGATTGCCAAATCGTTCAATATGACGAGCTAAAAAAGGATAGAATTCTGCTAATAGTTCCAAAACCATACAATAATTTCCATTATGTGGATCTCCGAACTTTTCATTTTTTCCTCTAAAAGCAAGACATCTTGAACACAGTCGCTTCACGACGGCTACAACTCTCATCAGAACATTTCTCCAGTAAGTAATTTCTTCATCAATCTGGACCTTCAGTAGATTATCGAGTCGGCCATCAATTTTATTCCTATCTCTCAAACTAAGGACACTAGATTTATGACGTGCAGAATTTTCATGTTGAGCTACTCGATAATCTGCATTTTTCCAGTCATTGAATCCTCCGCTCTCAAAATGAGTTCTACACTCCTATGGACCAAATGCCAAACAGGGTCCACAATACACAGATTTTTTACTTTCAGAATAAACTACCCAATTTCTGTCTTTCACTTCATTATTTCTCATTTTTCTTTGGAAGATACTAACTGGCAGAAAACGACGCTGATCAGCATATATTCTTTCACTTTTAGAGATGTCACAAGATTTATTTTGATCAAAGCCGTACCTTGCGATAATCTCCCGCAAGTTATCGTTAATTTCCCACAGCGCTGGATCTTTGTTTAGACTTGTTGTTTGTATTTCGACGTTACTTGTACTTGACGTCTGATGCTGAGACACATCTTCAATTGTGAGGCTTATAGATGATTCCTCTTTCGCCTCTCTATCAAAAACATGAAGATCTGTTTTTTCAAAATCAGAATGTTTAATGGGCAACGGTTGTTGTGGGACAGCAGAGTATATATCGGTCTCATCTTCTTTAGATTGTGTTGTATTAGGACATATGTTTGAAGCTTCCGGGCTCAAAACACTGCTTTTACTTTCACTTTTAAAAAAACTGTCAATTTTTACTGTCTGTCGGATGATTTCTTCTTGCTCTTCTTTTAATTTTTGCTCTTTTCTTGTACTCAGCTCCACTAAGTCGCTTTCGTCCATCACTCATTCTAACAATTTTTGATTGAAAAACTGAAACAAAACAATATTAAATTAAAAGTTTTGTTTTTCGTACGTAATTACCAGTATCCTTCGTTCAGATTTCAGACTTTAAATACTTACCTGATATAAGCAAAAGAGATGTTTATAGGTATGATAAGAAAAAAAAAAATTATTTTTTACACACTTTGCTTATCACAAAATCCACGAAACACTTCCAAGAAATTATAGTACACAACTAGAAATATGGGTCTCCTGAAATATTAAAATTAATACAGTATTACAAATTGCAGGGCGCAAACATCAAAAGTAACTTTTCTCTTGTTTTTGAACTAAATAGGAGACGTGAATTCCTCGTTGGTATCGCCACGCTATATCTGACTCACTTACTCTCGAACTCAATACCTCGAGGCAACGTATGTATACATCAGGACCCTGCTTCGGCTCACGTAGTAACCCGATCGCGCTGCACTTGTGCTATCCATTCAGCAAGACACTTCTTTTTATTGTCAAGTCGCAGTCGTTCAAATATCAGTTATTCGATTAATTTAAACCAAAAGACTATATCTCTATAAGATATTGAACTAGTTTTTTATTTAATAAAAATTAGTCAATTTTAGTCAGTATTTTTTACGCATAAAGAAATAACTTTCTGAAATTGAATTTGACAATTTGCAAACTTGCTGCAGCAATCATGATTAGACCATAGATATTATATCAAGATTGAATTGTGTAAGGAGATCTCATAATTATTAGGTACACAGAGAAAAATTTATAGCAGTTATCAGTGAAGAAAATATGTAAAAATAACTAAATTTCGATTATAATATCGAATCGCTATTGCGATATTCTAAAAATTCATGATCATTAATGTATAATTAATAAAGCGTTTAGCAATTGTTTATGTAGAGATGTTGAAATATTTATTATTTAGCACTGTATATAGGACTATATTTCAATTTTTGCTAAATATTTTAATTTCTCTCCAATTTTCGAAATTCGTATGTTGTGTGTGTATAATAATTTTTTTTAATTTGTAAATCGAAATAAAAAAATTATGAACTAAATTTGCCGCCTCATAAAATTTGCCGCCCTAGGCTCCAGCCTATTCAGCCTGCTGGTAAATCCGCAACTGACTGGCTTGCGCGCAGAACTATAAAACTAATTTTACACTTAAATGTAAAATTCCTGTTTTATATTTAAAATAAATAATTCAAAATACAATTGACATAAAATATTCAACATTAAAATATTTTTTCAACTTTTTTAAAACTGCCCAAAATATACTTAAAATTTCCTTAAATTTTTGCATTAATTTACCCCTGAAAAACAAAAATAAAATGTGCAGTGATTGCAATAATTCTAGTTCAGACGCAATAAAATAACATAATTATGCAGTGATAAAAATTTCATGGAATTATGTTTCATAGTTTTTGAGATATGAATTGCGGAATGATGCAAAATTATATTTTGAGAAAAGCGAGTTTAAAATTTTTCTTACCATAAACTTGATCAGTAATTAAATATTTAGAATATCAATATCTCCGGAACTAAGCGGAATATTTTCATGCGGTTTGCTTTATTTTGTTTAGAAATGATCAGGCTTTAACATACTTTTTTTTTTCAAAAAATCGAATGTTTTAAAGATGTAAGAGTAGTGAGTTCCCCTTAAATGAATTAGCTTATATAAGGAAACCAAAGTTTAACAAGTTCGTACCACATAAGGCTATGTTCATTTCGAAAACGACTTAGACACTTTATATATTACAATAAATATAATGACTTTAGTTCTGCGTTTATAATCATGTAATTACTTTTGTCCCTCACAAATGCTGTCTAACATAACTTTCATTCACTATGTATTAATATATTAGTATTGATCATTTAGTATGTAAGTATTAATATATTTGTGTATGGGAGCAGAATTAAAGAAAATCCTCTTTTGTGCATTTCTGTCCCGCAATGTACATTCAAGAGAAGAAAAATTGAATAATGCAGATTTACATTTATCGTGCTGTATTCTAAAGTACAAATAGTTAGTATACACAGTGGGTGCAAAAAAGTAATTGCTGATACATTGTTGATTTTCGAAATGTTTGTGAGGGAATAAAATGCATGACAAAATTAAACCACAGAACACGCTTATTAATCTTAAAAAAAATTTCCATCTGTTAAAGAAAAAGCTGTGAAATAATATTTGACATTGAACAGAAAAAGAAATTTAAACATTTTAAGAGAAACAAAAGGATTTGCAGAAGTATAGTTTTAAGGTACGTACACAAGTTATTAGTGTATAGTATGTAATCCATTGGAATCAATAATAGCTTAGAATCTTTTCGCCATGGAATAAATTAGATTTTCAGTTGTTTCATTAGCTGTTTTGTCTGCTTCACTTTCGATTGCATATTCTAGCTTAATTGTGCTAGTAATGTGATGCTTTAAGTAGAGGGTCTTCAATCCGTGGCAAGCCGAAATATTTTGGTCATGCAAAACGAAAGTTTGATATAAATTTGATAAAATACCTTAGAACGGAAAATTCTCTCACACAAAAAGATCAATAATTCACGGGGGGAAAGTAGCCAATGGCAAATAGGCTTATCAAAATAATAAATTGGTAATTTTATCCAGTATCTTAAGGCTAAATGAACACAAAAAGCATCATGCCAAAGCTCTTTCTTTCCAGAATCTCACATCCGTCTCGTCTTCCTGCATTCATTCTGTTTCATGCAATATAAAGTGCAAAATACATTGATTCAACTCCCATCTTCTGTTGTTTGTAGAAATCACTAAATAAAAACATTTTTTAATTAATAATGCTTATAAAAGTACAACATACTTTTTAAAACACACCATACACACAAAACTTCAGGGACGTGATTTGAAGGAATTAATCTTTCATCATCTATATACAGTTGGTTCTCTGTTTAACGACTTTCAAGGGACCGTGAAAAATCGTCCTTAAGTAGAGATCGTCCTTGTTGTAAATTCAGTTCATTCACGGGTTGCATCTACCCGATGCTAGGTGCCTTGGAAATAAAAGACAAAGTCCTTCAAGAAGCACAAAAATCATAAATTTATTCCAACGACAGCAATCCTGCATCACAGTCAGCTCTCATTCGCTTACAGAAGACATAAACTCAAGTGCCAGCCTGGCGTTATATACAGCGGCGTGCAGCGTAAGTTCACTTCACTTCGCGCAGCGCCTATTTTCGCTTCACTTCGCAACATCCTCCCCCCCCCCCTTGAGACTCAGATTGAGTCTCAAGTTCAAAACAAACATTATTAAAAAGATCCAGTCTTTTTGGAGCTCTTACACATCTTCCAGAGGAGGTGTATCGTTTCATTACTATCTTATCAGGTGCTGTTCCACCTGCAAAATTACAAACAGCGCCAGAATTAGATTCCTCTACACCCAGTTTCGTATCGACAATTAAGTTTCTTTCATTCACCTGTATCTCCAAAGGGAAAATACGTTGTATTGGACGTAAAACTTCTCCGTGCTGGGTCTTAAGTTTAACTGTACTGCACTTTCCATCGCGTCCTGGAATCAACTCAAGAATTTTAGCTAAGGGCCAAAATAAACGTTTTTTGTTATCATCACCCATTAATACTATTTCGCCAACAATGGGCTCACGAGATCGTTTTTCATTATGCTTTTGAACCAGCTGACTAAGATATTCTTTTCTAAAGCGTTGTCTCAGATCATTTAACAATTTACTTCTATATTTAATTCGTTTATTAAGACTCATTGAATTTAATTCATCAATATCCTCAACATTGGAACTCCGGTTCTCGATAAGAAACATGGTGGGTGTCAGAGGTACCAATTCCTGCGGATCCTCAGATACATAGGTTAAAGGTCTACAATTAATTATGGATTCACAATCACAAATTACAGTATAAAGTTCTTCATAAGATAATACAGATTTACCTAAAGTGCGTTTTAACAGCTCTTTTACCGTGCGAACCAACCTCTCCCACCAGCCGCCCCACCGTGCCGCGCTAGGAGGAATAAATTTCCATAGTATTTTATTAGTTCTTGTTTCTTTTAGTATTTTAGCCCAATTCAATTTCGAAAGATCATTAGATGCACCTCGAAAATTAGTCCCATTATCGCTATAAATTGTTCTAGGCCGTCCGCGTCTAGCAATAAACCGTCGGAGTGCCAGTAGAAAAGCATCTGAAGATAGAGAATTCACAAGTTCTATGTGGATGGCTCGGTACACAGCGCAAGTGAACAGTGCCATCCACACCTTTCCTTCATTTTTTAAAAACATAGGTCCAGCCAAATCAATTCCTACAATTTCGAAAGGCGCACAATCCGAAACTCGGTCTGGTGGCAAAGGTGTTGGTTCGCTTGACATAGCTTTAACTTTAAATCGTTTACAAGCAATGCAGTTAAAGAGGACATTTTTAATAGCTTTTCTAGCCCTAATTACCCAAAACCTTTCTCTTAACAGGCATTGCATCATTTGAATACCCGCATGACAGTTTTTATTGTGTACATTTCGGATTAATAGTTTGGTGAATTCACATTTCTCTGGTAATAGTATTGGATACAAAAAAGATTTAGAATCATCTCGGTGAAGTATTCTCGTTTTCACTCTCAGAATACCTTCATCATCTTTGAGAGTTTCAATAAAATTTGAAGATTTAGTATCAGACAGATAAGAGCTTTGAACTAAACGAATTAATTTGTTTTCAGAATTTTCAATTTCAGACTGAGAAAGTTCAGAGTTTTTACTTTTTACGTGACCACCTTTACAGTTATTCACAAATCTAAATATCCATGCAAATACTCGTATCATTTTATCATAACTGGAAAAAATGTTTCGATGCCAAGGGGGTGCGTCTTTTGGAAGATCAATGTTCACTATTTTCGTTTTTTTCCTTTCAAACTCTACTTCTGCGGTCGAACAGAGTTTGTCACCAATGGGCCAGTTCTCAGGGGTTTCTCGCAACTACAAAGGGCCTTCCCACCATCTAGACAGAAGCATTTGCTTTGCAGAACACCCACGTGAAAGCAGGTCCGCAATATTTAGTTTTCCTGGGACATGTTTCCATAACTTACCTCGCGTTAGCTCTCGTATTTCTTTAACCCTATTTTCTACAAAAACGGACCAATATCCTTGTTCTTTAATCCACCAAAGGGTTGTAGTGGAATCCGACCAAAATGGGACTTTTAAGTCCGGCAAGTTGAGAGCCTTGATAATAGAATTCGCAAGTCTAGAACCTATACAACAAGCCATTAGTTCTAAGCGAGGAATGCTTAACGGTTTGAGGGGCGCTACTCTGGACTTCGCCCGTACGAGATTTATTTTAACTTCAGAATTTAATACTGATCGAACAAAGACGCACGCTGCATACGCCCCCTTGCAAGCATCAACAAATACATGTAGTTCAGACGTGTCATTAATAAACATATATCGAGACAAAGAAACATCTTTTAAAACATAAAGTTCTTTAAACCATTTTAAAAATATATTTACATCATTTGAAGACAATTCATCGTCCCAGCTAATTTTCGACTTCCACAAATCTTGTAATAACAGCTTTGGAAGCAATGTAGTTGGCGTTAACAACCCAATGGGATCAAAAAATGTCTGCACAATTGCTAAAATTAGCCTTTTTGTAATTTTCGTATCGCATGTCAATGCATCTAAATCCGTGCAGCATCTCAGCGTATCATTATCTAAATTCCAAATTACCCCCAGAACGGAAGTATCCCCTGAATGTTTGTCAACATTTTTACCAGCCACATTGCTTTCAAACCCCCGCAAGTTAAAACATCCATTTGACATAATCAATTTAGCATGTTCAATAAAACTTTCTTGTTCATCTTTATGAAATACTCCTGAAACACAATTGTCCATATAAAATGAACGCTGCAGCTTCTGAGCTATATCCTTATACTGGGGTGGGCAGTTTTCTAAAAGGTGCATTTTAGAAGCATTCAACAGAAAAGGGCTGGAAGATACTCCAAATACAGTGTCTATAAATAATCCGACCTTCATTAGAAGGGAAAAAAAATCTGAGAAAATCTCTGTCCTTAGGTGCAACAGATAACATTAAGAAAGCTTTTTCTATATCCCCACTTATTCCGATAGGAAACATTCTAAATCTATCAAGAATATCAGGTATTAACTCAATGAGATTAACTCCCTTTAATAAACATTCATTTAAAGAAGGTTTCCCTTTCTCAGAGGCAGAAGCGTCGAAAACGGGTCGAATTTTCGTTGTAATGCTATCTAGCTTAATTACTGGCCTATGAGATAAATAGTGGCATTCTTTTTCTAATTCGAAATCTGGCACGCGTTCAATAATGTTTAACATTTCCCAATCTTTAAACACTCTTTGATAATCAGTTAAAAATTCACCGCAACCCAATCTATTAACCATTCGTTCATGTCTCTTCCAAACCAATTCTTTATTAGTGGGTAAATTCGTCGAGTTATACTTCCACGGAAGTTCTACTTCATATCTTCCATCAGGAAGAATTTTCATTTTGTCATTAAAATCATTTAAATTAAGATCAGCCTTTGCTCTCTCTGTTTGGGTTGGATCAGATATTCCTAGAATTTCAAGTTTCCATAAATTACTTATAGGCACTTTCATAGAATGCATTGACAATGTTTCTAAAATATTAGCCCTTTCACACGAATTTCGCTTTCCAAATACCGCCCATCCAAGTTTTGTTTCAACAGCCGTTAACCCAGACTGTAATTCAACAGAATTTCCTGTCAATAATTTGCCTATAACATCAGACCCGATTAAAAGGTCAATTTCAGTTTCCTTTCGGAAAGAATCAGAAAAATCTATTTTCTTTTCTTTTAAATCCTTTAAAATATCTCTATCCTTAATCTTAGGAATAAACCCGCAAATCCTTTCCTCAGAAAGAACTTCAAAACTGCAAGCAAACGTTCGGTTCAAATTACAGACTTCGATTGAAAACACTTCGTGTTGCTTTGGCCTCGTTTCATTCCCACCCAAACAGTGCATGTATAACTGTCTCGTTTCTAAGCGGCGTTGCTTTAAGCTGCCTCACAATATTTTCACTTACATAGCTTCTCATGCTTCCATTGTCAATTGCACAGCGAATAATTTTCTCACGACCCTGATACCTAATAAAAACGCAAAGCGTTTGCAAATATACCGTTTCGCTTCTGCTACAATTAGAAAGAGAACTTTCTTTTCCCAATGCTTTTCTGGTCAGTATGTTTCACCTGTTTGGTGCACATTATGTCAAAATGATTATTTTTACAATGAGAACAGTTTAATTGACTTTTTAAATTACAAAATTTACTGAGATGACCCGCTCTTTTTAAACATGAAAAACAGGCACCCTTCTTTAATAAAATTCGTTGCTTATCAGCTAAAGTCATTTTTTTCGCGGAAAAACAATTTTCACTGGGATGTGATTTGTCACAAAATATACAATTCGGAAACTTCTTACCTGAATTATCGAGGCTTACCAGGGCGGATGCTGTTACCGGATCAGCTTGTCTTATCTGTTCGGTGTGAAAGTCTTTCTTTCGATGACTCTGGAGGGGGGCGAAACCAGTCCGAGCTAGTAGAACCATTTCTTCACCTTTAACTTCCTGACGAAGAAAGTTCATCAAAGCTTCCAAGGATAGAGTTCCTTTAGTTTCTGTCGAGTCGTTATTTCTGCTTCGTTCCCACGCCACTAATATTTCTTCAGGCAGGCAACTCTCCACTAAGGGGGCTAAAAAATCCCCGTATTTTTCTTGTGTTCTCCCCAGGCTTTCCAATGCTCTCAACTTTCCTTCTAGTTCATCGTAAAGGGAGGGTAAATCGGTTTTGACTCTTCCGGAGGCGGCGTTCTTCATTACTAACCTTAACAAATCTCTTACATAAATTTGCACAAGTAAATCGTCACGCCCCAGTCGCTCTTTCAATTGTGCGATGGCCTTAGGATAGTTAGCAGCTGTAGCAGGAAAGCTAAGTACCAGGCATTCCACTTTCGACTTGGGTTCCATGGCCTGTATCAAATACTGCATTTTATCCTCATCGGCAATAGTTTCGTCATCGTGGATCTTCTGAAACTGACTCCAAAAGGTCAAGTAATCTTTTGCTTCACCTGAGAACTTCTTAAGTTCTATTTTAGGCAATTTAAATTTACGTGTTTCTGTCTTATCACCTGAGAGCGCGGAGACTTGCACTTCCGAGTCTATTTGAGCACACTGCTCTAAGAACCTGTCTCTGTAACTTTCAGCCTCTTCAAAATCCTCATTAAATAATTGTTCAGCATCTGCACTCTGCAAAAACTGCTCCGAAATAGCATTTTGACACTTTTTAAGTCTCTGAAACTTATCACTAAGTTGATACCTTAAAATTGAAAGTATTTTCAAATCTCGTACTTTGTTCGCTAATTCCGTGTCGATTTTCTTCAAAGTGTGCGTGAATGCAATACGCAGTCCTTTTCTTTGGGTCTTCAAAGCAATCAAATCCATCTTCGACACACAAATAATTAAGTTCACAATAAATTCAAATTCAAAAGCTCTAAATTCTAAAGTCCAATTCAAAATTCTATTGCTACCTCTTCAAAATTCTATTCAAAATCCAAAGCACCAGTCCTGCCGAGGGTACCACTATGCTGTAAATTCAGTTCATTCACGGGTTGCATCTAGCCGATGCTAGGTGCCTTGGAAATAAAAGACAAAGTCCTTCAAGAAGCACAAAAATCATAAATTTATTCCAACGACAGCAATCCTGCATCACAGTCAGCTCTCATTCGCTTACAGAAGACATAAACTCAAGTGCCAGCCTGGCGTTATATACAGCGGCGTGCAGCGTAAGTTCACTTCACTTCGCGCAGCGCCTATTTTCGCTTCACTTCGCAACAGTCCTTAAACAGAATTTGTGAAAAAATAACGTTTCCCTTCACACTTTACAGACTTAGGAGTGTCAACATATTTCTTAATATATTGGCATGTTTAAAAATGTTATTTTTATTATCATCATTATTTTATTCACAAAAAGTTATTTTAAATTACATTGAAAAAAAAAGAGTACAAACAATACAATAAATTACGTTTTAAAAAATTCAAAAAGTGTTGATTGCTTCATTCGCCTTGTTTTCGTTATTCTCTTTTCCAGATTTTCTAAAATGTTAAATGAGTCACTTTCCATTTTCGATGTAATATAGCGTCGGAGAACATCTAGAGCAGAAATTGTATCTGTGTAAGACGGTGGCAGTGTCTCGTTTTCCGTGTCTTCAACTTCACCTTCTTCGTCTGACACTGTGTTTTCGTTTAAAATATCTTCATAAATTTGTTCTACATTTCTGAAATCTGTTGTTAAAACATATTTATCACAATTGTAGAAATCTTGAATTGAAACATCCTCATCTTCAACAAGACTTCTCCATTCTTCAGGGGTAATGTCATCTTCGTTGATTTCTACATCCGTACTTTGCAGTTCCACTACAAGTTCTTTGTGAATTCCAGCAACGCGAAAGCAGTTTTTTATTGTGGATGAAGAAACTTCTTTCCATGCTGATGTTATCATGTGCATTGCTTCCAAGATTGTAAATTTTCTAATTTTTATACTGTCAGCCGAATTGTTTATTAATTTCCTAATTAAAGACTTTCTGTAGTATGCTTTCACACTGCGAATGATACCCAGGTCTAATGGCCGCAACTTGCTAGTGCAATTAGCTGGTAAGAAATGGATAGTCAAATTTGTAAGTCCAGGGATATTTGGAGTATGTGCAGTGCATCGGTCGATTAAAAGTAAAACTTTTCTCTTTTCTCGAAGCATTTTTGCATCAAATTTTCTAATCCAGTCAATAAAAATTTGTGATGTCATCCACGCTTTATTGTTATTGCGGTACTCACAAGGTTTCCTGGTGATATTCTTAAAACACCTTGGTTGCTTTGATTTGCCTATAACTAGTGGTGGAAATTTCTCAGATCCATCCGAATTAGTGCACAGTAAAACAGTCAATCGTTCCTTACTGTGTTTTTCACCCAAACACTTTTCGCCCATATACGTTAAGGTTTTATTAGGCACCATATTGTAGAAGAGGCTAGTCTCATCTGCATTGAATATGTTCTTTTCATCATATCCATCTAATATCCCCTTCAGCACTATTTTCCATTCATCCACTATTTTTTCATCTACGGAGCCACTTTCGCCAGATATGCTTTTAAATACAAGCCCGTATCTTTCTTCGAACTTTGTTAGCCAACCAGCAGAAGCCTGAAAATTTTGCCTTCCAAACTTTTCTGCCAGAATAATAGCATTTTCTTTAAATATCACTCCCGAAATTGGAATGTTAGATGCTCTTGCATGATGAAACCATTGCAGGACTGCCTTCTCAAACTCTTCTGATCGGCCATATTGAATTTTCTGCCGTTTGGATTTGGATCCCAAACCAAATTTTTGTGCTGCTTCAAGAATTTTCTCTTTGCTTGCTAAAATGCCTTTGAGAGTAGACTTGGGTAGCTGAAATTGTCTTGCGAATTGGACTTTTGATATTCCAACACTTTCTTCCCAGTTTTCAATAATTTTCACTTTTTCGCGTAGCGTAAGATGCTTTCGCTTTGATGCCATTTTACTCTGCTCACCTCGTATTCGTACTGGAATGAGCTCCTACACACAACCATGAATTCTCTAAACATGAACACGTGCTTCCCAGAAGGAGTGATAGAGGGGTGCTTTTGGACACTTCGTAAATCACATGACAACATGGTAGGTACAATAGAGTGATTCCACACCCGTACTAAGAAATTCGATCCACCAGGAAAGAATGTTCGATCTTCCGAGAAACAGTAATCCTTCCCCCCTCCCCCGGTTTTTTCCACTGCAACAAGTCATTGCAACAAACATAAAGGAAATTCCGGGTTTGTTGTTGAAACCAAACTCCCCCACAGAAAGTAACCCTCCTGTAGATAAAAGGTTGAAGAAAAAGTTTATCATGTAAGAAAAAATCGTCGTTAAATAGAAACAAAATCGTCTTAAAATAGAATTTTTTTACGTCGGAGGGACCGGGACCGGGAAATATCGTCTTTAAATAGAGATCGTCGTTAAGTAGAGCGTCGTTAAACAGAGAACCAACTGTATATAGAACAGTTCCGTAACTGACTGACTGACTCACTGACTCACTGACATAAAACGCACAGACCAAACCGCTGGACCTAAAGGGCTGAAATTTAGCATGGCGATTCTTCTTATAGTGTAGGGGTGCACTAAGAAAGATTTTTGAAAAATTCTTCTTAGATTTTTTAAAATTAAATGTTTAAGCTGTTTTAGTAACATTTTTCAAGTTTGCATTTAAAATAATAATTTGAGGGTTATAAATTTTTTATCACGAGAAAGATCATAAAAATTCCTTTAAAATGAGATTTTTTTTCGAATCTTTACCTCCATTTTCTGAATTTTGGAGAATTTTTAAAGATTAATTTTTAGAATTTAATTTATTAAATGCCGATCACGTGATTTCCTTTTCTGGTACTTTCAATAAATTTATCGTCACGTCCATAGCAACGAAGTAGACAAAAAAATTTTTTTCCCTTTGCTAATGCGGCAGACGATTGGACATTATCCAAAAAAATATTAAAATACAGTAAAAGATATTATATTACTCAAACTGTACTCTATTAACTGTACTATATTCTTTAGTATGTCCTATTAGATTTAATTGAATATTTTCTTCTACATTATTTTGTCTATGAAAATATCCCTTGCGATTTTTTTATAAATATATATATATTTTTTTTACATCAATTGTATACATTGATCGTCGTATTTATTATAAATATATGTATTTATTTTTTTGGCATTGATTGCATACATTGACCGTTGTATTTAATTTGAATGTACTTCGTAGAGAAGTGCGGGTTTTCAGCTAGTCATGCTATAGAAGGCAAATCAAGCAGTCATCTCAAAGGCTGAAGCTCGTTTGTAAATAATACATTTTTTTCCTCTGCCAAACTACTTATTTCACAGATGTGTGGCCCGCGGACATGAAAAGGTTGAAGACCCATACTTCAAATCTAGAATGTATCGTAAATTTTTTATTACAATAATATCAAGAAAATAGGACTTATGATTAATCTTTTTCTGCCATTATGTAGCAGAAGCATTCTCGAGCCATTATGTAGCATGTTTTCGATCATTATCCTGCAGAAATAATAAATGTTATCATTCCCCAGGTTTTGGAGACTAGGACGTAAACTATGCAGCAAAATGTCAACACCAGGCATTGCATTCATATTTCCTTGAATATAGTTTGTTATCAATTTCAGTATATGACATGCACCCCCAAAGCGTAACACGACCTTTTGAATATTCAACTATAGATGAATTTTTTTAAACTTCATTTCAGATTGATGACAAATTTCTTTATGGCCATCTGAATAAAAAAGGCTGTTTTTGCTCCCATCAGTAATTGAATTTTCTAAAAATCCATAAGATTAGTATTTTATGTATGTTTAAGAAAAGAGAAAGCGTCTCTTCCCGTTATCTTCCCAAATACACCCATACCTCGCTTTACGGCCTAGATACGTTCCGAAAAAGTTGGTCTTAAAACGAAAAGCTGTATAACGAATCAATTATTTTTATACTAACCCATACAAATTTAATTAGATCTGTTCCAATTTTTTATAAATAATATAGTTTTTAGTTCATAAAGCATTTTATTCTTTTTATTTCCTATAAAAATGCTTACATAAAAATAAAATTACAAACCAATGTAATAATAAACATAAATTAAAAACATAAACATATAAACAAAAACAAAAGAAATCTTATGCACATGTATGCATATAATAAAAAACATAAAATGTTTAAAAAATGTTTAAAAACTGTTTTAATGTGATGACAAACATTAACATGAAGAATCACTAAGCTATAATACGCTGACATCATCACTTTCCGGTGTTGTGGCCGTATAACGAAACATTGTGGGCCGTAAATCGAAAGAGTGCCATAATTAAAAAAGGCCGTCATAGCGAAATGCCGTATAAAGAGCGGCCGTACAGCGAGGTATTGGTGTATATGACTTTTTCCTCGGTGCTCTACAGTGGTAATCAACATTTTTTGAAATATTGCGAAGGGTCGAAGCACAAACATGTTTACCTGCTAATTCAGCAATTATTTCAGCACGTGTATTGACACTCGTACATGTTTTTTTTCACTTGTGTAATGATACTTCGACGATCTCCGTCAGATAACATTTTTTTTGAGCGACCTAAACGGGCTATATCATTTGTAGTACCACAAGCTTCATTCCTCTTAATTACATATCCAACAATAGAAAAGAATTTTCCTGCTTTGTTGCTGATGTCGTGATAACTCTTGCCTTCAAAATTATGTGAAATAATATGTTCCTGCAGAGAACAGGATAGCTCACTCACTTTAGGAGACATTCTGATAAATCAGGAAAATCTCAAAGGCTATCATTGAGCACAACTGTTATGTAATGAACACGAAAAGCTGTTCGAAGTCATTTGACTGAAGTCATTTATCGAAGTCATTTGACTAAGATGTCTAGATTTTGGATTTGTTAGAATTAATAAATCAGCATTTTTTACATGTTTTTATTAACTCGCTTTCTTGTTTGTTTGTGTGCTTGTCCAGTTCAAATCTTGCAATCGATTTTCAACTAACTTCCTGACTAGCTAGACATTTGAAACTTTTAGAATAGCTCAGAACACTTTGATAATGTATTATTTTGATACTTTTAGCCATCTTTAAGCATAATTGAATTCATTTTCAGTTAATTTTGTTTTATAGACTGGTGCAGCCATCTATCCGCCGTGACAGGAACGAAAAGTTAAACGCAAGTTAACTTCCAATTAACTTCATTTTCTTTCAAGTTGATGGGATAATTCCTCAAGAAAATTTAAAAAAAACTATTTATTAATACATAGAATTGTCAAGTTAATATGATTCAACAGAAAATTTAAAAACATGGTATATAAAAAGTTCTTTTTATCTTGTAATTATTTACATCCACTCATAAGTGGAAAAATACTTTAGGCCTCCTAAAATTTGCATTTTCAACTGATAATTCTCCCAATTTTCAAAATTTTAGATCCCTAGTTTATTTAATTTGCGTAATATGACAGTTGTAACAGCCCATGATCTTCAATATTTAAAAATTCAAGTTATAAGAGAAAAACTTCATGTGTAAATACCTTTTACACCCACTGTCAGCAATGATCGCTCGGTTAAATATTTTCGCATTTATCTCTTTTTCAACGCTTAGTACTCAACGGTCTAGCCCAGGAATAGAACGCGGGTCCTTATACTTTACGAAATATTACATCTCTGAGCCACCTAATAACTTTCCTTGATAATATTTACAAAGCAACGAATTCGAGTTTTCCGACGTTTGTCCAATTTTTTTCTCCAATGCACCAAGGTTCGAGAACGTTCTTCTCAATTTTAATCTTTTTTCCTGCGTGACATCTTTAATGAAAACTTAGTTGACTCTATGATTTTTTTTAGGTTGCTGCTGCAACGATACCTGGTATTGCTCTTGCTATTCTTGGATTCAGCTTTGTTCGTAAAGAGCGATATTTAATCAGTTCAGCTGTTGTCCCCGCCATGTTGCTCCTAATTTTTAAAATGTGAGTATTTCTCAAATGATATTAACTTCTCTTAAACGTATTAAGCAATAGAAAAGTTCTTCATATAGTATTCAATAAATTGATTTCATTTTCTGGTTTTTCAACACTTAGCATTTTTTGGATTATTTTTCTTTATGATAAATTGGCAGGGTGGTAACTCCCATTCTATCGCACACCATTTTGAGAATTCTCACAGAGGAGTCCAAATCTACAAAACTGCTTTCAGACTTTGCCTTACAGTACGGGATAATTTCTCCAGCCATTGCTGTGTTCCAGTCAGGACAAGAATTTAGGAAATCTCTCGCTGTAGTAAGTCTTCAGATCGTTTTCTACATATTTTTGGTTGAATGAATTATTTAGATGTCTAGTACTACTGTCATCCAATTATTTCATACTTTTCGTTGCGTAGGCTAATACAGCACCAGTGACGCATACAAAGTCGCTTCTCGGACCATATTCAGCTCGTCTATATGTTTAACAATCATTAATATAATTTCGGACCAGATGTAGCTTATCGGTATATTCGTATTTTGTATATTTTTTGAGATATAATGTATGCAGGAGGGGATTTCACTGTTTGCGTTTTGCACGCTATGATATACTCTTCGATATCGTAAAGGGTTGAGTTGTATCTTATTGGATAATTAAGTTATATTTCCATTTTTTTAAAACCAGGAAATATCTACCTAGGGGTAAACTTTGAGTGGCGTTAGAACTGTTTTTTTCCTTGTATTTATTGTGATTTGTCAAATTATACATTTTATACCTTCCGATATCCCTTGTATCAGCTAATTGCTGGAGAAGGAGATTGATAACCTGTTCCCGAGGTTTCAAACCTGCTTGCTACTCTCTGACACCGCTACTCGCGCCTCATCGGACCTACCGCCCTTTTGATCTTTTCCATTTTGTAACTATTGCCTCTTCCACTAATTGGTCTTTCAACTTAATCTTATTCCAAATTACCTGTCTCCTAATATTTAAAATTATTTTATAGTTTTTTATCTCACTCATAGTTCAAATTCTCCATTAAAGTTAGCTCCGCTACATTAATTACTCGCACTAGTTCTTGTTAATTAGTTAATTTATCAACTAATTAACTTATTTTTCCTCCCTTAATTATTGTCAACACTATTTGTAACCTTGAGAACGGTTATCTGGTCTTGAATTGGCCTTGTGGTAACGTCCTGGCTTCCGGTACTGAGGGTTCTCGGATGGAATCCCAGTAAGCGCCATTTAATACTTTCATGTCTAAGCCGGATATGGGCACGTTAAATCCGCAGACTGGAAAGTCCTTCTTTGAGGTCAGTGGATCGGGAAGGTACGATCCCCCCAGATGTGGCCCCTGGGGGTACTCTGTCAAAATTGGGGTGGCACTAAGCCAAGACGGACTCCGACCCTTGTGGTGTGAGAAACCAGCCTATATGGACCTGGTCTGGAACTTCTGGCCAGGGGGCATTAGGAAAAACAACAATATAATTTCATTTCAGCAACTTATAGTAAAAATAAAATTATTTCGAAAAAACTGTATAGATTTCATTAATAAAAATTTAATGGAAACAAATGCTTAAATGGCATTTATTTAAATAACAGCAAACCAGTGTAATAAATGATTAAATCAACAGGATATAACTTTTAGAACTAGAATGAAGTTAAAAGAACGTGTAACCTATAAACCAACATCGAAGAGTCTTTTAAATGTCTAGTTACATGCATCACGTTTTCGCAGGAAGTCTTTATTTAAAATGAGAAAACACGATAATTTACGTGTAGTTTGTTACATGCGTAACGTTTTCGAAGGAAGTCTTTATTTAAAATAAGAAAACAAGACTATTTGAATCGCCCGATTCCTCACCATAGTGATAGTTACCCAAAGAGGATATCCTTGCATTAAACAGAACTGAAACGTTTGAAAATCATTTAGAAATATTTTTTAGCTTTTTCTGAAAGTTTGAAAAGAAAAAAAGTTTTAACTTCAGTTCTAAAGGTTTTTTCTTTTGTGCATGAAAATGTATTCCTTCTAGGATATATTGCAGTGGTGGCCAAACTTTTGATCACTACGGGCTTGTAGAAAATTGTATTGAGGGGGCGCTGCGACGCCCGTAGAGAGGGAGAAGTTTTCGCTTCTCAGTTCGCTCCTCTCCCTCGTAAAAAAGGGTCATGTAACCCACCGTTGGAATCCCTATCTGGGGAAACATTTTTCTATTTATTTTTTACATATGCTTTGTTTACCGTTACAATAAACGAAAAAGACAAATATTCGTTGTCGTCCATCAGTAGTTCGTCATAAATTCGATAGTGGTGCATATGCGGCGGGAAATTCGTAGTCAACTACAGAAGTCGCCTTCTACTAATAAATAGTGTCAAGAACATTTGTTGTCGTTCCACCTTAAAAATTCGTTTCGTTAAAGTGGACATTGTGCCTTTGTGTACAATCGGGACTGTCGTAATTGGACTTTTTTGTGCTCATCGGTTCGTTTTCGAAGTGTGTTCAAGTCGTCGTTTTGGGTGAGAAATTTAAAGTTTTTGTTGAATTGGTTTATTGTGACATTTGTTTTGATTGTTGTTAGTTATTTTGTTGACTTTGCCATTCTGTTTTTGTTAGTTTGGTTTCGTTTAATTGTTAGAAATTGTTGTAGTAATTGTGTTAGAAATTGTTGTAGTTGAGGTTTTGATTTTGTATTATTTGTTGTTTTGTGTTAGCGATTGTCAAAATGTCGAAATTGATAAAGCTCAAAACCAAACGGGATGTTCATAGAAAACAATTAACAAAGATAATTGACAAAATTGATAATTATTTGTTAGAACCGGATCTGAATCCTGATGTCTGTGAGTCTTTGTTTGAACAGTTAATTAGTAAAAGTGAAATTTTGAGTATATTAAATGATGGCATAGATAAACTAATTAATGATGTTGTGATGATAATTAATAGTTTTGGAAGTGATTAAAGTTAATATTAATATCGGGTATTCAGATAAATAAATTAGTAAAGTAAGTGAATAAGTAAGTAAATTTTAGTAACGATTGTGCTTTGTTTTAATCAATTTATTAAGCCTCTGCTAAATATATGTAAGGGTTATACTTGTGGTGATCAGATATTAATTGATTTGATTAATGTCATCGCATTTAGAGAAGTGTGCGCAAGTTTCTCTAAATGTTTTGACATTGAGAAGAATTAAGTTTGAAATAGATCATCACAGGTTATACCTTATTGTTGTTAATATTGATAAATTAATAAGTTTTATTTATGAACCTTGTGAATGGCTGGCATATTGTTTTTTTTTGTTGTTTTTTTGGCTGGCGGTTTGTAATTTAAATGGTAAAAGTCTTAGAAATATTCTTTGCTTTTCTTCTATCCTTAAAAAAATGACCCAGCGCCTAGCAACAGCTTTGATAGCCTCCCCCACTATCGGTAACCCAATACGTCCGCTACGGCCCTTGTTCGAACGGGGAGAAATCTTGGAAGGTCAGATGCAAGGCGCGCAGGGATACATCGCCGGGTGGATGACCAGGCCGCCATGAAATTAAAATAACCAACAAGAACGAGATGAGGGGTGGAAAAAAATTAATTGTATAAAGAATTGCAGAGTGCAAGAGTGCCACCTGTAGCCTTCCCCTCTCATTTCGGCCATTACAATTCACGGAGCATCAAGGAACTATTTGGTGTGGAGGATGGTTTCACCGGACTGATGAAAAGTGTGACAAGGTGCTGACTCGGAGCGGGGGAGTTTGAAAACAAGGAGATGGTTGGGGCATCCTGAACGGGGAGGCGAGGGCGAAAGACCGAGGGGTCGGGGCTGAAGCTCTGGCCTAGGGTACGACGCTAAGATCCCGACGATGATGGGACGGCCACGGGTGAATTTGCTTTTTCCTTTCCTTTCCCATCCTCTCTGTAAATTCTATCCATAACCTCTCTACCTTTGATTAAAGCTGCAGCAGATCATTAAGATTAGATTTAAATGTAAAATTAAAATTAAGATGGGCAATTGCATATAGAATAATTCAGGTTTTTTTTTATATTCGCCAGCCATTTCATTTTGAATTGTCATTGCATATATTTTATTGTGTTGCGAGTATATAGATGTTGGTTTTTATAGCAATTGTATTATTGATAATTTAATATTAGTTTTCCGAAAAAAAATGTTGAATAGAACTGATTGCCAGATTGGTGGTAATATTGTTAATGTAATCGGAAGGAATAAATTTGTTATGTTAAAGTATATCTTTGTCATGTCGGTCCTTGCCTTTTTAGTAAATTTTCTGATTTTCAGTTTTAGGTTTTATTTTTATTTCAGCAGATTTGAAGCTTTTTCTTTTAGGTGAAATAATTTTATTTTCTAGGTGCTCTCCAAGGTTAAGTAAATTTATTAGATTTAATTTCATTTTTCTTTTGGCTCATTATTCACCACAGTGAAGCATTCAGTTCGAACCAGTGTTAATTATAATATTAATTAGGATGGGTTATTGCATTTAAAAATAACACAACGCAACTTTACCATCTATCTTAAAATGTACTAACCACTAACGGCCAAATGGCAAATATTGTTGTATTTAAATTTAACTGAAACCCCCTTAATTAGTTTGATTCATTCCTACCTTTAATTAGTTAATTAGTAATTAATACAATATAAAATAATAAACTTTTTAAAATAAACCCCTAAATAACACAATCCATCGTTGCCACAATGATGAGGATGAAATAAGGGCTGAAGTTTTAATTGTAGATGAATACTGTGAAAAGGTAATTTCTGCAAAAATTAAATTGAAAAATAAAATTAAATCGTTAAACTTAAATTCTACCACTGAACATAGAACCACCGAAAATTCGTTACCATCGAAAACTCGTGTAGAAATTACTGCCAAACTTCCCAAATTATCTATTGCAAAATTCTATGGAGAGCCGTCCGAATTTCTTGAATTCTGGAATCAATTTGAAAATTCAATCCACAAGAGCCCAAATTTAAATGAAGTTGATAAATTTTGCTATTTAAAGTCCATGTTAGGCGGGAAGGCTCTCTGCAGCATAAAGGGGTTTTCAATTAATAAAGAAAATTACGCGTAAGCAATCAAGTTGATTTCTGAAACTTTTGGCCAAAGGGATATATTAATAAACTCGCACATCTCAAATTTGCTTAATATTAAACCAGTCAAAAATTCTTCTAACGTTCAGGTTTTGCGTAACTTGCATTTCGATTGTCAAACACAGATTCGGTGTTTGCAAAGTCTGGGAATAGATTCAGAAACATACACTACTCTTTTGACAAACATAATCTTGAAAAATCTCCCACATGATATAACGTTAGAATTTGCTAAAGTCAGTGCAGAGAAATGTCATGATCTGCAAGTGTTAATGAGCTTCTTGTACAAAGCGGTTCTCGCTAGGGAGAAGGCTCAGCGAATTCAAGGTCACTCCACCCCTCAATTCTCCCCATTGCTACTCAGAGGGGGGTTTAACTCTCAGCCGAATCGCACAAATAAATCAGCTTTGGAACTTAACACCAATGTATCGAAGAGCGCGAGTTCTAGCAGGTGTCTTTTTTGCAATGACTCACAGCATGGGAGCTCAGAGTGTGATATTTTGACTCTCCAGGAAAGGAGAGATAAGCTAGTCCGTGAAAAACGTTGTCTGATGTGTTGTAAGATTAACTGTTTCATAAAAACATGCAAGGGGCCAACATGTAGCTTTTGTAAGGGTCGCCACGCCAAAGCCATTTGCTTTAAACTCGAGAATGACAAGAAGCCGAGAGTGGAGGTTGAGAATGACGTGTCATTAAACCATGTGGTAAATGATTTGAGTGGGGTTTTGTTGCAGTGCGTTAAAACAGAAATAGTGGGTCGGAAAAAATCGGGATTAGCCTTAGTTTTGTTTGATAACGGTGCACAACGTAGTTTTATTCGAAAAAGTGTGTCGGAGAGATTAGGTTTAAAGGTTTTGGGTTCCGAAAATTTGAAAATTTATTCGTTTGGTGCTAAGGCTCCTAGTACCAAAATTTGTCGCAGAGTAGAGATAGTTTTAAAAAATGTGTTGAACGGAGAGGAGCTTATCGTTGAAGCGCTAGAGGTCGAGGAAATATCAAACGCTGTTATGAAACTTCCCAGTAAAGAGGTGTCGGAAGAAATGAAGTCTAAGGGATTTGTGTTGACATGTTCAGATGAGTCATCAGACAAGTCTATTTCGCTATTGATAGGATCGGACTACTACTGGAATTTAACTAGAGGTGTCGAAAGGTTAAATTCCAGTTGAATTCTTCGTTAGTGGCAATTGAAACTTGTCTAGGGTGGTCGTTTCATGGGAGATGTGGTGAGGCTGACGAACTTACATCTGTCATTCTGGTCCTCAATCAAGAAGAGTCAATTTCGGCAGAATTGAGAAGGTTTTGGGAGTTGGAGAGTTTAGGGGTGCAGGATTGTGACTCAGGTGTTGATATTAGAGATCAGGAGATGATTAGAGAGTTCAATGAATCGATTCGTTTTATTGATGGGCGCTATCGATTAAAATTGCCGTAAGGATGGTTTAGAGGATAATATAGGAGTTGCTCGTAAACGGTTTGAAGGATTGACTCACAAGTTTAAGATGGATAGCAGGTTTTTCGATGAGTACAAAGGTGTTGTTGATGAATATTTGAGAGAAGGTATCGTTGAAAAAACTTCTCTAAAAAATCCGGAAGAAAGATCATTTTATTTGCCCCATCACGCTGTCATACGGAAAGACAAAACAACTAGTCGAGTACGCATAGTATTCGATGGATCTGCACATGACAAAGAGAAAATATCTCTCAATGACTGTTTGCACGCAGGTCCGTACTTGCATCCCAACATATTCCAATTGCTTTTAAAATTTCGCCAGAATGCTGTTGCGTTCACAGCTGATGTAAAGTCGGCTTTTCTGCAAATTGAATTGGATGAATCAGATCGTCAATTCACTCGTTTCTTCTGGGTTGATGACCCTAATGAACAACCATTTGTGCTCAACTTCACGCGAATTCTCTTTGGGCTAACATCGAATCCATACCTTCTTGCAGCCACTCTGAAGTACCATTTTCAGAAATACCAAGAACAACTGCCAGTTACATCGAATCTACTTTTGAATTGTGTCTACGTCGACGATCTAATAGGAGGAAGAGAAGAGGTTGCAGATGCTCTGAAAACCTCATTAGAAAGTATAAAAATATTAATGGTACTCAGAAAGTGGACAACTAATTCATCCGAACTTCGTGAATTGTGGAGAGTAACAACATTGAAGTCGAACAGCCGGACACTCTTGTTCGTTCTGGCTTATCGTCGAAGGTCTTAGGTTTGGCCTGGGATCCAGATAGTGATATGATATACTTTTCCACCACAGAACTTGTGAAATTTATATCTCGCAAAATAGACACTAAACGGTTTATTCTACAAATTGTCGGTAGACTCTTCGACCCGATTGGTTTTCTCGGACCGTTCATTGTGAGGGTGAAGTGTCTACTTCAAGAACTGTGGACATTGGGTTTGGACTGGGACCAAGAATTGCCAGACAAACTGACTCATAAGTGGCACTTGTGGTGCATGTAGAACAATTGACCGATGTCAAGATTCCACGCTATTACCTTTTCGAGCTTAATTGTGAATTTGTTTCATTTGAACTTCATTGTTTTTCAGATGCATCGTTAACAGCTTATGGAACTGTGCTGTACTTGAGAAGTGTTTCTGCTGACGGTAAGGTAATCACAAGTTTCATATGCTCAAAGAGCAGGGTAGCACCATTAAAAACTATAACCTTGCCGAGGCTGGAATTAATGGGAGCATTGTTATCTGCTAGGTTAGTTAAAGAAGTGAAAGAATGCTTGGAATTTAATGCTAAATGTTTTTATTGGAGTGACTCTCAGATAACACTTTTTTGGATTAAGGGTAAATCTAGCAAATACAAACCCTTTGTAAAAAATAGGTTTGAAGAAATTCAATCTTTAACTGAACCTGGCAGATGGCATTTTTGCCCTGGCAAACAGAACCCAGCTGATGTGCTATCTAGAGGTATGTCCGCCACAGACTTGGCTGAAAGTTCATTGTGGTGGTATGGACCGCCATGGTTGAGACAACCACCGGAATTTTGGCCCCTTTATGAAAAATTTGATTCTGATTATTTTGAACCTAATTGTGATCTTGAATTGAGAAAAAACTGTGAAGTAATTGTGCAGAATAATTGTGTTTCAGAGAAAGAAGGGTTTATTTTAAATTTGAACAATTTTTCTAATTTAATGAAAGTTTTTAAGAATTACTGCATTGGTTAATCGTTTTATCGCGAAATTGAGACATTTAGAATATGAAAATGGTCCACTTACTGCAACTGAATTAGAAATTGCAGAAAATACTTGGATAAAATTCGAACAATCTCTAGCCTATCCTTCGGAATTGCATTGTTTGAAAACTGTCAAGCCAGTTTCCACCGAATCGAAAATCTTTAGCTTAGCCCCATTCTTAGACAATAATGGAATACTTCGTTTAAAGGGGAGGATTGAGCAGGGTGAATTATCTGAGAATGAAATTCATCCTATTATTTTGCCTAAATCAAAATTTGTAGAATTATTGATAATTAGAGAACATGGCAAAATTTTACACAGTGGGGTGTCAGCTACCTTGGCAAAAGTTCGTACAAAATTTTGGATTGTGAAGGGTAGGCAAGAGGTAAAGAAAATTTTGAATAAATGCTTGATTTGTCGGAAGTATACTTTGAAACCTGCGAGACAGGTAACCGCTCAACTGCCAAAGGACAGTATTTTGGAAAGGCCGCCATTTTCAGTTACAGGGATCGATTTCACAGGACCTGTTTATCTGAAATCAGGTAAGGACATTCGTAAGGCCTACATTGCTTTGTTTACCTGTAGAGTGACACTAGCAGTTCATATTGAACTCATTTCTGACATGTCAACTAGAAGTTTTATTTTGTCTTTAAGGCGATTTCTGGCTCGAAGGGGAAATTGTGAAGTCATCATTTCGGATAATGCCAAAACATTCAAAAACACAAATGACATTTTAGGACAATTTTCAAAAATCATTCTAGACAAAAATTTGAAGGATTTTGTTGCTATTAACGGCGTAACATGGAAATTTATAGTGCCTAGTACCCCATGGTGGGGTGGATTTTATGAGAGGCTCATGAAAAGTGTTAAGGATCCTATGAAAAAGATCCTAGGCAAGGCTTTATTATCTTTTGAAGAAATGATGACTATCCTCACAGTAATCGAATGTGTTTTAAATAATCGGCCACTTACCTACGTAAGTAATGATTTAAATGAGCCACAGCCTCTTACTCCGGCTCAATTTTTGTTTCCTGGTCAAAATTATAGTTATCCTGTGCATTTTGCTGATCTTTTCAACAATGAGTTTTCCACAAAGGAAAATTTAAATCGCAGAAAATTGTACCAATCTAGACTTTTGAAGCAAATTTGGCGTAAGTGGAAGGAAAATTATCTGCTTCAATTAAGAAATGCCCATAATTTTATAGTTCCTTCTACTAAAGATAATTTAAAAGAAGGTGATGTGGTCTTGTTGGAAGGGTCAGCGAAATCTAAATTACTTTGGCCTTCATCGATGAAGTATTCGTAGGTCGTGATGGACACGTAAGATCTTGTCTTGTTCGTACTTCAAGTGGCCAGTATAAACGTCCCATACAACTTATATATCCTCTTGAATTAAATGATTAATGTTTTGTATATACTTTAATACCTTTTCTTAGATTATGAAAATTTTAAATTTGTTTTGAAGAACTGTGTACTTAAATTTAGGTCTCTTTTTTTTAGTAAGTTTAAAATAATATTTGTTCTTGTATTGATGTAAATTTGATTATTTGTATTGTATTTTGAGTGTTGGTGACATTTATTAAGTAGTTTATATACCCTACATATTGTGTAATTAGAGGTGAACATTTTGTTCACGGTGGGGTGTGTAGAAAATTGTATCGAGGGGGCGCTGCGATGCCCGTAGAGAGGGAAAAGTTTTCGCTTCTCAGTTCGCTCCTCTCCCTCGTAAAAAAGGGTCAAGTAACCCACCGTTGGAATCCCTATCTGGGGAAACATTTTTCTATTTATTTTTTACATATGTTTTGTTTACCGTTACAATAAACCAAAAAGACAAATATTCGTTGTCGTCCATCAGTAGTTCGTCATAAATTCGATAGGGCTATCTGTAATTTAAATTATTGGCGGCGGTCTACCAACATGGTATGTGTTGAGCGATCATAAGAAAACTAGTAATTTAAAGCCAAAAATTAGTTCAAATTTAAAATAATCATAGATATTACTAATTTTATTCAATATCAAGTTAATTTAATGAGAGAAAAAAATATTTTCTTCTTACAAACAAATTAGTTATATATAAAACAATATGTTCTTTTATTTTATTATTATTAATGCGAACAATGTTATTGTAAATTAATTTTAACTATTTTTATTTCGTATCAGAGGACGTGCTGGAAACATGACATTGCATATTTTCGGCAAGCTTTTCATATTGTGGTTCATATGTACTTATAGCTATTCGTAAACATGCTGCAAAATGGTCATGTATCAAAAGGGAGCGATGTTTTGTTTTGATTGCATTCATGGTAGAAATGTTGTTTCGCAGAGGTATGTAGAACCAAAAAGATTGTTAAATATGCTGCACATCTCCATAAATATGGATATTTTTCTTCACAAAGTAAATTCCAATAACTATTTTGAGACGAAGCTCTTGATTTCAAAATATATCGCATTTTAGGTTGAGGATTTCATTCTCAACTAGCATTTGATCCACATTCAAAAATTCTTTTAATTTCATTGATATTTCTTCTATTTTTATTTCATAATTGAATGGGGATGACATGAATAATATTATATCCTGTATTTTAGAAATATCTTTAAATCGTCTATCAAACTCATTTAGTAATAGAGACGATCTTATTAGCATATCGTATTCATTTGAGTTTTTATATGTAAATTTAGCTGCTATATTTTCAAATTGTTTTAAATCTCCTCTCCTCAATTGTGCTTCTAGGAATGTAAGTTTCCCCTTGAATGCATTAACATCGCTAATAATTTCAGTTAATGTTTTGTTCTCTCATGAAGTTGCAAATTTAGTTCATTTATCTTTCCTGTAATGTGAGAGAGAAAAGCAAAATCACGTACCTACTTATCATCTTCCAATTGAGGATATGACATATTAACAGTTGCCATACATTATTTTATTTCAGGCAAACGATCCAAGAATCTTTTTAAAAACTTAGCTCGGCTTAGCCACCTTACGTCAATGTGTAATAGCAGTTCCCCGAAATCAGATTCACACTCCTCTAGCAATCCTCTGAATCTGCGTCTTTGCAAACTTCTTCCACGAATAGAATTAACTATTTTAAATGCGAAATTCATCGCATCATCTGAATTCAATATTTTTGAGTACAAGGCCTGCTGATGGATAATGCAATGGTAGTTTGTAAAACATGGAATATCATCATCACTTTTACAAAGAGTTTTAAATCCATTATGATTCCCAACCATAGAAGGAGCTCCACAGTCGTAATAGGTACCCGTTTATGTATGGGAAATTCTGCTTTAGTAATAAAAGACTTTAACGTATTATAAATATCTTGACCTCTCATTTGTCCTTTCATCGGTAAAAATGTTAGCAGTTCTTCTCTGATAGACATATCTTGGAATCACATTCGAATAAATATCCATAGTTGTGCGGTATCAGTGACATCCGTTGATTCGTCGAACTGTAAGGATAGAAACCTACATTCATTAATATTTTCTTTCAGAATCTCTTTTAAATTGTTACTCATTGCTTCTGTTCGACGCATAACGGTGTTTCTCGAGAGCGACATTTCTTTAATTTAAGCAATTATTTCAGATTTAATGTTAAATTTTTCAAATAATACTTCTTCTGCTTTAATAAAACTCTCCTTTCATATTTCGCCGTCTTCAAAAGTCTTCTTATGTTTTGATAAAATTTCATCTACCTTGAATGAGGCCATGATGGCTGTTTTCGACTTCGTACTTAATCTCGCAAAAAATGATTGTTTCATATTTAATTGTGTCATTAATTGCTGTAGTTTTGCTTTCCATAACTCGGTGCCAAATGGATAATTATTCTCATATTGTTTATGCACTGTTCTAAAATGCCTTTCAACATTGGCCCATTTTGGAAGTGCTATGCTTGAAAGACAAATAATGCAAACACATTTATCCTTTTTCATCGTGGAAAGAAAAAACTCCTCTTCCCATTCATCTTTATAATGATATATTTTTTGACTTCTTGGAACTTTTGGTCAGGGGACTCATTGTAGGTAAAGAAAACTAAATTAAATTCAATAAAATAAAATAAAATAAAATAGCATGGCAAAAAAAGCAGAAGCTTACATGAAATGATGGCTACTTTCAACTCCTGGTAACTTTCGTTATGATCGATACAATCACGTTGAAACTAAGCCGTATTAAATAACCACCGTTAGGTGATTAGACTTCCTGTAGAGTCGGAGATAGCCGATTATAGCGAAGTGTGACTTCTAAAACCCAAAATGCCCTCACAAACGTCCGCTATGCGCTACGATCGCCACGTGAGTATATATAACCTATAAGTCAACACTTGTTTTACCCGTCGGGTTTTAGAGAGAGAGTAACGCCGATAATCGGCTAACTTCGTGATTGTAGCGCGTCGTCTCTGTCAGACGGTTTGTGTCGCACAATATGTGAGACGAGGAACTGAGATGTTTACATATAAGACAGGCGGGCGACTAGGAATAGTTACGCGGTCGACCAGTCGACCGCGGTCGCCGCTCTGGCTACCCCTGATATATAGAATGCTTTTCTCATCAGTTAGACTTAGGAAATAATAAATTTATTATATAAAACGGCTCATTCACATGCAGATCGCGGAAATGGCAAGAAAAATAATCGCTATTGGCAAAGGTATATGTTTTAGGAAAAAATTATCTTTCATAACCAATATACTCATTTATGATTTTTATCTTTTGCAGATGAGTGTGGCATTGATTCTAACTAGTTTCTCCTGCTTCCCCGTTTCTTACATCGTGGCACGTTTAACTATTGCTCCTGTTAATAAACTGAGCAGTTATGTACCTCAGCTGAAACATGTTCTCTTTTGGACCGCTTGTGCCAGTATTTTTTCTGACGTAAGTAGCCTGATGAAATTTGATGTCACTCTGGGTTGTTTTTGACCGTAAATCACCCATTTTCAACAATGTTTTCGTAATAGTTACTTTATAATAGGCAGGAATACCATTTAAGTCAGAAGCTCTATTTCTATGGGACTGAAAGTTTTAAAAGAATTACTGTGTTGGGCAGCAAAAAAATTTTCTCTCTTTTCAGATCCCTCTGGGTCATGTAAACAAACAATACTGACTGAAATACTGCAAGGCGATTCATGGTAGCTTTCTTTTCGGAATACCAACTGACGCATTTTGCATTGGATTTTTAAAATTAAAATAACAATTTTAAGAGTCAAAGGTAAATATTGAAAATTGTAAATGTAAGACTTCTGCTAATGAACAGAATATCGATAAACTAAGGATTTTGTACTGAGGTGACATGTTTAGAAAAGTAAGCAAAATATTTTTAACTCGTTGGAGCTCCAAAAATGGAGGATTGAAGTTAGTGCTCAAGTAGTCCTTATAGTACTGTTCAGGTTATAAGTACGGGGCTCGAAACGTAGGCTCATTTTGAAAAAAAAAGTGCATACTTCTAAAAACCAAAAAGTGCTTTAAATTTGTCCCGTTATAACTGAGGAAAATAGGAACATATTTCTTTTAAGGGGTCATACAACTGTTAGAAGTCGAAAGAGTGTAAAAATTGTGTCACTTTCGACATTCTATATCTTGAAAAGTATAAGATTTAAAATCATAATTTTTTTTGTGTGTTAATAGAACAGTGTTTGATTTATGAATATATACTTTTTTCTTGTTTGATAGTAAAAAATAATTTGTGTTAGATAGTCATAAATAATAAGCAGTTTGCTTTGGATAAAAGTGATATCAAAGGTAACGTACATAAATACTCCAAAAAAATTAAGACAAAATTTCTGCTTTTAACATATACTGCAGAAACTAAAGTTTAATTTGAACCTAAATTTGTATATATTTAAGGTATATTTCTATTTTTACTATGAAACTGAAAATAGTGCATTTTTTTCTTAATAAATTAAATTTTATCTATGCATGAAAAATACATTCTCTAGAGATCTGTAAACAAATTTAGGTTCAGTTTCAAGCAAATGATAATATGTACCATCTGGGAAAATTTCATGCAAAAATATGAAATAGTTCTAGAGATAACAAGTGCGTTATGTGAAAAAAACACATTTTGAGATTGCCCTTTAAATCTGTTTACAGTAAACATCTGACACGTTTTTATTCATAACTTCCGTGATTATGAGAATTTTTTCAAGCGGATTGTCTTAAAATACTCGGAAAAAGTTAGTCTTTCAAGTGCATTTTATTAAAAAAAATCCATTTTTTTGACGGTTTAACAGTCGTATGACCCCTTAAAACAAAAAATAGAATGCATTTTGGAAAATTATAACTTTTAAAAAAAATTTTGCTGGCATTTAAATTTTTTTTGCAACGTTATATATTAATTTGTGATTGTCAAAGAAAATATAGCCAAAATATATTTCCTAATATCCTTGAGTCCGCTTTTACCCAGTCTATTCTTTAATGAGACGCCTGGAATTTTAGAGACAAAGAGTGAAGATTTTTTTTCTGGCATACGTCCATCGAAGTTTTGTTGCTCTCCTCTGAACTAAAAAAAATATTTAAATATTTTTTTAATCTATACAGTTGTTCAATGAGAAAGTCTTGCACTTCGTGATTTGAACGAGTGTCGCAAATATTTAGCAACTTCAAACGTGCATAGTTGCAGTTTAATACTTCTATGAAAAAATTCAAGGCCATTAACATAATGAATTCAGACAGGTTTATGTTTATAGAATTGATCTGAAATTTTAATCCACTTGGAAGAATACATGAAATTTAAAGCCGTTAAATTAAAAATAGAGAACAAAATTTAAGGGATTGCTTTTGTAGGAGTATCTATCAAATATGAGAATGACGGGGGCATCTATTCAACAATATATTAGGTCCGTGGTTTCACCCGTTTTGTGAGCTCCACGAGAAAACATAATCACGGAAGATCCTAGAGACAGCCCAATTACATGTGCAAAACAAAGGAATTCATTCCCATCCTTTTTTTAATGCATATAATATTTACCATTAAACTGAAATACCCAAAAGAAGCATGTAGCGCAGCAAGTAAAAACTCTTTTCATTTCTCATTCAGGAATGAGGTTCTTGATAACACATCTCGATTAAAAGAAATAATATTCTTATAGGCTGGAAAAGTAAGATTTATTGCTCCAAATTTTCCTGCTTTTATTTTCAGAGTTTTCGATTTTATGAGCTTGATAAACAGTCTCATCTGTTGAATAACAGTTTTTATCTAGACTTAGTTTAAATACTTAATGTATGGTTTATTAAATGGACTAGAAATTTTATTTTTAAATTGTGAATATTGGTTGAGTAAGTCAAAATAAAATTGATACATAAGTGCATTTTTATGCAACTGGTGTATTTCCATTACATTGGCATGTGAAACGCACGCATTGATCGTTGAAAATAAAATTATAATATTTTAATATACACTTACTCGTAAAAAAGTTTAGAATTTATGTTGAAAAAGTATTTTCATCAACGTATTTTTGACTAGCTTAAAATAGTTAAAATTTTTCATTTACTTGAATTTCAATTTAATTTTGAAAAATTCAGAAAACGTTCAAAAATCTTGAAAACGAAAGCAAAGGACTTTCTATTTGGAAAAGTACCGAATTGTACTGAAGAAAAAATTATCAATCTCTGTTAGTGTCTCAAAATTTTGAAAAAAAAAATTTAACTTATGATTTTTGTTCTTCCACATAAATGATACTTGATTAATATTTAAACATAGCTTTATTTGTTTGAATATCAAATATAGGTAATTGTTTGGATCACTATAGTATGGAAGAAACAATGGCATCAGTTTCCCGGCTGTTACATCATGTATCTTGTATTCACTCAGGTATGTCTTTACACCTGATTTTATTATTGCACTACAGTTGGGCTACAGCTGTTTATTTCTTTGAATTCGACAATATGATGGTTACTGAGTCTAGAATTACATTCTTTGGAGATGAAACGAGCTAATGGGTTGTTATATCAAACAGAGATGGTTACTGAAATGAGTCAAACCGTCACGGCAAAACTCAGTATATATTTCTTGGCTTCTCCGGATAAGTTTGAAAGTATTGTCTCAAGTATCCGATTCAGTGAATTTTCAGATTTTTAATTTTTGAGGTAGGGTAATAAATTTTCCGGTCTTACTTATAGCTGTCCCTTTTTAGTGTGTTTTACGGCATAGCAAAGTTTAGTTTGCCTTTTTTAGGTGAAGAGCGAAACCTGCCATCTGGATTCTCTCTGGACTCTGTTTAGTCCACATTTGAGAGTTATCTGCAAATTGATCGTATATTTGCATTGAAGATGCAATAAGCTACTTTTCATATGTGTCTCTCCAGTATAAAGAATTAAGGAAAACTGCGAAAAAAATGACTTCTGCGAGACAACCGTATCCGTGAATGACTTTTATGGAGTGGTCTTATGAAAACCGAAGTCCAGTTAACACGAATTTCGAATATATCAAGAGGCATGCGGTTGAACAAGATCAACATACAGCCCATTAATGAAGGAAAATTTTTATTAAGGCTGCTGTGTACTAACCCTACTGGATTCGCTTACCTCAATGTTAACCTATGGAGAAAATTTTTCTACAATTTACAGCTACATAAATGCTGATAATTAAATAAAAATGATATTTTCAGATAGCCTGAACTTTTCTGCACCTTGCAACAGAATTCATTTTATAAATTTCACCCACCAAAGGAATTTATCAGCGTTTAAAATACACTATACCAGATATTTTCCCCGAATAATTTAAATTTTAATTTATCATTTACATTTTTTTAAAACGGAAAATACCTCAGGTGTAAAAATTCTTTCTCTATTACGGAGTACAATTTAAAAAAATCTTTCAATCCAAGTCGGCAATCATTGGACAAATTTACTCCATAGGTTAACATTGAGGTGAGCGAATCAAATAGGGTTAGTACACAGCAGCCTTATGAGCACACGCTTTAACCAGCCTATGAATTTGATAGTTTTTAAAACACTATAAGAAAGTTTTGAATGAATATTTTCTGAGAGCATCTCAGAAACGAGAACTTTTAACTAAAAGAAGCAATTTATTCGAAATGATGAAAAATGTTTAGGGCTTTTTATATCTTGTTAAAATGCGATAGAATAAAAACACCTTTCTCTTTAGTTTTTGACATCCATTGGAATACTGTTCTGGAGTCTTACAGAACATGAGACATGGGAGACATATTGTCAAATGGCCTTCTATTATGGCGGTGAAATATCTGGATACATATGGACAGGAACGTTAGCAGCGGTGCTGTTTTTTAAGAAGTACTCGATTCTAGCCGAAAAGGGATTTTCTATCTTGTCTTTTACGGCTCTCAGGTAAGACAGTATAATTTAATATGAAAAATTCAAGGTATAATATAATTACATCTTTCTAGTCAGTGATTTAAATAACACTTTGTAGATAACCTGATGTGTGTATTCCACTGACCAGAATTTGACTGCTCTGACTCCAGAATCAAATTTTTTTTCTTCTCCTAATGCGGAGGCACTTTGTTGTGAGACATTTGCCTTTTGCTATACAACGTGCTTTACTGGCTACTTTATTATGGTAGCACCATGATATAGGTGAGCCAGCATTGCTCCCTATGAGGGGGCCGACACAGAAACGACCTAGCCTTATTCAGGATTTGAACCCAAGCCCCCTATGTGGCAGCTCAGAACACTAACCAGTACACCATGTGGGCTGCCAGAATTAAAATATAAAGTTAAAAAAGGTTGAAATGATATAAAAAAAACTGAATAGATATCACGGAAATAATAGATCTAACAAAGGAACTATGTTAAACAATTGTTTGATAATAAAAGAGAAAAAGTTGTAGTTTTGGAAGATTTTCTCCTGCTTTATAGAAGACCTAAGAGCTGGAACCTATCTTATGTAGGGCTTTTTTAAGAATACGCTCAAAACTCATATAGTGATAATCATCTCATAACAATACTCATATAGTGACATAATCAAAACTCATACATAATCAAAACTCATATAGTGACTGACTGCTACGAAGAAAAACTGCTTAAGTTGAAAATAATTTTTGGTTTTATTAGATTCTAGCAAATAGTCAGGTGTTACTAATACGTGAAAATTTCTACGATTAAAAGGTTTTCTAAGAAATTTGTGCACAGCAGAATTATGGATATTTTTGCACTTTAGGTATGCATATGGAATGCGGAGTATGTGAAGTTTTACAAATTATACTGTTTAAAATTTCTAAAACAATTTTTATAATCCCGTGTTTCTTTTTCCTGTATGCAATTTACTTTTTAATTGATTTTCCTTTTTTTGACTGATTATTAAGAATGTTAGTAATGCATTTTATTTAAATATTTTGGGTAAGACTTGTTATTTTTTTTGTTTCTCTAAGATATAAATTTTATTTCACTGATTGAATTTACCTAATTAATTGTTGCTTTTGGAACGAAGTTCTTTTACGCGGCTTACAGTAGAGTGAACTGGCAGGAATCGTCACGTAACGAAAAAGCGTTATGCCCCCTTCATAAGAGCTTTTTCTCAAGGACTCTGTGGCTGAATGGTTATCGCATCGGACTGCAGTCCGATGCTTCGCAGTACTGCAAAGGTCCCCGGTTCAAATCCCCGCACAAGCGCTACCGGCAATTTTAAAACCCTTCACTGCACACTGTATCAAATTTAATACATAGGTTATTTTTCCCCTTTATATTCAAAAGCAATATTTTTTATCCACTTGTGTACCTTGTATTAATTTTGAAACATAAAAGCTTTAAATCACTGTTAGTTATATTTTCGTAGTATAGATGGCAGCAGGAATACAACTGCGATCTCAGTAAAAGATAGCCGTTCAATTCATACCAGACCTGCCTTAATATTTGCTATATTTTCAGTATTTTAAAGTCAGTTTACATCTTTGAAAGTTTTATAAATATATTTTAGAGGTACGTAGCTTTATAATTATTAATAAAATACTTCTTTAATCTTTTATAAAAAATTCAAGTATGATTTCAATTTTATGTATCAAAAATGATACATGGTGTGCTTACGCCATTTTTTTAAGGAAATGGTGGGAAGAAAGTTTTTAGCACAGAAAGAAATGGAGGAACTTATGAACATATCGTGGAGTGATCATAGTGAAGATGGATCTGATTCAGAAAGCGATGACAGCACAGGTGATCCTAATTTTAAACCAAACAAAGTTTGTGATGAAATTTTTGATGGTAGTAGTGATTCGGAAGATAAGGTATCATTACTTGATAATAGCGATGTTCTTGATCTGCCTAATGGTGGGAACATGCCAAAAACTAATAGAAATAATACTGGGAGAACAAAGCCTGCAATCAATTGGAAGAAAACTAATTTACTTCTAAATGATGATCAAATTTTATTCCGAGGTGACGAGAATCTCGCTCCTGAAATTATGAATTTAAACACACCTCTAAATTTTTTTAGTTATCTTTTTACAGAAGATTTGATTGAGCATATAGTTCTAGAAACAAATTTATTCAGTGTGCAAAAAACCCCAGAAAAGTGTGTCAATGTAACGAATTTAGAAATTAAACAATACATTGGTATTTGTATAATGATGTCTATTGTACATGTACCAAACAATAGGGCATATTGGTCACCTGCCATAGGCAATAATGTAATAAAAGAATGTATATCACTAAAACGCTTTGAAAAGATAAGAGAATTTCTACATTTTAATGACAACAGTAAACAACCACCACATGATGACCCTCAGCATGATTGTTTATATAAACTTCGACCAGTTGTAAATGCTTTACTTGAAAGATTTTATACCATCCCTATGGAATCGCGTCTTTCTGTTTAAACTTATTGTTTGTTATTGTTTTAATTCCCGCGGGATTTATATTGTGTCATTAATTTATTTTTGTTGGTGATTAAATAATAAAATTAATCCGATTAAAAATTATGCTAGGTAACATCTAAATCAAAATAATTAATTTATATATTAAAATTTTTAATTTTAATAAAATAGAGAGAGAGAGAGAGAGTTGGTTCAATAAAAGAGGGCTGCGCTTTTTGGCATGACAAAAATACACTAGTATAATCAATAGAAATCTACATATTAAATCACGTTTAGAGTTGAAAAATAATTAAGGAACTTCGTTCCTGACCGGGGTCCCCCGACCGCACAATTTTTTTTAATCCTTAATAGTGCTTTTATATCCAAACTTTTTAAATTTTGAGAGTTGAATTTTTCACATCCATAAGTTAGTGTCTATTAAACGAACTTTCTTTATGGAAATTTAGGTGAATTAATGCGATATGTTAAACAGACGCTTAATTTTATATATTTAAAGCATAAATATTTTATAGATAATTTACTGTCTATGAGATTTTTGAATGTTACCTATTTTCTATTGTTTCGAACTTTTAGTGTCTCAGCGCTAATAACCACCGTGATGTGCTGTCTCATAAAATACAATAACGTACAGAAAGTACTTGTAGTTGGACGTGCCAGGTCGAACTTCGAACTTCTGCAGGTATAAAAGTTTTTACTCAAAAATAATTTTAAATCTGACATTTCTGTAAAGGTTTGGAATTCAAAAGGGAAAGAGTTGAACTAGCTTTGTAGCAATACAATGACATTTTTAAACTCCATCTTTATGTGCTTCCTTAATGAGCAGACAAGAAGTGAATCATCACTAAAATCAAAGGGCAAATGCAATTTTGAGCAGTAGAGTCCCAGGTATAGTTCAAAACAACAGCACCAGCCTGCTACTTAATCTAACTATTTATTTTGGCCGGTTGGCAACTACTATGTAAAAATTTTTTTTTCTAATGCAGAGGCACTTTGTCGTGAGACATTCACCTTTTGTTATTCACCGCGATTTACTGTCTACTTTATTTTTGAAGCTCCATTTAGGTGAGCCAGCATTGCTCCTTATGAGGGGAGGGGGGATGGCGAGCGACACAGAAATGGCCAAGCCTTATTCGGGATTTGAACCCAAGCCCACTGCGGGGCAGCTCAGAACGCTAACCACTACACCGTATGGTCGGCCTGTGTAAACATTGAACTCGGTAAAATTTCCAGACTTGCCGTTCGTTTCTTTCCCTCGTGGGACAAAACCTAAAATTAGAGCGTGTCCTGGGCGTCGCAGAGTGCTTCTAAAATTAGAGTAACTTATAAGGACTTGACAGATAGTGATAACCACGTGCTGTCCTTTTCAAACTCTAATAGCACAGATAGTCTCGGCGCAATCGTAGTGACCACGCGAATCATAGTCACAATTTTGATTGCATTTTGTCCGGTTCTATGAGACTCTGAAATGGTTTTCTTCTCGTGGCTTCAAGGTAAAGTCGTTGCGATAGTTTGACTCCGCTTGGTCACCACGTGACATTACATACAGGCCAAAGTGACGACCTCACATTAGCCTCTCCTTGACGTTGCCGCGTAGCACTGTAACTTCTTCGCAGTAACATGGATGTGTACTTTACCCCCCACCTATCAGAGACTGAAAATTAACGTAGATTTCTCACTATCCTGGCAGCGTTCGTAGACAGTCATTTGAATAAGCAGTGTTTATAAAGCGCTACTGAATCTTATAATCAATTGTTGATAGTGAGTTGAATTGCAGGTTTATAATAATGACGGTATTTTTATTACAAACCTACAATTTGAAAACTCAAAGGAAACCAAACAATCCACGAAATAAGACTGTTGGGGAGGAATTAAAGACGTGTCATGTGTTTTGCAGCTTATGTGGCCTTTGGTATATAATAAAGATCCTCCGGGATCGGAAAATATTTGATCAGCAGCGCCAAGTTGATCAAACGCCAAGTAAGGCTTTGATCGTTTACTAATTACTTTGATTGTTTACCTTACTTACTCTAACCCAACAGATAAGGTGATAAGCGGTCACTGCTATTGAACCAACGCGAGACGGTTATAAATATTAATAAAGCGTTTCAAAATTTTATTTAATTAAGTATTTTATCTGAGAGTCTCTGTAATATTATAATTATTTCTATAACCCCCCCCCTTTTCTCATTACAGCTTATTATGACAACTATTTTACTCTTCATAAGTCTGGTTGTGGTCTCAGGCTGTTCAATACACCATTTTAAGCGTAGAAAACTAATAGGTGAGTATCATTATACAACGTATTCTACTAGTAGAATAACTTTAAGAAATAAATAGATAGCAATAAAAAAATATTTTCTTATTAAGAATAAATTTCGGGAATAATTCATGAAACCTCTGCAGGATCTACTGAACATTAACAATTTTATATTTTTATTAAGTATACAGCTTTATATTGTGACTATTTAAGATGAAATGAATTTTACTGAAATTATGTATTTTGATTTAATATTGTATATTCTAAAATCAAAGTCGGAATACTTTACACAAATTCTTCATCCGTCAAAAATATCTCGAATTGTAAGAAAACGCACATAGTTAATTTACGTTATACTGAACTTCTTACGTTATACTAACATACATAGCTAGTTTAATTTTCAAATATAAAACTATTTACTCACATCATTAATAGGTTTTTGGCCATTGACAACATTTTTCTTTGCCAATTAATCGTTTACGTTTGCTTAATGATATTTATATTATTTAAAATTTTTTTTCTCGCAGAAAATTCAGATGCCCATGCTTATACGAATTCAGTTTTTTACGTTCAAGAGCAAGATGACGATTTGAAGTTTTGTGATAAGTATGTATATATAAACTATTTTGAAGTATCTTAATTATACATCATTGAAAACAAAAGAATTCTGTATAAAAACTAGTTCATTTACATAAGGGTGAAAAAATTTTTAAAATATGACAACGTTTCTTCATCAAATAATCATTTGTTGGAAAGGGATATAAATATAAGAACGTTTGGAGGAAATAATAAAATTTTTTTGAATATTCATTATGAAAGCAAATCAATTTTTCAAAGTCAGGCTATTTTTGAGTGTAAATTCCTCGACATTTGTTATATCACAATTTTTTATGTTAAAAGAAGTGTTTAAGTGTGTAGATACAGTTAAAATGTAATAAGGTGGCTGAGCGACGGCTAGCGGATTTTAGTCAAGTTTACAAATAAAAAATTATTAGTTTCTAAGTTACCCCCTTTGTCTGTCCTTAAAATCCTGTATTCCCTAAACTGCTTTCTTTCTTTCCCAAGTCTATGTCTGGGTAACTCGATACCCTCCCCTTTTGCCATTTCTTTTTACTTGTGCATTGCAACAGTTTCCCAGGATGTTGGGAAAACAGATTGAATTCGCAGGGGAAAGGAATTTTGATTACTTTTCCGTATTCCTCGCCCAGCCCGAGAGGAGACCCGCGGAAGGTTACAAGACGGCTATCGGCGCGCTGCTCTGTCTTCAAGTGTTCTCTTCAAAATCAAACAAGAACCCAGCGCTACGCAATATAGAAAAAAAAATACTACAATTGACAACCCATCGAAATGTGAAAAGTTGTGCTTTGTGGACTGATTTTTACGGCGTCAGGAAAAGGCGTGGATAAGAACTATTTCCTACGTCCTACCTTCCGGCGCGCATGCATTCGGGGGGTGAAAAGTTTTTTTCTCCCAAGAAGGGGGATGACTTAAGGGGCAGTTCCGATTTGACCCGGGTAGCCGCCAACTGCTTATCCGATCCAGCGCTGATGTTTCCTTGATGTTTCCTTTGGAAGGGCTGAGAGATGTCTCCCGCAGAAGTCCGAGAGCTATCGGAGGCTGACGAGTGATGACCAACTTTTTTTTTATTTCATCCCTTTCTTTTTTTTCTCTTCTCTTCTCTTTTTTCTTTCAGTCGACTGAAGGTATCGTTAAATTATTTTTTTCTAATTAAAAAATTAATTGTTCTAGAATTGAGCTCAAATAGTTAAAAGTAAAGTGAAAGATAAAAAGTAAACAGGTTTTGATTCGACGTTTTAGGGGTATTCGCCAGCCACCAGAAATTTGCTAATGTTTGTTTAATTGTTTTATTTTGTAAAAAAAAAAATATGATTGGAGATTATTGTGTGTCATTAAATTTAGAAAAAACTGTAAAAGAAGAAATGTTAAAATTATAGAAATTAAAATAAATGAATTATTTTGCCTCTACTCTAGTGTGTAGCGAATGTTTGAGTTTGTCTTTTTGGTGGGCCAACAAGTTGCACTTTATTCTAAGTAAAGCTTAAAGGGGGGGTTAGTTTTGAGAAAATAATTTCGTTAGGGGGATATGTTTTATTATACGATCACTGGCAATTTTTTGACAGCAAAACTTAAAAATGAAAGTTAATTATGAGAAAAGAATTTAAGTAGGTAGATAAGTTAAGCATACAACAACGAATAAAATATAACAATGGTGTCGTGCCCTTTCTGGGTTTTGGCACAATGCGATGTTGGCCCGCGAAAACTAATTTAAATGTAAATGAGGCAATAGTTTAAAATAAGATATGAAATGTATAATTGAGTATTGTGAAAAATATATTATTTTGTTTTGTGTTAGTGTGTATTTATATGTATTTTGGGGGACTGTATAAATTGCATGGGAAATGTGTTATATCTGATTGTATTTTATGTACGCGAATATTTTGGGGGAACAATTTGGTTATGTACTGGTGTTTTAGTAATGCGGTAAGTGATGTGTGCGTGAGGGAGTAAGTTGTATCCCAGTTTTGCCCTACTTGTAAGAAACTTTAGAGTTATGCCAAATTCAGGCGAATCAAACCCCCCAGCTATCGGCGAGCTTAGCCACTACGAATTACAAGACGACGAAACTCAACAAGTTGAGGGTGCAATGACTTTTCAGCGGCGTGATTTGCTGCTAAGTCATCTTGAATTGATTCCGACTTTTACGGGTACAGACCCCCATTTCACATTTGCGCGTTTCAAAAGTAAATTTGAGGAGATTGCTCGTTTCCTACAATGGTCAGCAGAGGACCAATTTTTCGCAGTGCGGCAAAGATTAGCAGGGCAGGCTCAGACCGTTTTTTCAAATTTTAAAGAAGAAATAGCGTCAGTTCGGGATTTGTTTGCAGTTTTAGGGGAGAGGTTCGAGACCGAGAAAGACCCGGCAACTTTGTTAGCCGAATTTTGGGCGTTTAAGCAAAGCCAGGCTACCCCCGTTAAAGAATTTCTAGCTATGGCGCGATCAAAAGTTAAGACGCTTATACAGAAACATAATTTACCAAACGCGACACAAAAGGAGATGGAAGAGCAGTGGCTTGTTTCTATGCTCTTAAAAAACTTATTGCCCCCTATTCGCAGAGCAGTCATAGCTCGTAACCCAGAGGATTTGGAGGAATTAATCGAAATTGCTTGCCTCGAAGAAAAGGCGATCAAGCAGGTGGGAGCTAGGACGGAACCTGAGTCTCCAGCGGTTGTGTACGCAATTGGTCAGGGAGACGCCTCGTTCAACGGAGATAGGCAAGCCAAGTTGGAAAACTTAGTTGCAAAGCTCCAGGAATCTGTGGGCCTCCTTTCCTCCCAATTAGAGAGTTTAACAGTTGCCGCACCGCTGCAGGCTTCGCCTTCGTTGCGTTGTTTTAAATGTAACCAGCTGGGCCATCTTAGAAGTCAGTGTCCTCAGCGCGAACGTACCGAAAGGAGAGGTTCCCTAGAGCAAGGGCAGCCGGGCCAGAGCAGACAGCAGTCCCGAAATTTTGAAAGGTCACCGATCCCAGGGTGGCGAAATTGGAGGGGGGACAATGTGTACCGATCTCCGTCGAGAGAAAGGGGAGAGGGTTTTAGAATGCAGAGCTCACAGGCGCAGGGAAATCGAAACTGGGAGCAGTCCCCTAATAGGGGAGAAAATTTTTACCACTCGCCGAGTAGAGAGAGGGTACGAGAAAATAGACCGCAGAGCCCGCATTACCAGGTAAATCGAAACTGGGAGAGGCAAGATAGCCGATCGCGGGGGAATTTTCAAGGCCAAAACAGAAGTGTACACTTTAGGGAGAATTCCCAGCAGTCTAATTTTTATCGGGGCAGAGGAAACAATGGGAGACAAAATAACAATTTAAACTACTACAGCCCCCATTAGGTAGCCAGCGTAATGGTAGAAAGGGGCTTTCAGACTGGCCGCTCGCTGAGACTTTTGCCAACACGGGTACCTCTCAAAATTTTAGGTGGCCCATTGTAACAATCAATGCGCAAGATACAACTTTTATCGCACTTATGGATTCGGGGAGTTCAGTAAATTTGATAGGAGAGAGAGAAGCTAAACTATTTAAAACCTTCAGTACGAATGACTGTAACACACCCCTTAGAACTGTTTCACAGCAGGCACTGAGAATTACATCGCAGGCTGAGCTATTTTTTGATTTGGGAAATTTTAGGTGTTGTGAGAATTTTAAAGTCATCCAAGGCTCTTTGTCAACTCATTTCGATATTATTTTAGGTATTCCCTTTTTAACCAAGTATAATATTCGCATTGATTTTAAAACTAAACAAGTTGTGTGTCCAGATTTGACTTTTATCCCATTTTGTGTTACGGAAGAGAGGGAGGTTAATACAATTCTAGTAGAGGAGCCCAAGGTTGAGGTCTCTAAAAATGTTAAAATTTTTGCTAAGGTTAAAACTATCATACCCCCTGGGGAGCAAGTAATCATTCCGGCTAAAGTTAAGTCACCCCTTCCTTCATATTCCGATTTAATCTTAATTACGCCCACTGCGGCTATTTCGGATATTTTAGTGGCCAACGCCATTTGTACCAATTCTGAGCAGTCACTTTTCGTTAAGCTCGCTAATTTCGGCACTGCCCAGGTACACATAAATAAGGGTACAGAGCTTGGATTCGTGGAACCTCTGTACAGTAATAAAAATATAAATTTGGTAAATTTTGTTGACAATGCTGATATTGCAACGTTAGATCATACGGACTTAACGTGGAATACAAATTTCGAACTTGATCACCTGCCCACCCAATTAAAAAGTGAGGTGCAAAATTTTCTAAAAATCAATTCGGATGTTTTCGCTGCCTCGGTGTTAGAGCTACCAGGGTGTTCGACGGTACCTCATAACATTAAATTAATAGATGACGAGCCTGTAAAATGCAAACCTTACAGAGTGCCATATCACTTACGTAATGAAATGAATGAGCAGCTAAACTTATTGTTAGACAGCGGCATTTTAGTTCCCTCAGATTCCGAATTTGCTGCGCCGGTTATGTTAGTAAAAAAGGCCGATGGTGGATATAGATTAGCAGTAGACTTCAGGAAATTAAATAAGAAATTAATTAAAGATTCATTCCCCATCCCTAATATTAATGAGACTATTGATGCCTTATCCGGTGCTAAATTTTTTTCAACCTTAGACTTGACCTCTGGTTTTTTTCAACAGTTAATTAAAGAGGAGGATCAATTTAAACTTGCCATTTCGACCCATAAAGGTCTATTTAATTTCACGAGAAGCCCTTTTGGACTTGCCACCAGCCCCAACGCTTTTCAAAGGTTAATGAATGTTGTCTTAGGTGACTTAAGCGACCTGTCCATTCAGATTTACATCGATGATATTGCTGTAGCATCGCACGACATTCCTTCGCATTTTGAAAAATTGCAGCTTGTCTTCGATAGATTAAGGCAGCACAATTTAAAATTAAAACCAAGTAAATGTTCCTTTTTTAAATCTGACATAACTTTTTTAGGATTCAAGGTACAGGACGGCAAAATTTCTCCCACCGATAAAAATGTAAACGTAATTAAGAATTTCAAAATTCCTACGTCGCGTAAGCAAGTTCGTAGTTTTCTTGGCACATTAAATTTTTACAGAAAATTTCTCCCCGACTTTTCTAAAAGAGCCCTCAATCTAACTAATTTAACAAAGGACAAGGGTAAATTTTTTTGTCAGAGGAAGCACAGGCAGAGTTTGAGGATTTAAGCGCAGGTTTGGCATCCATCCCCACCTTAAAGCTTCCGGAATTAGACAAACCCTTTATTGTTTATACTGATTCATCAGGCTTCGCCTCAGGCGCAGTTTTAGCACAGCTGGATGAAGACAATTTTCCCAGGCCTGTAGCGTTCGCGAGTAGAAAACTTAAGGAGGTAGAAACCCGTTATTCTGCGACTGAGCGAGAACTCCTAGCTGTCGTATGGGCCGTAAACTATTTTAAATGTTATCTCTTTAACTCAAAATTTACTCTATTTACTGATCACGCTGCGCTAACGCACGCTTTAAAACTTAAGGACCCCACGTCACGTATTGCCCGTTGGCTGTGTTCGTTGGCGGATTTTGATTTCGAGACTAAATATATAAAAGGTAAATGCAACTCCACGGCCGATTTTTTGTCTAGGTATATAAATTTTGAAATTTCTGAAGAGGTAAACTATGTAAGCGAACCTGTAAATGGTGAACAGTGCTATGCAATCCCTCCTGATCAGGTATCGTTTAATGTCATCGAAGACCAAAATTTTTTAAAAGAAGTTAGGGCAGCCCAGGAGAAAGATCCATTTTGTAGTAAAGTTTTAAAATTAGTGAAAAAGGGACTCCAGGTGAGACCTGTCTACATGAATTTTTTTATTTCCCAGAATAATGTTTTAAAATGTAATGATTTGAGGGGTAAGTCCCGAAGAGATTCCCAAGAGAAGGTGGTGCTTCCGCTCAGCCTGTTAACCAAAGTTTTTTCTTTAGCGCACGAATCCTTAATAGCTTGCCATATGGGACATTTTAAGACCTATAATCGACTTAAACAATTTTTCTTTTGCCCGGGGCTAAGTGCGCATGTCCAAAATTTAATTAAATCTTGTATACAATGTTTGGAGCACCGTGCTCATAAACCAGGTGGTTTGGCGGAACTGCAGCGACTTAAAATTCAGGATGCACCCATGCAGACAGTTCACCTAGATATATCAGGTCCGTACCCCCTAACCGAACAGGGAAACCGTTACATTGTAGCATATGTATGCGCTTTTTCGAAGTGGCCAGAGGCGTACCCCGTTTCTAATATTACCTCAGATACCATTGCTGACACATTGGCAGATTTTGTTTCGCGACACGGGTGTCCCAAGACCATTATAACAGACAAGGGGAGAAATTTAGTCGGGGAAGCGATTTCGGACGTATACAAGAAATTTAACATACATCACATTTCTTCTTCCCCTTATCATCCGGCCGCAAATGCCAAGATAGAAAGGCAGCATGCTACAGTCTCCTCGGCCTTAGCTCATTTAGTGAACAACAGCCACACGGACTGGGACATTAAACTTAAATTTGCCCTATTATCCATTCGGTCGGCAGTCCATTTAGCCACTAACGAGACCCCAGCCTTTATAACTTATGGTAGAGATCTGCGCCTCCCTTATAACGTTTTAGCAGGGGAAAGTAAAATTTCGTATAACGACGCCCCCTCTTACTGTCAAAATTTAATACCGGCCCTTCAAAATTCTTTTAAGCTAGTGAAGTCCCATTTAGAGAAAGCAGCGGAATCGCAGGAAAATTATAGAAAAAAATTCGCTGTTCATAAAAACATTAATATCGGAGATTTAGTAATGCTATTTTCCCCAGCAATTAAGCCCGGTTTAAGTAAAAAGTTATCAAAATTAAATAAAGGTCCATATCGTGTAATGCAGCAAACCTCTAAAGTTAACTTTAAAATTCAGCAAGTCGCAGATCCATCGCACGAAGAGGTAGTCCATATTGATAGATTAACAAAGATCCCAGAACGTAAGGTTTTTCCCGCTTGGCCTGAAAAACAGGAGACTGAGCGATCAGCTGTTTGCGACGGCCCAGATAACGATCAGAGGGGAGAAGTGAGTGTCGCCCCGTTAACTAGGGTTCCCAAACACAAAACCCGTTTTTTCATAAACACGGCTAGAAAGGGAGGAGTGAGAAGACAAGCGATTAGTGCTAGTACACAACAGTCACCCGTGCCGCGGGTTAGTCACGCGGGCAGAATTAATGATTCGGGGGGAGCTCAGCAACAGGCAGTCCGAAGTGCCCGCTGGAAAAATTTGCCGAGGTCATCTATTCTAACTCGAGCTCAAGCGCGAAGGGGAGTGTCACACAGAACTTAGTGGCGAGCGAATTTGTTTACTTTCACTGCCTGTTAGTCAGTAGACCAAAAAAGGGGAGTGTTTGTTTTGATTTTTTTTGCGGGTTTCGAGTCACACAGCTGATAGGACAGGAGATTTGTTGTTGTTTTTCGCTATTTTGTATATTTTTTTGTGCATTTCATGTTTTGTTGCCACACGCTATTGTGTATGTGCAGTGCATATTACATGCTAATTTGGGTCAGTTTTGCCGAATGTAAGCTTCTAACTTATTCTTTTTGCCATTGCGTTACCCCCGACCAATAGGCAGTAAATTTTAAACTGTTTCGAATATGTCCGGGGTCAGCTAGGACTTGACTTCTGCCAATCACAAATTCCCAGGAGCCATCCTTTTTCCTGATGTCAACCGGCCTAAACTCAAGAGATGCCATTGTAACAGGTCTAGCTACCCCAAATATTGTAAGGCAAAGCATGCGTGCCAGGTCTTCCGTTGCATGTAACAGTGTCTACCCGAATTTTGTCCACTCTTGTGCCCTGGGGGAAGGGCTTTGTCACCCATATTTATGTAGTGTCATGTGTTGCAGTTTAACTGACACTACATAAGGGTCCATCTCTCCGCACTATTCCTTGAGGCGAAGGTGCTGGAGGAATGGGTTTTACTTGAAGTTTTTTGTATGAAAAGCATTGGCAGCAGAAACTGACCCACCATTTTTTTATTCTCTTTAAACACCGTGCGGTAAAATAATGTCTGTATTATCAAAGTTTAGATTTTGTTTTGTATCAACCAAGTATTAGTGTCAGTATATCTCAGGCACAGTTTGACATTTTCCACAGGTGCCCAATATTACTATGTGAAGTAGCATTTAAGTGTAACTTTCCGTTTTTCCCTCGTGTGAAGGGACTGGTTTTCTTGCATTTTTTTTTATTGCCTTTGGCTGTGTTTTGTAAATTGAGATCGTCTATCCCGTTAATTTTGGGACAGACAGCCGTGGACGCATGACTGCTCTGTGGGGTCTAGCACCCATGAACTTGTCACTTCTGACTGGGGGCAAATGGGTTGTCAACTTTCAGAGTGAGAGTTCGTGGTAGCTACCCACTCTGCATTTTTTCTTTGGGTAGGCGCTCTCAATCAAAAAAAAAAATTTTTTTTCACTACGTTCAAAAAATTTTTTGTCATACAAAGGGGATGTTGTTATATCACAATTTTTTATGTTAAAAGAAGTGTTTAAGTGTGTAGATACAGTTAAAATGTAATAAGGTGGCTGAGCGACGGCTGGCGGATTTTAGTCAAGTTTACAAATAAAAAATTATTAGTTTCTAAGTTACCCCCTTTGTCTGTCCTTAAAATCCTGTATTCCCTAAACTGCTTTCTTTCTTTCCCAAGTCTATGTCTGGGTAACTCGATACCCTCCCCTTTTGCCATTTCTTTTTACTTGTGCATTGCAACAGTTTCCCAGGATGTTGGGAAAACAGATTGAATTCGCAGGGGAAAGGAATTTTGATTACTTTTCCGTATTCCTCGCCCAGCCCGAGAGGAGACCCGCGGAAGGTTACAAGACGGCTATCGGCGCGCTGCTCTGTCTTCAAGTGTTCTCTTCAAAATCAAACAAGAACCCAGCGCTACGCAATATAGAAAAAAAAATACTACAATTGACAACCCATCGAAATGTGAAAAGTTGTGCTTTGTGGACTGATTTTTACGGCGTCAGGAAAAGGCGTGGATAAGAACTATTTCCTACGTCCTACCTTCCGGCGCGCATGCATTCGGGGGGTGAAAAGTTTTTTTCTCCCAAGAAGGGGGATGACTTAAGGGGCAGTTCCGATTTGACCCGGGTAGCCGCCAACTGCTTATCCGATCCAGCGCTGATGTTTCCTTGATGTTTCCTTTGGAAGGGCTGAGAGATGTCTCCCGCAGAAGTCCGAGAGCTATCGGAGGCTGACGAGTGATGACCAACTTTTTTTTTATTTCATCCCTTTCTTTTTTTTCTCTTCTCTTCTCTTTTTTCTTTCAGTCGACTGAAGGTATCGTTAAATTATTTTTTTCTAATTAAAAAATTAATTGTTCTAGAATTGAGCTCAAATAGTTAAAAGTAAAGTGAAAGATAAAAAGTAAACAGGTTTTGATTCGACGTTTTAGGGGTATTCGCCAGCCACCAGAAATTTGCTAATGTTTGTTTAATTGTTTTATTTTGTAAAAAAAAAAATATGACTGGAGATTATTGTGTGTCATTAAATTTAGAAAAAAATGTAAAAGAAGAAATGTTAAAATTATAGAAATTAAAATAAATGAATTATTTTGCCTCTACTCTAGTGTGTAGCGAATGTTTGAGTTTGTCTTTTTGGTGGGCCAACAAGTTGCACTTTATTCTAAGTAAAGCTTAAAGGGGGGGGTTAGTTTTGAGAAAATAATTTCGTTAGGGGGATATGTTTTATTATACGATCACTGGCAATTTTTTGACAGCAAAACTTAAAAATGAAAGTTAATTATGAGAAAAGAATTTAAGTAGGTAGATAAGTTAAGCATACAACAACGAATAAAATATAACACATTTGCTGTTTAATAATTGAGTTTAAAAACATGACGGCATTTTCAAATGCTTTAGTTCTTTTACTAGAATCATGGTACTTTTTCGGTTTTTGAGGTTACATTCGAATTTTGATAATGTATCCTTTTAATATTAACCTTAGGTCGGCCAACTGATTTTCTTGATTCCATACTTACCCCAGTCAAAATAGACCCGATTTTGACGAATGGCTAAAAAAAATATGAAAGTTTTGAAATTTGGTGGAGATGTTTGTTTAGGCATGCTAATGAACATACTGAAAGTCCCCACCGATCAGACTTGAGCTTTCGCCGCCATTTTGGAAAATGTGTACACTTTTTTGGTTTTTTGGAAATATCTTTAAAAATATTGATTTTATAAAAAATAATTAAATACAAAAATTAAAGAGCATTAAATTATGAACAAAAATCATTCATAACATTTTTTTATATGTCTAACAGGAACAAAGATAATTGAATTTGAAAAAAGCGCACTATCACACCTGGGACGCGCAAGCGCGGTTCGCCATGGCGGTGGGGGGAGATACCCGCGCATGTGCATACCATAATTAGCCAAATTAGTTTTACACTAAATGGGAAGGTTTTTTTTATTTTTTCAAATAACTAGGGAAATATTAACTTTACGTAAAAAAAGTTTATTTCAAAAATTAAAAAACATTAAATTATGTACAAAAACGATTTTATACATTTTTGTCGTAAACCTAACAGGAACGAAGATATTGACTATAAAATGCGCGTTGATAATGGAGGTAGATTCTACAAAAAACAATGCACAAAAAACATATATTATATTTTTTTAAGTCTAACACGAACAAAGATAATTGACTTTGGAAAGAGCTCACTATTACACCAGGGACGCGCATGCGTGGGTGCCCATCGCGATGGCTGGAAGATACGTGCATGTGCATACCGTAAGGCACCAAATCGGTCTTACCCTAGTATTTTCCTAGAGAATTAATAGTTAGTCACCGTTCCGTGTGCGCCTGTGAACACTGGCTGATACGGAACTATGTTTTATAAGTAAAAAATTAATGTCAAATGATGATTTCGTGAATGTAGGAGAAAAGGGGATCGACGCTTTAAAGAGAGCTAGTGTCCAAAGAAAAGACAATAAGCATGAACAGTTGGAACATTTAAAATCTGTTTTGGTTCATTCGTTGTGTCTGAGAAATTACACCAGACCAGGAAATATGAAAGTTAATTTAAAAAGAAATGCAGAAATCGCGTCAACATCCGAAAGTGAAGAGCGCGTAGTAAGTTTACGATCTTTTTTACCTCAGTTTGATTTTCGAACAAAATGTTTCTTTTGTACGGCAGTGATAGACGAAGAATTCAAAGCAAGACAAAAGAAAAATCAACTGACAGACGAAGAACTATATACGAACTTAAGGAGTCTCGAAATGAAACACAAAGTTCTTGAAACTGCAGAGAATAGACATGACCAGTAGGGAGAGGAAGTTCAGTGTCGTATAATAAACGTTGCTGATTTAGTTGCAGCTGATGCGATTTATCACCAATATTACTTCATGACTTTTTTTCTACACACTGCACCAATCAGAAAGAGAGGGCGGCCTGAGTCGGATTACGCCTCAGCAGCTGTAGACGAAATATCCTTCTTCCTTGATAATAATGACGACTGTCACTTCTCACTACCTGAACTCAAATCTCAAATTACAGGGCTAGTTCCAGACGACATCACTTTGAGAAATAAGTTCAAACAAAAATACGGGGATGGAATTATTTTTGCTTCAAACTCCAAAAAAGTTACTGTCATATGTTTACGTAATACTGGAATGAAAGTCTTATCAGACTCTTGGTACGACAAAAGGATACGAAATGATCGTGAGGAGCGTCTACGAATAGTACAAACTGCTGCAGCCATAATAAAAGAAGATATCCAGACACCAGTTTATGACACTCATTGCTACCCTCCAAGTGATAATTTTTTCAGAGATGTAAACAAGGGAATTCCAGAAAGCCTAAAATCTTTTTTGAAGCACTTGATTATTAAAAAAAAGACTGCTAAGGCGGAAAAAAAGTCACTTCAATAGCTCACGACATTATATCAGCGCTGAGGCCACGATCACTTATGTCTCCTCTGCTAAATGGTCTTGATTTATTTTTGTACAAAAAGTTCTGTTCCAAGAATTTAATAACAATGCTCTTGAATTTGGGATTTTGTTCTTCTTACTATGAAGCCCAAACACTTGAGATGTCAGCCATAAATCATCCGCAACCCCAAATGCGCGAGGGATCATTCTACCAATTCGTATTTGACAATGCAGATTTCAATGTGTCGACAATCGATGGCCTGAATACGTTTCATAGCATGGGGGGCATTGCTTGTTTTACTCCAGCGTCAGCAGTGGAACCCGCGACGAAGATAAAAAAATTAACCGAACTTACATCCGCATCGACCGTAGGCAAAATGGGAATCATTCCTCTGGAAACGTTTGAAAATTTTCGAGGGCCTGGGTTACAAACAATTACTATCGAAGATTTGAATGTCTTAAATCCTTTAGCGGAAGATTTACCACTGCCTAAACCATCTGATATCTCCTGGATGTGTGCTAAGTGGTTAGGTCTTCCACGGATACCTGAATGGAAAGGATTTTTCCATTGTATAACCAGAAACCAGCCTTGTGAAAAGACCAAAGTAGTACTAGTTTCTTTTGTTAATTTACCACCAAGCAAGTATGACACCATTTTCAATGTGCGGAAATATGCTGCCCAGCAGTGTGTTAAAATGCACCAAAAGTCTTGCATACTCACGTTTGACCAACCACTGTATATTAAAACTCGAGAGATAGTCGCAGCAACATCCAATCCATTATTATCAAGTTGTATTGTGAGGCTTGGTGGATTCCATCTTTTAATGTCATTCTTAGGTTGCATTGGGTACATAATGGCTGGAAGTGGGTTGAAAGAAATACTAACTTTGATTTATGCACCTACGTCAGTAGAAAAAATGTTGCCTGGCCATGCATACGCTAGGGCTGTCCGAGCTCATTTATTGACCCAAACAACTTTAGCAAAAATAATTTTTGACGGCATGGACATATCGGATTTGGAATGTAAAAATCTCCGTGAGCTGTTTCTAGATTTTGCTACTGAACCACCATCGCAAGAAACCTTAAACGCACACACTCAAATACGAGCCATCGAAATTAAAATGAGGAAGACTTTGAGAGCACCTGAAAAAGAAAGGCCCAACTGCCTGTGGGGCTGGAAGCGTCAATAGAAAATTCTTGTGCCCATCACAACTATGGATGCAGTAGCTCCCGATTCAGTTTTAAACATGGTGTTTTGAAACTGTAAGACTGGCAATGGAGTAAGATGCGGATGTCGGAAAGCAGGCATCAACTGCACAACGGCCTGCAATAATTGCAATGGGGTATGTCAGAATGGCATCAGCCCTGTTGATGATGACGATCGAATGAAAGAAGTTGATGAATGGGCCGATGCTAGCGGATCCATAGACGATCTATACATGCCTGACGAAGGGGAGAATCCCGTACCGAAAAAAAACACGTAAATCCTGAAGTAGGTAAGCTTGAACAATTATTCGAAATGGAAATCTGATAGTGAATACGCCCAAGTTTACTACATTCATGTATAAAATTAATAATGATTAATTATCTACATAGCCAAAAACATTAAAGTCTATTTTCTTGTGTTTAAAAAATGCTAAAATGTGGGAGAGGTTAGAAATTCAAAGAAGAGCGCCTGCAACGAGACTTTAAAGCTACCTCCATTATCAACGCGCATTTTATAGTCAATATCTTCGTTCCTGTTAGGTTTACGACAAAAATGTATAAAATCGTTTTTGTACATAATTTAATGTTTTTTAATTTTTGAAATAAACTTTTTTTACGTAAAGTTAATATTTCCCTAGTTATTTGAAAAAATACAAAAAACCTTCCCATTTAGTGTAAAACTAATTTGGCTAATTATGGTATGCACATGCGCGGGTATTTCCCCCCACCGCGATGGCGAACCGCGCTTGCGCGTCCCAGGTGTGATAGTGCGCTCTTTTCAAAGTCAATTATCTTTGTTCCTGTTAGACATATAAAAAAATGTTATGAATGATTTTTGTTCATAATTTAATGCTCTTTAATTTTTGCATTTAATTATTTTTTATAAAGTCAATATTTTTAAAGTTATTTCTAAAAAACCAAAAAAGTGTACACATTTTCCAAGATGGCGGCGAAAGCTCAAGTCTGATCGGTGGGGACTTTTAGTATGTTCATTAGCATGCCTAAACAAACATCTCTACAAATTTTCAAAACTTTCATATTTTTTTTAGCCATAAAACCTATTTTGACTGGGCTAACTAATCCCGTTTAGTTTTGTAACCGTTATAAAAGATCATTAAAAAATTGTGTGTAAGTAGCTGCTGTAGTAACATAGTTTCCTTCGTGTAGGATAGAAATACCAAGTCTGGTGAGACAGAAAGAAAAATTGGGAGAAAGCGAGGAGACTAGATTTTACTACCAGGAGGTGCTGAGAAATAGTGGATGTGAAATCAGTCAATCGCCTGGAGATAGGGAGTGGAGAAATCGACTACGTAACCTCTTATTGATACAGGGGTTAGTCATGTTTGTGGTAAGGCTATAAAATTTTCTCTGATATCAGAGTGCAATTCTCGTTACTGTTCAGTATATTACAAGCATGTTTATTCAGCATGATTTCTTTAAAAGGTAAATACATTTTTTTTACAAGAAAAAGGGGTTTAGCAACATGAGTATGTTAAACGCTATAGCCAGTCCACTAAGAGAGTACATTATGCTACAAACAAAGGGAAAATAAAACAGTGTTGCACCACAGTTAAATAATAAGCGAATGCATAGTAATATTTTTTTACTTAAACATAAAAGTCCATAAACTACAAATGTATACTTATGAGATAGCACTTTAAAAAGCACTTTAAAAAGGACAAATCATGATCTGTAATAATCTGTCGAACTTAAACCCATGCTGTTTCGAAAGGCCTAACTTTATTTTTCGTTTATGTATCATATATATCGGGGTATCCGTGTGCTTTTTGTACATCTGTAAACTTCTACGAATCTAATACAAACTTCCTCATCCTAATTTCAATAAAATATGAACTTATAACCACTACGAGTTAGTCTTCATTTACTAATGCCCTTAAAAAGAAATGGAAAGAGCTTTTAGGTAAAATACCACTACATATTGGTTGTAAGTTGCAATTAAGAGACGAAAAATTGTTGACACAATATCTTTTTGGAGTTCTAATCATGAAAAATGATCATGTTACTGTTATATGCAAAGAAAGCTGTGCAAGATATAAATTTTTTGGTTTGTGTAAGCACATGAACATTAGAATCAGTTTTGTATTCAAGTTCAATAAACAAGATGTAGTACACATCAATAAACAAGATGTAGTCACATGCAGTATCACATGCTAGACCATAGTCTTCTGAGAACATTTCAACAAAACTATTTCCAACAAAACTACAACGTTCTATACATAGCACGTTGAAAAAAAAGTGATAAAAATGTTGCTGTTTCCAGGTATGATAATTTGGTTGCTTCATTCCAATTACTTTTGTAATGCAAAAACATGGCATTATTAGAGAATACATTATTAGAGCAAAAGAGATCTTGTATTTTCTCCCTCTTAAAAATAAAAAAAATCTTATAGTCAATGCTATTTTCATTATTGCATTTTTTATATGTTACCTTCTTTGTTTCAGAGACTTATAGCAAATTTGTTCAAACTTGTTCGTAGTAAGGCTTTGGAAGTTATGATTCCTATGGAATTCCTTCAATCTGTCATATTTATAGGTCAGGTAAGTTTCAATGAGACACCAAAAACAAAATTTTGATATAGCGTCTATAAACTTTCTATGATATAACATATTTTTGCTATTATATGTAGTTCTAGCTATATAAAAATCCAGATGATACAGGAAGATAAAAAATTACTGCACTTTCTCATCATATTACATGGGAGGACTAATTATAGATGACATTATTTAATCACTTAATTTTTTCAAGAAACAAAAGATATATATATATATATATATATTTATTATGAAAACAATAAGCGAAAAATTATATTATTATTAAATATAAACGATAGAAGAGTTTTAGTGAAAATATTCCTAAATAGTACAATGAAATTTCATAACATTGGAAAGTATTTTGAAGGGAAGTTTACTGAAAGAGACGAAAGGGGTTTATTTTAGGGAAACGAAACAGATTTTTGACATAAGCACGAGGCAGAGTGGGTGAAATTTAATACGGAGCTAGTTTCATATTTTTCTTTAAAGAGCTTAGAGAAATTTGTAAGTTTTGAAAACTGTTAACAATCCATTTGGTACTTTAAAAAACCTTAATAATAAGTTTTTAAGTGTCTTTTAGGTCTAAAACAAGAGGTAAGAGTAAATGTGACACTTGCGAAACTATTTATCACTAGTGACATCACATTATGTTACAAAATCGTCATCTTTTTCAAGTTCCTGTTACTACCAGCAAATCGAATGAAATAATTTCGAATAATTTGACATAATTTTTACGTATCAGATCCAGTGTTTTGCATTAGATTTTTATTTTACTGTAGAAATAGGGGTAAAGGGCGATTTATCATAAGAATTCTATTTGACTTAATAGACGATTTGAATCATTATTTTACCAACGAAGATTAACTACTACAGATTTAGTAATGGAATCCTACTTACTCATCAGATGTAGCATCTGTCACAGTTATCATTAGTCTACCAGCAATCACCATTTCTTATAGATTATGCCTCTTAATATATGATATTAATATATGACGAGTTAGGCTGTCGATGGACACTATCCGTTGGACACTTCGCTGGAAATTTAGAAATGCTCAAGCTAGCAGCTTCTACCTCCATACAACTTCCCATCAATAATATTAGTCTTATACATTTAATTGAGAGTCATAGCACAATATTTAAGAAAATCTGGGTGGGCCATGACCCATTTTAGGTCCCAGGAACAAGGAATTTAAAGAGGAACCGTAGACGGCTACGCTCAAGGGAGCTTCGTGCTGATAGGCCAGAGAAAAAGGATATGAGCGTTTGATTTTGCCATAATCTTCCTCTTCATAGCCTGAAACCGGAAACTGCAATATTTGGAAAGCTATATTTTCTTTAGGAAAAATTTTGAGTTTTAGAGTAATTATTTAGATGAAATTCTTTTGCTCATTTTAAGTTACGACGGTTACGTTGTTACCATCATAGACAAAAATTGGTAGGTTGGATACGAGGTAATTCTTTAAAATACTACTTGGCGGAAAGAAGGGCTTAATGGGGAAAAACTGAAAGCCGATTAAATGTTGAGCTATTGGATTTTCAACAAAGTTATTGTAATACTCCATTTAACAGGTATTATATTGGCTGTTGAGTTGATAATTTGCTGTCAGGGGCCTTCTTGGGCAAAAGAGCTAATAGCGCCGTTCTTTTGCTTTCTATGTCATTATTTTGCTGTAAATTTCGAGGCTGTTTTGAGATTATATATCATACTTTCTACACTTGTACGATGGTGTATTTTAAAAATCTTATTATAAACCGAACTTTTTTTTAGCCGTATTAGTATTAGACATTTATAGTATTAGACATTGGATTCATGGACGTTTTAGTTCTCTTTTGTTTATTTGTTCTTGTTTTTATTTTTATATAGTCTTGTAACCCGCCATTAGAAATAAAAAATATTATTAGACAAGAGTTTAATACATAGGCAAAGCTTCTTACTTAGTCATTTACCTTCATTGTAAATTGCTTATGCTTCATTTGGTTAAGGAATAATATGAAATTTGTAAATATTTCTTCACAGGGGATATTTCTTTTGTTCATATTTGGTGTAGATGTTCGAACTATTACCATCAGTATCAGAAAATGGTAAGTTAGATTTGAAACAATTTTTTGAAATATTGCTTCTCATGAAAGATCAATTTTTCACTAAACTAGACCATGCAATTAAAAATACAATAAATATCATGAAAAAACTAATATATTTGATTAAAATTAAACGTATTTGTATAAACATGGTACAGAGGTCTTACCAGAACAAATTTTATTGATTTACTGTCCTGTAAATGTATATGGAATTTTAATTCTGCAATCTGTTTGATTAATATTTTGGAAAAAAAATAATCTTATCATGTACAATAATGAACATAGTTTGATTTTAAACAACTGAAGTAATTTTTTTAAATAATATATGAATAAAATTGGGATGTTTACTCAACATGAAGTGAACTATTTTCTCTGTTTCATTGTTTGTAGCATTTTTAAAATTTATTTTGAATTAAGAAATATTTCACTCGTTTAATTTTGTATTAACAATTTATATAACTTTAAAATGTAATGAAATCTGGGAGCTATTGGGGCATTTTCAAATTATCTTTCAATAATTTTGAAAATAAATCATACATTTAATTGCTAATTTTGGATATGTTGTACTTAAAATGAGCTAATGTTGATATTTTTACGAGATTTAGTTCATTTTCAAATTACATAACATTACTTATGTGGAAAAAAAAACCGCAAGGGGGAAGTATAAACGAAAATTTTAAAATCACGTTCGAAAGTAGGGTATGTTGTTAAACCAAATAAATCGCATCGTGAAGCCCGTTAAAATTTGCGCAGAACTGTTGTTAACGCCATTTAGTTATCGCCTGCAGTAGATTTAGATTATTAAGTAATTCCCGTTAGAAGCAACTAAAGGTAGAATAACCCCACTTGATGTCGGACCTCTTTCCGTAATATACAATTTAGCTGAATACCCGTGCTTCGCTACGGAGTATATTTTAAGATAATTACAATGAAAATCGTAACGGATATTTTTATAGACAAAATAATGTAGAAAAAAATATTCAAATTAAATCTAATAGAACATACTAAAGAATATAGTACAGTTAATATAATACAGTTTCAGGAACACTTTCCCCGTCAATAACCAAAATTTCCTCAACCATTTTTTTGATGGAGATCCGCACAAAGAAGAGACGCCGAGAATAGTCGCAGAGAATACGATTTTCCACACAAACGTATTTGAGTGTCCCAATTTACCCCCTTAGGGATGGAATTTAAACATATAATAAACATATTAATTGGAATTAAATTCTTAAAAACTTCCATCTTAATTAGTCTAGGGGTTAAATTTTATCTTTTACCGTATTTTTATATTTTTTTGTCAATTTATTTCATTGTTATGCACGTTACGCAAAATTAATTTGAAGTATCACAAAGAGAAAAGAAATCTTGTGATCAGCATTTAATAAATTAAATTCTAAAAATTAATCTTTAAAAATTCACAAAAATCAGAAAATGGAGGAAAAGATTCGAAAAAGATTTCATTTTAAAGGAATTTTTCCGATCTTTCTCGTGATATAAATTTTATAACCCCCAGATTATTATTTTAAAAGCAAACTTAAAAAAAATTTACAAAATCAGTTTAAAAATTTAATTAAAAAAATCCAAGAACAATTTTTCAAAAATCTTTCTTAGTGCACCCCTACACTATACGAAGAATCCCCATGCAAAATTTCAGCCGTTTAGGTCCAGCGGTTTGGTCTGTGCGTTATCTGTCAGGCAGTCACAGAACTGTTTTTTTATATATATAATCTAGCTGAATACCCGTACTTCGCTACGACGTACATTCAAATTAAATACAATGGTCAATGTATGCAATTAATGCCAATATATATATATATATATATATATATATATATATATATATATATATATATTTATAATAAATACAATGATCAATGTATGCAATTGATGTAATAAAAAACCAAAAAATATATTTATAAAAAAATCTTAACGGATCGTAAGAACAATTTTTCAAAAATCTTTGTTAGTGCACCCTACACTATAAGAAGAATCGTCATGCAAAATTTCAGCCCTTTAGGTCCAACGGTTTGGTCTGTGCGTAATATGTCAGTCAGTCACTCAGTCAGTTACGGAACTGTTTTATATAAATAGATAAGTTGTCTACAGAGTCACATGACACTCTACATGCCAAATAAAATGATAAGAAAAGTTATGGGTCAGTGTTAAAGGACAAACAAAGCAATTACGTAAAATTCAAATATTTTACCTTTTAAATTGAAGAGTAGTGTATAGAACGAGATAAAATTATAAACTATATAATGCTGTTTAAATCTTTCATTAAATGAGGTGATATGAACAAATTAAGTTATTTAAAAATGTGCAGTTTTATGCCAGCTCTGTTTCCACGATGAGTAGAGCATGACAGATAAAAAGCGTAAAGCAGATTCTGTTCATGTTATTTGTAGAGACAAGTGCGTTGTCCAAACAATTCTGATGTCCGAAAATCAGATTATGCTGGTCGAGCAGCGACGTCGACTCAGCTATAGAGCTAGAATTCAGATTTAATCTGATGGTTTGATATTCCATAGTCCAAACTGATGCAACGACATTTGGTTATATAACGTTTTTAGATCCAAATATTTTTCTTTTCTGCTGTAAACTATATAGTCTTTTAATTGGAAAATGGTTTTGATTGTCAGCTTTGAATTTGTTTAAAATCTCATGAAATTGTAGGTACACGTAAATAGGGGATTGTAAAATTCAAGAGTGTAGAAATTGGCCTTTAATATTTTATTGCGAAATCAGGAAAGGGAAGATCAGCGCATATAAGCAAATGCATACTAGAACGTATTGTTCACTCATCGTAAAATTATACTGTTCTTAATAAAGTGTTTTTAGAATGCTAAATTTTATACGGTAATTGGAATACGATAAGATAATTGTCTTACTTTTTGCATTTCTCTCAATTCAGAAAAAATGGGAAACTGGGGGGGGGGAGGGACCCTCAGGCTCTTATCACGAACCATAAGGATTCCGTGGACCATAGGTTGGGAGCAACTGTCTTAACCCATGAAAATTAGGCACTATTGGGAAATCAGATATGAATTCGAATTCTCTGACATGAAAATCACTTGCCATGGAAATTACGTTGCATGGGAGACCTATCTACAATAACTTCTCAGATATGGTAAACGACTTGTCAGTTTTTTTTGTGATCCGCTTATAAAAAACATTGCACGAAATCATTTTTTTTGGTCCATTTTATTTGTTCATTTATTTGAGATACTTTATGAGTTCATTAGTTGGTTTTGTTATCACTTTTTTCCCTCCTCCTTTCTTATCTCTTTTTTATTCTCTTTCCTGTAACCTTCCTCTCCTTTCATGTTTGACTTCATTAATTTATGCAAAAAATGCTGTTACCACCGTTATACCCCATTGTATCTCGTTATTCATGTACCCTACCAATAGATGTACCTTTTTGCACCAGATTCTCGTGCCCTTTCTCTCTCTCTCTCTCTCTCTATATATATATATATATATATATATATAAAACTAAATTTAACATAGCTAGATAATTTTAAGAAGAATGTAGACAAAAAACGATACAGAAATCAAGAACTCAGGGCATCTACGCACCAGAGGCAAGATTCTGTAATAGTACCAGAACTAAACCAGAAGTACGAGGCAGCCGACAGGTCTCGTCATCAGGGAGCCTAACCAAATCAGTTACCTCAAGGGGAACTTTCTGTAGGTATAACCAAAAGACATCCCAAGGCCCCGAGTTCCCCAAAGAAACAGTTAGTCAATAGAAAATGAAAAGACATAGACAATTTACAGTAAGGGCTCAACGCACCATACATGCAAGTACACATACAATCCTAATGAAGAGACACAGATGCAAACATACCCTAATTCAGTAGGTGCCGGTTATAGCGAAACAGCAGCCCAATTTTTCTCTAGAAATTACGTCACTGTGGAAAAACCACAGCGCTACACCTCATTGAAGTTTAAAAAAAATATGAAACCAGAAACGCTATACTAAACAACTTTAAAACATACCCGAATCTAAATACCATTTTTTAAAAACTTTTAAATTGCCGAATTTTTTTATATTATATAAACGAACAACTATTATGTTTATATAATATAAAACTAAAAAATTTTGCTAAATGTAGAGATATAAGGTGTCTTACGTGCCCTATGGCGAATGGGTGTCAAGTGGAGGCTGGTTCTGGCAATAATGATTTCTTTTGTAATTGTAAGGGATTAATATATATATTATATAATGTCAAGAATGTAATTTATGTTATATTGGGCAAACGGGGACTGAATTTAATAAGAGAATTAATAACCATCGGTCCGCAATCAGAAATTTTAAAGACGAAACTTCTTTAGATTACGAACTTTTACATTTTCAAGTGCATAACTTCGAGCAGGCTAAATTATATATTATTGACGAGGTTAATGATTTAAATGAAAGGCTGGATTTTGAAAATTTATATATTTGTAAGTTTAAAACACTATTTCCATACGGCTTAAACAGTAAAATCAACGGGGAAGGGCCAGTGGATTTGGATACTAACTGTGTTTATAAAAAAATTCATGGTTTTTGAACGGTCTAATTATAAGCATTTTAATTACAGGGGTAAAAGAGGAAAGGGTAATATTAGTTCAAAACAAAATTGAAACTGGATGATTTGTAAAAAAATTGTAATTTATTTATTGATTTTAAGAACATTAAAATAATTAAACACTATTTGTTTAACCAAAAAAATTCTGGCTTAAGGTGGTTTACTAAACATCATTTACTGTCAGTTAAATTTGCTTCGAGGTTTGCAAAACTAGAAATTTTAGATCTAATTAAATATAAGCTTAACTTGACAAATTTGGATGTCAAAAGGGGAAGGGAAGCAGATGTAGAGTACTGTACAATAAATTTTCTGGATAAAGATTTTGAGCAGTTAAAACTACCTACTATTGAACACAATATTTCCAAATTACTACCAATTAAGGATTGTGGAAAAATCACCGTCGCTAAGAAAAATAAAAAAAACGTTAAGGGACCTAATCTGTCACTATAACCTTTATAGTCATAACTTAGGCAAAATTTCTAATACTGATTGTAATTGTCATCTCGAGGAGTTTAAAAGCTATGTTAATCCAGATTTAGGGCATATTGTAACTGAGGATCTTAATATTGTTAAAGATGTTAGGGTGAGGGAACTCTTAAGCAAAGGCACAAAATTTAGGATCAGAAATATAATTAACTTAAAGCAAATAGTAAGTTCTATCGGTAAAGATTTAGATTATTTCATAGTAAAATTATCAAGGAAGCATAATTGGCCTATCGAAGGTTTCATGGAGTAGAAGGTACGTGTTATACGGGATATAAAGGGGAATTACGAAGAATATGGTAGAAGTGACAAGCGGAATTTCTTTCTAAACAAAGATCTATATAGAAAAATTAAATAGTTAAAAAATAAGTTAATTATAACGGTTGTAGATAAGGCTGCCAATAACTTTGGTTTTATGTGTAAGGATTATTTCAAGCAATTAATTTCTAGGGAGTACAACTCAAACAATACTTATCAAAAAATTAGCTTTACCAAGAAAGAAATAGATAATAGGATTTTAGACTTTAGAAAAAAATTTAAGATTAATAACCTAAAATACCGGTACCTTTTTCCCACCATTAAATTCCATAAAGTACCTACGAAATTTAGGTTCTTTACGTGTAGTACAAATTGTTACAACACTTTGTTTAGTAAAAAGTTCTTTAGCTATCTAAAAATCATTCTAAATAAAATCAGGGTTACTGAAAATAGCTTTATTATAAACAATGATCAGGATGTTTTAAAATTTCTAAAGAGTAAGAATATAGATAACATTCATATGATATTCCCCATGATAACTTAATGAATATCTGTTCAGAAATTTATGATGAATATCTGGATAGTACTTTAATCTTAAAATGTGACTTGATTGATTTATGTAAATTTAATATTTTTGAAAACTACCTCTTTAATGGCTTAAATTTCTTTAAACAGATAAAGGGTGTATCCCTATGGGTAATAGTTATTCCAGTGCTTTTGCTAATATCTTTCTTCATTCATACGAAACTAAATTTCTTAGCTTAAATAATGTTACCGGATTTAGGTATATTGATGACCGTATAATTTTTAACTGCAACGATTTGGAATTTCTTAACAAAATTTACCCAAAAGAATTTACTTTAAACAGGACTAATGAAAATAACACAGGCCTGCAAAATTTCAGTCATAAAAAAGTGTTTGCAATGAAATGACTGAATTTTATATTATTTGGTGTGCTGATTTCAAATATGACATCCTTTTTTCTCAATCACGTAAGGGTTTTTCCACAAAATTGCATTGAATATATGAACAAGAAAGCCTACTGTACATATTCTGGGGAGAAGAGGGTCTTTTCAAAATATTTTTACGTGTTTTATTTACAAATGAATTAATATATCAAACAACTGGAAATGATTTGTTAAATATATATTAATTAGAAATTATATCAATTAGAACATGTAATGGTTTCCATTGTTTAATACATCCTGGATTCATATATCCTTAATGCTTTCTTTTCCTTTTTCCCTGAAAGCTCGTTTTGGCACTTAGTCTGTTGTAGTCAGTACGCGGGACTTTTCTGTGTCAACAGTTGTCCCCATCATATTGACTTTCCATCTACCTTGGTATCTAAGCTTCATCTCTTTGATATCTTGGTGAAATTTTTAACCCTGTTGATTTTGAAAAGCACTCTCCTTCTTTTGATAAAGCTTTAACAAATTGTTTCATCAAACCAAGCTTGATGTGAAATGGACGCAACAGGGCTTTCCTGGGATCAACCAAACTTTCCTTTACTACATTTTTGTTTTCAAGTATTAATGCTTTCCTTTGCGGCCACTCCTTTTTGATCCAATGATTCTTTTTATCCCGACTGTCCCATTCACACAAGAAGCAAGGGTACTTGGTGTTTCCTGCTTGTTGTCCAAGAAGCATGGAAAGCACTTTTAGATCACCGCATATCATCCATCCATGTTCTTTATATTTTAAATGGGTGAGAATCAAAGCTAAATTCTCGTAAGATTCTTTCAGGTACATAGAATGTCTAATGGCACTGAAGCATACTTTCTGCCATTAGGCAGAAGCATTGCTTTGAGGCTTCTTTTTGAGGAGTCAATAAAGAGCCTCCACTCGTTCACGTCATACTGTATATTAAAATCCTCCATCAATCCAGGGACATTGCTACAGTAAACCAATCCACTATCTCGAGAAAAGTATAGAACGAAATCTGTGTCTCATTTTCTGAACCATGAGAAAGAGGTACCAGGAGCCAACAAATTCTTTTGCTTTAGCCTAGAGCCAAGAGTTCGGCAGATTCTTTAGATTGTTTCTTTTTTCCGTTTTTCTTTTCTCACCAGACACAGAAAAATCTCCAGTTTTCTCTAGTAATGACGACTTATGGCACTATATGCTCATCCCCTTCCTTAATTAACACAATCGATTGGTGGCTACGAAATCAAAATTTTGAATTTTTGAAATTTTGAATTTTTGAAATTTTCAATTTTTTGAAGAAATGGTACGTCATGGACTTTTTTTACTATTTTTCCTGAAATCAGCGTCCAAAAATCTATCAATATCAGCTATTGGTTTCTAAACACTTTTTTGGTTGCAGGCCTGTGTAATCATTCCGCGACTTATCTGGATTTAAAAATTAAAATTCAAAATAGTGAATTAAAAATTGGGATATATGATAAAAGACTAGATTTTAACTTTGAGGTTATCACGTTTACCAATTTCAATAGCAACTTGAACTATGAAATCAATAATAATATTTTTTACTCGCAACTGTACAGAATTAAAAACATTTGTAATAACGCTGAAGACTTTTTGGAGGCATGTAACATTTCCGAGGAAAACCTAAGTAAGAACAATATCCCTAAAAATTTCGGCAATTTAAAAGTTAAAAAAAATGGTATTTAGATTCGGGTACATTTTAAAGTTGTTTAGGATAGCGTTTCTGGTTTCATATTTTTTTAAAACTTCAATGAGGTGTAGCGCTATGGTTTTGCCACAGTGACGTAATTACTAGGGAAAAATTGGGCTCCTGTTTCGCCATAACCGTCACCTACTGAATTAGGGTATGTTTGCATCTGTGTCTCTTCATTAGGATTGTATGTGTACTTGCATGTATGGTGCGTTGAGCCCTTACTGTAAGTTTTCTATGTCTTTTCCTTTTCTATTGACTAACTGTTTCTTTGGGGAACTCGGGGCCTTGGGATGTCTTTTGGTTATACCTACAGAAAGTTCCCCTTGAGGTAACTGATTTGGTTAGGCTCCTTGATGACGAGACCTGTCGATTTCCTCGTACTTCTGGTTTAGTTCTGGTACTATTACAGAATCTTGCCTCTGGTGCGTGGATGCCCTGAGTGCTTGATTTCTGTATTGTTTTTTGTCTATATAAATGTATATATATATATATATATATATACTGTTCTTTGGTTCCAAACGTGCATACGCTCCCTCACTAGGTTCCTTCTTTAATTTTTCAGTATTTCTCAAAGCATTTCAGATAACAGAAAATTCTGATATGTTGCATTGACCCCTCAGTGATATTCTTATCGCATATCCTTTAGTGCGGCGAAGGGCAATAGCAGTTTGTCCAAAACTGCTCGCAATCCTTTCGCTACATTGTGGATTTTCAAAGTTTCGATTTCTACTTACAAGAAATTTGAGAACATTTTCGATTTTAACTGTCGATAGAATAGAAAAACACCGAACCTCAAAACAGCCTACTGATGTGAATTTTAAGAAGCAGTGTTTTTTTATGTTTTGATTTTTGTTTTAATGATTAAATTTCAAATTTTTGAAAGAGTTTTGACTTTCAAACATCTGGATTACAAAAATCTATTTAAGGGGGCAATATCGGTACAAGTTTTAATTCTACATTTCTACATTATCTGTTTAATTTCCCTTTGGAAAGTTAAGAGGAGCATGCATATATATATATATATATATATATATATATATATATATATATATATATATATATATATACTCTGAAAAATACGAAAAAATATTCAGTAAATGTACCTGATACAAAATATACTCCTAAATTTACCCTACTAAAGACAAGAACATTAATTTTGAATCTATCACTTTATGTGCTAAGTTGAATTAATTAATTCTTACGCGTGGCTCTAAGACATCCTGTTTAGTGGTTTTATTTTCTCTCTGGCCTCGCTTACTCGTAGAAAAGTTGCGATGATTGGCAGCTTCTTAAACCACTAGTTTAATTGGGAAAACTCATATACCCTTCATCTTTGCCCTTTTCTCGTATAATTATCTTGTGTTTAAGCCAGTCTTCGTAATTAGCTGGCGTGCGTTCCGATTGTTGAGATTACCGAGGTTTTAAAAAGATCTAGTGCTGAAGAACTTGACGAATAGGAAAGATAACTTAAAAAGTGGTTAGCAAAGAAAAAAAAATACATAATTCCTTACGTCTTTTAAAATTAACAAATAGACCATTAATAACCTTTGCAACTCGATTCTATCCATTTAAGGTCACGACTTTGATAAGCTTCCTCAATCATCCTGTTTACGAATCAGTGGTTTTACGATTCTTACGGCTGTTTTCCATAACAGCATAAAAAAACTTCATTCAACTAAATCACATTTTAAAGTTTTAGGGCATGATACAAAATAAATGTTTAGAAAATTACAAGCTAACAGTTCATGGCTTTATACTGTGGTTTATTGATAATATAATAAAACAACGCTGTTTGACTAAATCACATCGGCAGTAGTGGAAAAAAATATTACGAATTTGGAGTCAAATTTAGTATTTTTAATAACACGTATTTCCTTTGAGTTGCGCAAATTTTAGTTAGTTTATTCTACGCATGGGTTCAACTAATGTGAAAATAATAATTAAGAAAAAGGACTGAAAGAATTCCTAAGCTACTGAGAATACAATTCATCTTAAACAAATTATTAATTATTTATATTCTATCCTTTAGGTGGAGGAATATTAGAGTTGGCGCCGATGAAATAGCCCCAAATGCTACGAATACAGACGAGAAAGAAGTCGCTCTACTTTGTATCCAGTTTTATAACTTTTACTTTATTCAATGTTTCAGAGATCTCGCAGAGGAAAGAAGGTATAATTATTTATTTCCAGTCATCAAATTAATTATAAAAATAATAATATATTGTGTTTCATGATAACGAAGCATACGTTAAATTTACCGGATTTAGAACGTGAAAAAGTCGTTGAAGAGGGAATGAAATTCGAAATTAATAAAGAAACCCAGCGACAAGTTTTAAATATTGTTTTCTAGGCTTTTAGTGAAGTATCATTTATAGGATTAAATGAAAGTATTCGTCCCTTTGGTTTCAAGAAAATTTAAATCGGCTTCAAGAAGAAATTTTATATTAGAGAGGCCATCTTTCGGTAAAAAAAAACAAGTTTTTGCTGAAAATATTTTCATTACACAGTGTTCACATTTTCACCGAAATAAATCTCATCTTAAAGAGAACTATAATAATGGGAATAACTTACACAAAAAGCATATCGTGAATCGCAGAAAATTGGCAGAGAAATAAACTTTGAGCCATTTAAAACTATTCAGTTGTATTGTATTTAAATTTGTATTGTGTTTTAATTTTTCCTAGAGCAAATTGCTCAGTACATTTCATCACTTGCTTAAAATACCAATATCATGAATCTGTAGGAGCAACGATATAAGTAAGGGCATATTTTATGTTTTAAATATTTTTCAAATGAGTTTGTATTGCCGCAAGGTCAAATAGTTTTGTTAAAAAATTATAACTGTAAGCTTACAAACGACTCATATCTTTCAAGGCAACTTCCTTGTGGGAAAAGAAAATAATATTTCATCATTTGGGAATCTTTGATCTTGTTTCAAAGTTGGGGAAAATCAAGCAGATACACCCTTGGAAATTTTGATGAAATAACTTTTTTCCATTAAGCTTTGTTATCTCCCCCCCCCCCCCAAATTTCAAGTCTCATGAAACGAAATATTTTACCTTACTTATTTTGGAGTTAATGGCGAAGTGAATGTTAAGCGGCCAACTTCCTTTAATCTTTAATTCCCAATATCTTCCTATATCCTCATGAAGATAATGAATGATGTAATCGACTCTTTCCTCTTATTTAGTTACTTTAATTTTTTTTATAGCGGGGAAAAAAGGGAGGAAGCAGGCATGTTTATTTTTAAAAACTAGACCATTATTTTATTACGAACTAAGACTCTCTTATCTCTGACTGCCTTACAAACAACATTAGGATGCCATATTAAAATAAAACGATTCGGGAGACCCTTATCAGATGAATGGAAAAGTTTACTACTTGAAATTTGCGGTACTGTAATGTTGAAATTTTCCATCTGATAAAATGTGAATAATCTATCACCCTAATAGCGTGTTCTGGCGTTTCAGCAAATAGACTTTGCTTAATAATTTGAATGAACTTTACTGTTATACCTAAAATTTTAATTTGTGGGAACTCCGCAGTTCATTTGCGGAAGCAGTAATTTAGCAGTAGTTAATTGCAATTTGTCTATTTGGATAGAAAAATATTAAATATTGCAAATCGTCTTTTGACGGTGACATCCAAAATTCGAACGTTCATATTACAGATGAATGTTGCTATTTATTTGTGCGAGGGTTAAAAAACTGTACGTAGCGAGAAAAATTTGCAAGTATTTGGCATACACAGAACAACTAATCAAAAATAAAAATTTTGCTTCTTAATTATTAAACAGCTCTTATTTATAACTTGATATTCGATGTGAATTTTGAAAGCTAGGTCCACTTTTCATTACAATTGACATTTACGTAGTGCAATCATTTGAGATTCTATTCAGCGATAGTATACGCTTTTGCTGTAATCATTATTAATAATTAAAGACAAAAAGAACTTTTTATATACCCTGTTTTTTAATTTTCTGTTGAATCATATAAACTTGACATTTCTATGTATTAATAAATACTTAAAAAAATTTTTTTTTGATGAATTATCCCATCAACTTGAAAGAAAATGAAGTTAATTGGAAGTTAACTTGCGTTTAACTTTTCGTTCTCGTCCCGGCCGATAGATAGCTGCACCAGTCTACAAAACAAAATTAACTGAAAATGCATTCAATTCGTCTTAAAGATGACTAAAAGTTTCAAATGTCTAGCTAGTCGGGAAGTTAAATAAAAATCGATTGCAAGATTTATACTGGACAAACACACACAAACAAGGAAGCGAGTTAATAAAAACATGGTAAAAAGTAGAAATTTTGCTCGGAATTTCTACAGATTTTGTTGTTTATAGAAGATTGAGATGAAGACAAAATTATACGCTTTTTGGCTACAAAACTTTTTTTAAAATGTTTTTATAAACTAAATATAAATGAATATTACTGGAACGGAAGAGCATGCCAACGTTCACATATTGCAGTGTTTCAGATTTACAGGTATAATTTGAGACGTATTATTTTGGCCTTTGGAGAAATTTTACTATTGATCTATGACATTTTAAATTTTAGGAATTCAACACCTATATGTCCACAAATTTCATGTGAAATCTACCTAATTTTCTTTGGCATTCAAGGATACGGTCAAAAAAATGCCTTGCGTGCAAAATATCAGGTTACTTGCTGAAATATTCAAGGAAATAATGATTAATAGAACTCTAGCGATTAAAGATTATAGAGGCCGATTCTAAAAAGGACTTGATGAAATGTCCTGCCCCAATAAATTTCGTAGACTTAACTGTGTTTAAAACGCCGTTAATCAGGTAGGAGAAGCGAAACAGGTATGTCTCTGTAGACTCCATTAAGGCGCTAAAAATCTAATTTACCCAAAGAAATAATAGAAAACCCTGAGATTTCTTTCCCACTACTTTTTAAAAAGCACATTTTACGGTACTTTATAATATGGAGATGGTGAAGACTTTGTCTTTTCCAAATATGCACATGTAGTAAGGAGTGGAATTCCCAATGAAAATTCCCCGCAAGACAACCGTTTCAGTGGCGCAGTCACTGGATATATATATATATATATATATATATATATATATATATATATATATATATATATATATATATATATATATATATATATACATACAAACGCGCATATTTGGGCACGGTGGCCCATTTGGCAAACTCAGCGAGCCAGTGACCTAAACGTCTCTGGTTCGATGCTGGCTACTGAGAAATTCACCACCGTGCACGTCAATGGCGGCTGGTGCACGTAAAATCTGTCGTGGCTGCTAAGTCCTCCAAGTTCTCAAACTTACCTCTGAGGGTGCTGGATTAAGTGTATCGGTCTCGGCACTTGTCTCTGTTTTAAATTAGGGGACCGGCCTGTAGGGGGTAATGCTGGCCGCCTTTACGGTGCCCTCTTCAATGAATGTCCAGCAGTCTCGCGATGGGACTTGGGGCATTCGATGTTGACCAAAACTGGTCTGGTGTCTGCGAGACGTTGTAAGTCCGGTAACCTATATTTGGGGTGAATGTTTTATCTACAACAGCCTCCGCATTATTAACAAAACAACAACCAACACACACACACACACACACACACACACACACATACATATATATATATATATATATATATATATATATATATATATATATATATATATATATATATATATATATATATACAATGAATGTATGAATCCAACACTGTGTTATTGGTGTGAACAGCCAACAAACAAGTTTCCAGCAAAAGAAAATGCGGTATAGAATTACCAAACTAAGATATCCTGCCATCGCCGGCTTGTCTGATAGCCAAGATGCTGACAGGTCCAGAGGTGCACGTTCAATTTTAGGTCTAGGTAGAAGTTTTGAACATGGCGATGGTGACAAATGGCACTTGTCACCATCGCCTTGCGGTCGAAACCCAAATAATACAGTTTCGACGAGTACGCGTGCTAAGCTTTTCGGTCGCATGTAGTGATAAAAATGGCTCATTTCCCATCAATAAATCCTTCGCAAACGGGATCTCTCCCATGGGGATGACCTTTTTTTGTGAGCTGCCTTATTTTAAATGTTCCCCTTCTTATTTAGTCGTTAGATATCAGAGAAACGTAATGAGGCATTTATATATATCTAACTTCGAATACCATTTAATGAACAGGTGGAAAGATTCCGTCTACAGGGACAGCTTCTGGGGACACCAGCTCGTGGACTGGATGATCTCGGAAGGGATTTGCAAGGACGACACCGAGGCCGAAGAACTGGGTCAGAAGCTATTGACGGGAGGCGTCATCAGACACGTCACGGAGAGGCACCATTTTTACGATGCGCCCTATCTGTACTACTTCGTGAGGAAGCAGCCCGGAAATACTGTATGGGTATGACTTAGGAAAGGAATTTACGCAAAACTCGGATCAAAATTTAGAAAGCAACCTTGTTCTTCAACAAACAAGTATGGGGATCTATTAAAATACCTGTAGAGAGCTTATTTTACCTCAATAAATGAATAAAGACGTAGGTATTGATTACGTAGTTCTCTCCATAAATATGGCGCCTGTTTTTAGTAAATGAAGAGAAGAGATTTCGATACTGGCATTAGCACTGCGTGTATATACTCTTAACAAAATGCTGCATTTTATATTTCAAATAATGTTGTTTTGACCATATTATCAAAATTTAAATTTCATTATTAAGAAAAAAGCCTTCTTTTACCATATTGGGATATATTTTATTAAAATTTTTCTCTTAAGAGGTTTTTCTTTTTTGCCCAAGTGGAAGGTGACGAGAGATAATTATTAATCGCGAAAGATACAACATTAAGGACCATATAAACCAAAAGTATCTGAGAAGCAACTATACATGACGCAATAGCTGTCAATCTTTGATAATTCGAAAAAAAATCAAAGTCTGGTTTTTGAAAATTGTATGTTTTTGATATCCTAGAAGTTCATCTTGTCTTAGGCGTCAATAGGCTTCGTCGAGGAACTGCATCGTGTACATCAGAAAAACAAACAAACAAATAAAACTTCATTTTTTATCACTGAATCGCCCTTTTTAATTATTTGTCTGAAAAATCGATCTGCGTTCACGATCCTAATTGCCATGAAAAGTGCTTCTTTAAGAGACACAGAGATAGAGGTCGAAGGCGTTTCGAAATTATTTTTTAAGAATTGCAACACTATATAACAAACGTGAACAAAACGGTTCAAAACAAAAAAAATAAGCAATACATCCAACATGTCACATTTAAAGAATCAGGATTCAGTAATTTTTTTCTTGAGACATATAATAGTTTACTTCAAAAATTTGCTAAATTTAAAATAGGAAAATTTTCAATTTATTTCAAAATCTACACAATAATAAATACCAATATCAGCTGATATTCTCACAGGCTCATAAAGATGCAGCAGGTGAAATTTTGAGTTTGAAAATTAATGGAAAATGTACCATCACATTGCAGTCCTCTTCCGTTATGTTTAACATTCTTTCGTTGATGCCTGCAGATTGAAAGCATGATGCATAAATCATGAAAGCTTGAGAGAAAGTAAGTCGTGTGTTCATTAGGAGAGCCACAGTGTTTAAAAAAAGTGCTCATCCAATATGTTTTACGGCATTCACGTGGACACAGATTTCACACTTGTTATTAGCCAGAAGGACAAGACGTAGTTACCACTTTAGTGTTGCGGACAATGGTGTAATAATGTAAGATGTAAAAAAATCTATCACTTCTACTATTCTTCTACGTAAGTTCAGGAAGTAAAAAACCTTTTTTTGAAGTATGGATTTCTACTGTTCACGAAGAATGTATTTCACCAACGGCGCAACTAAAATTAATCTTTGGATGAGTTTGACATATAAAAGAAAGAAAAAATAGATCTTTTCTGACTTAGTTCAACTCGAGAATAACTCTCTCGATGCATTTCGTTTAATAACTTCCACGGGGGAGTTTCCGTCCATGATTACTCTTGTGACTGATCACTGTATTTCGACAAACTTCTTAGACTTTTGTCAGTTTTCCAGATCGCCTGTATTGTATCCATCTTCAGAGTACTTTAAACACTGCTGGACATTAAAATTGCAACACCAGGAAGGAAAGCAAATAACAAAACTTTACTTATTGTATGCATACAGTATAGTAGGAAGAAAACATGATTAAATTTGTAGGCAATTTTGGGGTATACAGTGTCCGAAATTAGTACACACAGCTGCCGCCTCTGGCAGCTAAAACGACTCTAACCCAGTTAGGCATCGAGTCGAAACTGTGTTTGGATGACATATACAGGCAAGTCATTCCATGTTGCTTCAAGTCTATGCCACACTTCCTAAATCGTAGTAGCTGGAGCAGTGACGGCCAAGTCTCCCAGCAAACCATGATCAGATGTGTTCAATCTGGAGAACGAGCTGGCCTGGGAAACAGTCGAACACCCTCTGTGTCGAGGTTGGCCAGGGCACGACGGGCAACATGCGGTCTTGCGTTATATTGTTGAAAGATGACGTCTCTGAGACCTCGAAGATAGGGCACGGACACCGGCCTTAAGATCTGAAGATGTAACGCTGGCTGTTCAGATTACCGACGACGCGAACAAGACGTGCTTGTGTCGTGTACCCAATGGCTGCCCATACCATCACGCCAGGTGCAGGGCCCGTATGACGATATCGAATGCGAGTCACATGCTTTCTCCTCGGTGTCTCCAGACACAGATACGTCCATCATGATGCTGCACGCAGAACCCAGTATTCATCTGAAAAGACGCCGTGGTGCTACTCCGGTATCCAGTTTTGTTGTTGAGCACACCACTGTCGCCGCATGTCTCTATGCTGCAGTGTCAATGGAAGCCGCAATAATGGTCATCGAGCAGACAGTCCATGCTGCTACAGACGTCGTCACACTGTCCGTGCGGATATTTGTCGTGCTGCAAACAAGCCCATTTCCTGACTCAAGGTTTATAATGAGGTTGTACGATCCTACATGGCCGACCTGACAACATGCCTGTCCTCTCGGGCGTTAGTGGTGGGAGGCTGTTGAGATCCTGTATGGCGCTCAGTATGACCCTCCCGAACCCATCGATTCCATATTCGCATGACAGTCGTTGGATTCCGATCAATGCGTGTAGCATTATCGAGGAACGATAAACCGCAATTTTGAACAGGCCACGATCCTGCCGCTATTGAATTCCGACACGTGCTTGTAGCCATTTATCCTTTTTGTACGAGCATAACACGGTCTTGTCACAAACAACCAACATTCAAATACCATTTCCCGCTGCTTAACTTTCCTTTTATACAGAGTTTGAGATGCCGTTTCCCCCTCCTGCGTCGTTCGGTTGCGCGTAAATGCTAATCATTTGCATATCCCAGCATCTTCTTCCTTTCATGCGAATTTGACGTTTGTATCAACTCTCATTCACGGTGTTGCTATTTTAATGGCCAGCAGTGTAAAATATATTGGCTACTAATTGGTGAATCTCAGTTCTGACGACTGTAGACGCTGTAAGCTACGTTACTTTTACACTGTTTTGCCATAAATTAAACGGTAAAGTATTAACACACAAATTCCAGTACTTTATTGTTGAATTTACTTTTCCCCCTTTATACCGTGGTATACTAGTGTTGGTTCGTTACAGTATTTCACTCACTATTGTTAAGTAAGGGTGAGGTGTAAAATCACATGAAATATTCGACGATTGAATTATTCTCTGGAATCAGTGAACGAAAATTTCATTGCATTTTGAACTACAGATAACAAATGTTCACAATTAATGGGGGGTTGGGACAGAACATTTTTATTTTTTGTATTTCCCCGCATTTTGCATTAATTATATTTTTCATAAAACAGGTCTTCTATAATACTTAAGGGATTAATATTTTGTTGACAAAATTTTAATTGAAAATTTAAAGAATGATTAGTTTTAATATATTTGCATAACCAGTTGTTCTGTTGGCATACTATTTTATAAAAACTTTTGTGCAAAAGAAAGATTTCAAAGTAATTTACCGATTTTTAATGATGATTTTTTGTTTTAGAGAAAATATTAACAGAATTCTCCCCCTAAATCCCTTTAATTTTCCCTTTTTGTAACTCTGCAATCACTTACCTTTTCGACACTCGCCCATTCCTCTAATCCGTTGGCCTCCTTCATGTGGGGCCACCGTATAGCTGAACCAACATCGATCCCTATGACGTGAGAACAAAGAACATCCATGACTCAGCCGGGATTTGAACCCGAGCCCCCTCCGTGGAAGCTCGTGACACCACCATCACACAATGTGGGCGGCACTTTAAATCTAAAACCCTGAAAATGCTGTTTAATGAAAACAGAACACCCACATGCTGTATAAAATTTTATAGAGATACATTGTTAGAAAACTTAGCTATATCCTTTTAAAAATAACAAATCATAAGGAAATTTCTTAGTGAGATTAATAGAGTTAAGAACAGAGGAACAGCAAGGCATGAATAAACAGTACATTATAAACGCTTTTTCTGGGAGTGCAATCATTATAGAAACATTCTGTTTGTGTTAATTTATGCAGCTCTATGGCACAGCTCTACGGTATGTTTAGAGCCATGCAAATAAAATGTCCTTTTCTTGGGAATTATGTGCATCCCACTAATCCCATTGTAAACTAAAAAATTAAGATTATTCTAAAATTATTTACAAAATCCGTTACGCAAGATGTCAAGGGCTGTACATTCAACCGTTGCTCAGCTGCGATACGGCTAGGTGTTGTAGCTCATTTTTCCTGCCTAAGATTGACGTCAGATTGACGCGTTTTAAAAAAGATTGTTCTCCGCTACTGCCGCAACACTGAGGAGACAACGACGTTTCCTCTGCGGAATTGTTCGATAATTTCGCTTGTATCATAATTTATTTCCGTCATTAACTCAACCAACAAAGGGAGAGCTGAATCATCCACAAATAACCGAACGAATTATACTAGATCTAAGATAGTGGAAAATGCCCGAGATAAATACGCCATACAAACGGGTACAAGAAGGAAAACTGATCTTTTTCAAGCCCCTGGATTCTGCTAAACATACTGAATATGCTATTTTTAGCATTTATTGTTTACCCTTTAATTCACATTCATTTCTTTCTAACGGTTTCACGATGGAAATAAATTCCATTGTCAGCAAAATTAGCGAATTTTCTTGAAAAAGTTATTTATACAGAAATTATGGCAACCAAATTATTAATGGTTTATTTTATCTAGTTTATTAAAACGCCCAGAAAAATTTTCCTGCTTAAATTTCAAGGATCTGTATGATTGACATCAATCAACTTCTATTCCTGAATGCTCAAATTTTGTATCATTTGTATATACTTGAAAGAGAATCATAAACGTAGAAATACTTCTGGTAACATAGGTGAAAGTTCATAAAACCAAATTTTGAATGTTTAACTCAGTTTGTTCGGCACTCATATCGTTTACTAGACGATAGACGACAAAATGCTATACATCGACTTTAGGGATTAAAACTCATAGTTTTCTAAAAAAACCACTTGAAACAATTTAACCATAGCTAAACTCTCTTATTACTACTTAAAACATTTTTCAGCGGGTAGGAGGACCATCTTCCTACAAATTGTACAGGATAAAGACAAATGATACATGAAAAATTTTCATTCTTTTAAGAAATCCTTCTAGCAACAAAATTATAAAACATCTGTCATTTTAACTTCGCTTTTAATAATTTCTCTTTTAAGACTATCAGTGGTATATTGGTAAGACCAGAAGTACTTGCAACCAGCACATACTATGAATTTCTTTTTCCATTTGATAAATACTTGAGACTCTAAAATCAATTTTTTTTACAAATAACCAAAAAAAATTTCATCGTTTCATTCACCATATTGGACTGGTTGGTTAGTTTGGACGCATCTGTCATCTTTTAAAGCTCATCATATCGAAATTATTCATAACCAATAATACGTAAAAGTAAAAAGTAGAAAAGAAGTAAAAGCAATAAAAGAAAAAGGAAAAAACGTAAGAACAGAAAATTTTAACTGAACATCGGTCGAACCGATTATGGAAGTAACGATACCTCCCTCCCCCATAATGGTAAAAAACTTAAAAACATGAATGCGTTAATACAACGTAGAAATAGATTCTCTCATTTTACTTGATTTCAACAATATTGCTTAAAATGTTAAAAATAGTGTTATCTAAAAAATTCATTCTTGAACACCAAGAAGACATATCTAGAAATAATACGGAATAAATAATTCGGAATCTTCAGTTTGAATGATTCGACATTGGCAGAAATTCACAGGACCCCTGTATTGGAAATGAAAGTAGACTTAAATATTGAGATTCGAAATTTAAAGTAGTAAGACTGAAACAGTGATACACCGATAAATAAACGTTAATTACCTCTAAAGAATAACATAAATAACCTATAAATGCCAATAACAAACCGATCTAAAACAAATGAAGAAAGTTATACAGAGGCTGTTCACACATTTTTTAGACGATGTATATTGTATTCACAAAACTAAATTACATAAAATTCTGGTGTTTTAAATGTTCTATTTGACATCCCTTATTCTGAACTATCTTTCGACACCGCAATTTCCAGGATAATAATGCCTTTTGAAGTGTCAGAAGAGGTATTCTATCCCATTCCTCCTGAACAGCTTTCCAAAGTCCTGTAAGGGTTTTGGGACGACTTTTGGATAATGCAGATTTTAAAAGTCCGAAAGCACAATAATCCATAGGTGATACATCGGGAGATTTAGTAGGGATATCAGTGAAGGGTATGGCCTTGATACCAGTTTTTTGTTCCATTTCTTTTAGGAAATTTACAGTGGATTTTGATGTGTGACTGCTAGCTTTGTCCTGATGGAGTCTCATAGATTGATGGTACTGTTGGTAAAGCGATGGTATTTCATTCAGAAAAATTGGCGATAAAATGTGTTCCTGATAGTATTTGGAGTTAATCTTGACATTTTTTCCCCCTCTCTTTATTTTTAACTTGTCATTATAAGAAAAACCAGCAACAATCATGAATCCCCAAAAACTTTCTTTCGATTCTTTGCACCATGTACTTAAATTTTTTTCTCCCCTTTTATGATAATAAATAGCTCTTTTTTTGTTGCAATTATTTAAATACACCCATGATTCATCTATTGTGACAATTGTTTTCCATTTTTCTTTGGATAAGTGTTTCTCATATAGAATTCTGCAGCGTGTCCTGCGTTCAGCGATATGATTTGGAAGAAGACGATGCACATTGCGTTTTTTTCGCTTTCTTAAGATTTAAATCAACGTTTATCATTTTGTTTACAGTGGACACCGAGCATTTTAATGATTTTGCAACTTTCCTTTGACTAGGGGGATTTTATTTTAACATTAAACAACGTACCTTTGCAATAGTCGAAGATGTCCGTTTTTTCCTTGGATACTTGTTTGGAATTTTTGTCCCACTTGAGGCTCCAATTTGACGTTTTTTTCCTTTCTTTTTGACGATATTACCTATCGACGCTTTAGATATCACAAAACCATGACTCTCACATCGTTTTTGGATAACGGAGTATGCATATTTCTCTTCGGAAAGAGCATAAATGTAGCCTTCGAACCCCTGCTTTGTTAAAAACGCCATTTTGAATAAAAACAAATCTTTCAAGCCGCAGACAATAATTTTGACTTTTAAAAACATAGTACAATTGCAATTATTTCTTTTGCAGCAAACGAATTTTTATTACCGCTTACCAAAATCGTCTAAAAAATGTGCGAACAGCCTCTGTAGCCAGTTGCTCTTTTTTTCAATAGTATACTACACGAAACATTTATATCACACGAAACATTGACCATCAATGCTCTACATTATAATTAGAAAATTTGACTGGGTTCCCCCTTCAAAAATCATTCATAAATTTATTTTATTTCATTTACCTTATTTAGCTGAAACAAATCCATTTCAATTACTGTAAAAATTTTAATATATTGTATGATTCCGTTCCATAAAACAGGCATAAAGTAAGCGACTGAGTATGGAGCTCTCAGCGTTTTTACAACACATGAAGCGATCTGTAGTTCTATAAAATCTTAAATATAAATTACCGACGGTCCATAGTTTTGCTTTGAATTTTATTGTTATTTTGAGCTTTCTGAACAAAACTCAAGGAGACTTTTTTTATTTCAGATTGAACGTTTGCAATAATTTAGTAAATAATCTGACATTTAACTTTCAATTTCATCCCTAGATGGCAGCACTACAATGTTATAATCTCAAATGATGGTAATAATAAACAGCTAATATGAAAACAATTAAATAAATATAAAGAGATTCGATACATTTTCACCAGGAAAGTACAAATAAAGTAAAAAATAATGAGTTGCTTTTAATAATTTTATAATCATTCATTCTGTCTAATTTCACTCAGAAAGCTCGAGGAAAACGCGAAGATTTTGAGTCATATTTTGAAAAGACGACGGTGTGCAAGAATAGGCAGAATCTCTGCAATTAAAAACAAAATTAAATATTTTAATTTTATCCTAGTCTAAAAATTTTCTTAAGTAACAAATCCAAATTATGTAGAATGATGAGGATTTCAATGAAATATGAAACGGAATTGAAACTGTCTTTAAAAATATAATAATATTTCTAATTTAATTTTCAGTAATTCATAAAATGAATTTAAGCGATTATAATGCTTTTATATGATTAATAAATTTTAAACTTACAATTAATTAATCTTTGATTTTGTAGAATGCCATTTTAAATTGCTAATAGATGGCGACACCATTTATAGGTATCAGGAATGCAAAGTTATTTGTGATCCTCCGAAATCTTGAATAATCACTGAGATTTATTTCTATATTTGAAAAATATGTTTGAGAATAAAATATATGCTATTTTTATATATGAATGAAATAAGTCAAGTATAATCAATCCAGGTTGTTTTTCAGTACAGCATAAAATGTACTCGTAGTAAAGAACGATAAGATAGAAAAAAAAAAAAGTCTCGCTGCAAGAGTATTGGTCATAGGGAAGATCATAAAAATTATTTGAAAAATTATATTGAATTATACCGAAAAAAGTATAGGAATCAACATTTCTTTTTTATTGGTTGAATCAACCTGCCCTATATAATATAATAAAGTATTAATTACGTATGATGGAGAGCTCTTTTCAGGCAATGCGATTGCCTTTCAGAGTTCTACTCCACGGATTCCAGTTATTAGCTTTAATAGTCGATTATTGGGCTGGTAATTATCAGCTTTAATAACTCGTCGCTATCATTGCTTCTTCTATGTAGAGCATCAGTATTTGGGGAAATAAGAATATCAGACAATCCCATTTATGATATATTTAACATAATAAATACAAACAGATAGAATCGGAACATTAATGTTTCATTATTTCAAATATTGGCGGTGAACAACATATTTGACTTCTCCCTCCTGATTAAAACTCTTAAAACGTTTTCACGATTCTTACCCTGGAGTTAACCAAAAAGGTGACTTTCTGAAAAGCAAACCATCGACCGCTCATCAGAAACAAAGCGGTCTGGAGGAATGAAATGCCGAGAAAACGTAATCTCTAGAACTACCAGCTCAGTCAGAATAACTGCTTTTAGGTGGAAACAGATATATCTTAATTGCCGTTAGTTTTAGGTTGAAAAACGATCGCAAAATGTCAAAGGGAAGAGGGCATTTTGAAGGAGGGGGGAAAGAGATATTGTAGATACTGCATTTAAAGGTAGATGCATGTTTTTAAGATTATTTATGCAAAATTTAGTGCAGATTGCGGATCTGTCAAGGGTTTTGGGGATGCTTTACTTACTTACTCTCTCTCTTGTATGCCTGACTTCTGCCACCTGGTGCCAACACAATTTAGACTGAGCAACCCTAGGGGTGACATCTGGGGTGCTCGTAACCTCCTTCTACACCTACAAACAAACCCCATGGCGGTTGGGAATGTTTAGAGAACATACACAAGGTGCGCCCATAAAGTAACCGGACAATTTTTTATAAATAAGAAAAATATTACTCACCTTCAAATAAATTTATCTCCTTCAAAATAACCACTAAAGGAATCTATACTATTTTTCCAACGTTTCTTCAAGTCATCGAAACACTGTTTATAGGCGTCGGAAGTAACTGTTCTCAAAATACGCGTAACATTTGATTTAATATTCGAGACGTTTTCAAATCTCTGTCCTATCATGACCATCTTAAGCTTCGGAAAAAGGGAAAAAAATAAGCTGACTTTAACTCGGGAGAATATGGTGGGTGATTCATCACTGTAACTGAATGCTTATCAAGGTATTGTTGTACTGAAATTGCCCTAGGGGGCCAAGTATTATCGTGTAAAACAAACCATTGCCCAGAATCCAACAGTTCCTTCTTAACTCGCCTTATCCTGTTTCTTAATCAAAAAGCACCTCCTTGTAAAAATACTGATTAATTGTTTGATTTTCAGGAAAAAAAATTGTTGTGAATAAGTCCTTTGTAATAAAAAAATGCAAAATCCATGAAAGGACAGAGATTTGAAAAAGCCTCGTATATTAAATCAAATGTTACGCGTATTTTGCGAACGATTAGTTCCGACGCCTATAAACAGTGTTTCGATGACTTGAAGAAACGTTGGAAAAGTTGTATAGACTCCTTTGGCGATTATTTTGAAGGAGATAAATTTATTTGAAGGTGAATAACATTTTTCTTATTTATAAAAAATTGTCCGGTTACTTTATAGGCGCACCTTGTATATTTACAAGCAGACAGAATCTTAATTACACACACACACACACATATATTAGGTTATGTTGAAAGTCGAGAAACAGAATGTTTCAAAAGTGGTAAGGTATCAGTAATATATTTACAAGTAGCTTTTCAAATTGAAGGGAAGATCTATTCTGCTCTTCAGAAGAATTCTTTAGAATCGCATATGCCAAAAGCGCAGTGCAAAATCTCTGAGACCTGTGAACTGTATTAATTACACTGTAAAAAAAATTACAAGAGAAAGTTACGGCATACTCGCATGAGGGAACTAGAATCTTCAGTTAATTAATATGGTATCAATTACCAGTCATGATAGAGAAGGGATTATGATTATAAAAAAAAAGAGGAGAAATCGCTATGGAAACGGATGAACATTTGCAACTGTCGGTCTATCTCTTCCCCGAAGATGGAAAAAAAAATTCAAGTCAAGGCTTGTGTGTTTTTTAAAAATCTCTATTAATAAGTTTCATAAAGGTAGATAAATAAATGCTGAAAATTACGCAGCTGTAGAAAAAAAAAAGGATTCCAGTACTTCGATACTGAGAATGATTCATGAAGCATTTCTCCTTACCCTTTCTTGGATTAAACATCTGCGAATGTCTCATGAAACGCAATTAGCGATTCGAAATAGAAGTTTTTTCCCCTTCGACTAAATCTACAGCACAAGGAATTTGATTCGGGAGTCTAAAGAAGGCATGTGTAAACACCGTCTAAGCTCCTTTCGCAGTTACGTTACGAATGTGTTTGCTCCCCGTCGGGGGTTAATTAATCTCGAAACACTTGCCGGTTGAGAGATCAGACATTACCAAGTGGAAGAAATGGCGGAGACGTAATCCTTTCATAAACAGTGGCGTAGTTTAGGAGCGATGAACTTGAAGAGGGCTTTCTCTCCGGTCACTCGCACAATAACTAAAATTATAATGACAACAGTGGCGGACAAAGGCCAAGGTTGTTGGACTTTAATATTTTCTGATTGCTTGACAGATAGTTTTTAAGGTGTTTTATTTCACATTTTTTAAACGTACTACCTTTCGTTACGATTGAACATAGGATCCATAATAAGATATTATATTTTATATGTAAATCAATTCGGGTCATTCTCACTTCCTCTCTCTTTAAATATATGTATAACGACGACTTAATGCTCAAATATTGTGATTCTAAGTCTTTAAAATGAATGAAGCCACTGAATGCACATCGTATGCCCAAAATATAGGGAATATGCTGCTACGTATATATATGTGCGTGTATACATATATGTTGTTGTTGTTGCTAATGCCCCCTGGTTGGAGGTTCCATTCACCAGATCCTAATAGGCTATTGGGCTGAAAGGGGCGGCTCCTGTTTTGAATTAACACCACAAGGATCGGAGTCCGACTCGGCTAAATGACCGTCTCGTAATTTTTAACCGAGTCAACGGACGAGACCGGAACACTTAGCCCCGCATCTCCAGAGGTAAATTTGAGAACTTGGAGGACATTGCAGCCATGACCTATTTTACGTGCCGGGCCCACCATTAGTGAAAACGGCGGTGAATTTGCACGACGAGCATCGAACCAGGGAGGTTCAGATCACTGGCCCGCTGCTCTTGCCAACTGGGCCATAGCACCCACACATATATATATATATGTATACATACACACGTATATATATATATGCATATACATATATATATATATATATATATACATATATATATACATATATATACATATGTATATATATATATATATATGTATATATATGTATATATATATATATATATATATATATATATATATATATATATATATATATATATATATATATATATATATATATAAAAAATTAGAAAAATTAGAATATTTACTAATATGTAGATATTTTTTACAAGTGTACGATGATTTTTGTGAGATAAAGGTTTTTGTTACTTTTGGATTATTGGTTTCTTAAAAATAAAGTTTTACTATGTTTTCAAAATATTTCATGTAGTTTTGTTAAGAATAGATGATAGATCTTATTTTTAAATACCCATTCTGAAATATTCATTTTAATCAATGGATAGACCCCTATTTCAATTGAAAATCGTAAGTGTACGAGCACTTTTGGGAGCCACTGTATATATATACATATATATATATATATTATATATATATATATATATATATATATATATATATACTATATTTTATATATATATATATATATATAAATATAGTATATATATATATATATATACATATATATATATATATATATATATATATATATATATATATATATATATATATATATATATATATATATATATATATGTATATATATATATGGTAAAAGCTAGAAGTATATGTATATATATATATGGTAAAAGCTAGTAGCACTTTGGTAAAAGCTAGAAGTCTGGTAAATAAAAGGTTTTACAGGTAAAACCTAGCTTTTACCAAAGTGGCTTGGTAAAAGTCCGAAGTATGGTTTAATGTGATTCCATTTCGGACTTTTACCAAGCCTTTGCGGTAAAACCTAGGAGTTACCAACGTCTTCCGGAAAAAGCCCAAAACAAGGGATTTAAATCGACCTTGAATAAGCCTGCGCGCACAAATTCAGGTCCATGTCGCTGGCCCGGCATTTATGGAATTTTGAGTTGAAATTTTCACAAAAATTTGTACCTAATTAGTACCATTTAGAACCAAAATATCAGAATTAGTACCCATCAGGATCGCGAGTTACAGCATGTCCGATTCTGCCGGGCCAGCGACATGGTAGCCCGGTACTTTTGGAATTTCGAGTTGAAAATTTCCAAAAATTAGTACCTAATTAGTACTAATTAGTACCAAAATATTAGAATTAGTACCCATTAGGATCACGAGTTATAGCGTGTCCGATTCTGCCGGGCCAGCGACATGGTAGCCCGGAACTTTTGGAATTTCGAGTTGAAACATTCACAAAAATTAGTACCTAATTAGTACCAATTAGTACCAAAATATTAGCAATAGTACCCATTAGGATCACGAGTTATAGCGTATTCGATTCTGCCGGGCCAGCGACATGGTAGCCCGGTACTTTTGGAATTTCGAGTTGAAACTTTCACAAAAATTAGTACCTAATTGGTACCAATTAGTACCAAAATATCAGAATTAGTACCAATCAGAATCGTGAGTTATAGCGTGTCCGATTCTGCCGGGCCAGCGACATTGTAGCCTGGCACTTTTGGAATTTCGAGTTGAAACTTTCACAAAAATTAGTACATAATTAGTACAAATTAGTACCAAAATATTAGAATTAGTACCCATCAGGATTAAACTAATAATACAGCTTTGAAATTATAATCCACCGTTAAATAGTTGCAAGAATCCCGATTGAAAGTTAATGCGCCAGTTATTGTAAAGGACCTGGAGAGAAGCTTTAAATCTTTATTAAATTTAATCAAGGCAGGCTGATAATGTTGATGAACAAATCAGCAAGAGCTTTCTAAAAAATTTATTTGTAAAATCTCTATCAAAATACAAAATAGTCGATTTTATTTTATAGTAATTCAATTCCACGATGCGAAACAGTATTATAAGCGGTTTAAGGTTAATATGAAAGTCAATTAAATTGAATATATGAAAAAGTTATTTTTCAATTGCAATATTAAAGTTTTGTTGCAAAGGAGTTCAAACTGCTCCGACATTTCACCTACAATTTTGGGGCTTAGGGCTATTTCTCTTTCTAGATAAGGCCCACCAACGCCACCGGTTTTTCACTGTTCAATCTGAAAGAAAATAAATTAATTAACGGTTTCAAAAAGTTTATAAACGATTCCTAATAAATTAGATCACCATTCCCAAATTTCTGAAAAATTAATAAACGAGTTATATCAATATACAGTGGTGTGATTATGATTAATTTTGTACAAATTGTTTTGTAAAAGTGACTCGTATCTAATTGGCATGCCTATAGGAAACATTCATTATAACCAATGTGAAATAAAATTAACTTACCTTCTCTTTGTGTCTTTCACTGTTAAATACTCGTTCGAGATTTAAAAGTTCTTTGACTCCCTTACGCCATTCGTTTCCTGTGAGTTTCATTCACTCAGCAAACGTAATTGTAGCCTCGGGCATAAAAGCGACATGATTGTGGCTGGCCCGGCAGTATCGAATACACTACAACTCGCGATCCTGATGGGTACTAATTCTAATATTTTGGTACTAATTGGTACTAATTAGGTACTAATTTTTGTGAAATTTTCAACTCGAAATTCCAAAAGTGCCGGGCTACCATGTCGCTGGCCCGGCAGAATCGGACACGCTATAATTCGCGATCCTGATGGGTACTAATTCTGATATTTTGGTACTAATTGGCACTAATTAGGTACAAAGTTTTGTGAAAGTTTCAACTCAAAATTCCATAAATGCCGGGGCAGCGACATGGACCTGAATTTGTGCGCGCAGGCTTATTCAAGGTCGATTTAAATCCCTTGTTTTGGGCTTTTACCGGAAGACGTTGGTAACTCCTAGGTTTTACCGCAAAGGCTTGGTAAAAGTCCGAAATGGAATCACATTAAAGCATACTTCGGACTTTTACCAAGCCACTTTGGTAAAAGCTAGGTTTTACCGGTAAAACCTAGGATTTACCAGACTTCGGGCTTTTACAGTAACATATGTTTATATATATATATATATATATGACGAGCTTAATACTCGTACTCCCTCTGAACTCGGTCCCTAATACTTACTCTAAATCTATGCAGTCAATGAACGTTGGCCTGTGGAATTGAATACAATTAAATTTCATCTAAATCCTTTATTTCAAATACTATTAATTAACCCGATTCAACCCAAGCCAAGTTACAATCTATCATCCCCGTGACACGCGCTCCGCACAATCCGCAATCTGAAAACGCTCTGAAAATAACTCTTTGTTACACTTAGATGCAAACTTATCGCTCATGCTCTGTGATGTTCATGGAATGTTCGACAGGTTTCTATCTGAAATTACGTAATAATTTTACTCCGCGCAAAGCCCGTAATTGCTTTAAAAATCAATTAGTTCGCTCGACTTCATTCGCGAATCGAGGTCATCTAATGAAAACGGGAAAAACCCTATTTTTCACCCGCAGAGCGTCTTGGAATATGAAACTAGTGTCTTTTGGCACCACGAAAATAATCTATCCTGAAGCTCCCTTTAAATTTTAACTTAATTATTCTTTCCCTTAATTAATTCTTGACAACTTCCCCCCCGTCCCCCTGAAGGCACGAACACAAATGAATGGCCGGTTCAAATGTGGCAAGTCTCCAGAAGAGAAAACAACTAAAATAAAAATTAAAGCGTAAATGAATACTAAATGAAAATTAACCCTAACCAATGATTACAACTGAAAAGTCTCTTTAAGATAAAGTTTTTCCTATTTGCACCTAGCCGGATTGAATCAAGGTGTGGATTACATATTGCATAAGTCTCCATGTGAGACATCCTTGACTTGACGACATATGAATTATCAAAATATCAATTATCAAAATTTGTACAAAATACTAAAAGAACACTATTACCAAAATATTATCAAAACACACAACACCTAAAAATGAGTAACTGTAGAAATATCACTTAAAGTATCACTTAAAAATACGCATTAATTATTACTTAAAAAGCAATTATACGTTAGAGGCATGGACTCAACTTTCAACTTCAAGGATAGACGCCAAAAAAATTATACCAGCCATTCACAAGGTTTAAAAATAAGACTTATTAATTTATCAATATTAACAATAATAAGGTATAACCTGTGATGATCTATTTCAAACTTAATTCTTCTCAATGTCAAAACATTTAGAGAAACTTGCGCACACTTCTCCAAATGCGATGACATTAATCAAATCAATTAATATTTGATCACCACAAGTATAACCCTTACATAAATTTAGCAGAGGCTTAATAAATTGATTAAAACAAAGCACAATCGTTACTAAAATTTACTTACTTACTTTACTAATTTAATTATCTGAATACCCGATATTAATATAAACGTTAATTATTTCTAAACTATTAATTATCATCACAACAATGAGTGATCCCAGAGAATACCATGAAAACATTCCCTAGACCATAATGCTCCCTCCTCCAGCTTTGGACCCTTCCGGCAATTGTTGCACGGTGTTTTCTTTCAGACGTATCACGCCGTATACGCCAACGTGCATCTGTCCGATGGAGCATAAAACATGATTCATCGGAAAAGCCACCTATCTCCACTCAGTGGAAGTCCAGTTGCGGTACTGGCGTGCAAATTCCAGCCTTCGTCGCCGATGAACAGCAGTCAGCATAGGTGCATTAACCAGGCGTCTGCTGTGGAGGCCCATACGCAGCAACGTTCGCTGAACCGTCATTGTGGAGACACTGTTGGTAGCCCCTTGGTTCATCTGGACGGTCAGTTGCTCAACGGTTGCACGTCTATTCGCCCGAACGCATCTTCGCAGCCGTCGTTTACCTCTGTTCTATGGCCCGTGGTGCACCACATTTCCTACGTCGCTGATTTTGGATAGAGCCATTTTGCCATGCACGGTATACTTTTACCACGGCGGCCCGCGAACAGTTTACAAAATTAGCCGTTTCGGAAATGCTTCCACCCTTGGCCCGAAAGCCAATGATCATGCCCTTTTGGACTACCTTTAGCCTCTAAAATGTGATGTAATACTGAATGCTGATATTATCCTTGCTTTGGACATATTGCCAGTAATTTTAGTATAAATGGTTAGTTTGAGTGTCCAGTCACTAGATTTCATTGTCGGTCTGGACCATATCTTCAAAAGAGAGGGGAGGAATCATGATAGCTATCAGACTAGAGAATTTCAAGTTCATAAAAAATTGAAAAAGAAGAGTGGCTAGAAGAAATGTTAAAACGTAAATTAAATTTTCCAATATTAATCTTGAAAACTTTACTCATATTAAATGCTAAATTTAATGAATGAGATAAACACTTATCTATGCATGTGATTTTTTTCTCAAACCGCGACTAGTAAATGCTCTGTTCATTTTCATTCCAAAAGCGATACACAGTGTATTCCCGATTATCAGGGTTAAAGAAGGGGAAAAGTGGTAGAAATAAGCAAAACACACGGATAATCAGATTTCTATCAAATTTTATTGTACACAGTCCAGTCACATTAATGTGACCACCTGTCAAAATCCAGAATAACCACATTTCGCAGAGCGGACCGCTGCGAGACGTGCAGGAAGAGAGTCAATTAGGTTCCTGAAGGTGTTCACTGGGATGTTGAGCTTGTCGACTCCAGTGCCGTGGCCAGCTGCTCTAGGTTACGCGGGTGAGGATCCATGGTGCGAACAACCCGATCGAGGTGGTCCCACAGATTCTCGATTGGGTTCAAGTCCGGAGAATTTGCTGGTCAAGGGAGTACGGTAAACTCATCCTGGTGCTTTTCGAACCACGAACGTACACTGCGAGCTATATGACACGTTGCATTGTCCTGCTGGTACATGCCAACATCCTGAGGAAAAACAATTCGCATGTAGGGTTGAACATGGTCCGCAAGGATAGACGCATACTTGTGTTGATCCATCGTGCCTTCCACAATGATGAGTGAACCCAGAGAAAACCATGAAAACATTCCCCAGACTATAATACTCCCTCCTCCAGCTTGGACCCTTCCGGCAATTGTTGCACGGTGTTTTCTTTCAGATGTGTCATGCCGTATACGCCAACGTGTATCTGTCCGATGGAGCATAAAACATGATTCATCGGAAAAGCCACCTGTCTCCACTCAGTGGAAGTCCAGTTGCGGTACTGGCTTGCAAATTCCAGCCTTCGTCGCCGATGAACAGCAGTCAGCATAGGTGCATTAACCAGGCGTCTGCTGCGGAGGCCCATACGCAGCAACGTTCGCTGAACCGTCATTGTGGAGACACTGTTGGTAGCCCCTTGGTTCATCTGGACGGTCAGTTGCTCAACGGTTGCACGTCTATTCGCCCGAACGCATCTTCGCAGCCGTCGTTCACCTCTGTTCTATGGCCCGTGGTGCACCACATTTGCTACGTCGCTGATTTTGGATAGAGCCATTTTGCCATGCACGGTATACTTTTACCACGGCGGCCCGCGAACTGTTTACAAAATTAGCCGTTTCGGAAATGCTTCCACCCTTGGCCCGTAAGCCAATGATTATGCGCTTTTGAACGTCGGATAAATCGCTTCGTTTCTGCAAGACTGCAAGACTACAACACACTTTATATATCCACCAAATTTGCTAATGACACGTGCCTTCTGCGATTGGTTATTTAACGTTGACATCAAAAGTAGGCGGTGGTCACATTAATATGACTGGACTGTGTATATATATATATATAATCTCGATCACGGGCAGGCACCCACTTTCGTAGAACCAAGGGCCGCGTATTCACTTTCAACCCCAAGATACTACTATACTCAGAGTAAAACAGTACCCAATAAAGGACAGTCTCACTACTTAATGCACAACACTATTATATTAACATTAAGAATTATTAACATATGTTGAGTTACGATACATATATCGTTACACGTTAGGCCGCGCCAGGCCTCCACAGATCTGAATGGGTTACACTACGCAGCCGTCTGCCTCGATTAGGGTTAATTATGCAGCCGTCTGTTTTAGGCACCTCTTGCCGGTCGGGAACCGATATCAGTCTCTCTCCAAACTCTTTCTCCCCAGTTCATCACTCGGAATCCTAGTATAACTGTCGTCGCATAACGTACATGGCGACAAATAGCTCATAGCCGGAGCCATGGATTAATACAATTCCCATAACTCGGTAGTCCTGCCAAGGCTGACGTCCTCAGTAGCGGTATGCCCTATCATTACCTTCATCAGTTTTATCGCACTGGTACAGACGAAACAAGAACAATGAAGCAAACGAAAAAGTAATACGCATATATATATATGATTTGCAGAAAAGTCGCCCCCAGACAATTCAACCCCAGTAGATAAATAGCAAATAGAAAAGACAATAATACAAGTAATTTCTTATAATTTTAACTTTTATTGAAGAACCGGCTTCCACTTTCGGAGACTTAACGTTAACGTCTCTCGATTAATTGAACTGATCTTCTGGCTACTCTAACTTTTCTAAACATATTTCCAAAATTGCATTCGCACACGCATTTTCACGTAGTTTTTAAACTAATTCCTCCCCTTTTGTATGTCTTCAGGGGTCCTATTTTTATTATAATATACAATTTAAATGATTATAATGTTTAAAATGATTATAATGTTTACTCATTCAATTAAAATAAAATAAATTGGAATAAAAAAATTTCTTCTAATATTATCTGTTATATTTAGTCTTTATCTACCGGGGGAGAAATATCCGGGGTGACTTTTCCGGATCCATATTATACACAACCACATATATACATACATACATACATATATATATATATATATACACACACTGAAGTGCCACTGAATTAGGGATACCTACCTAGTAACGAGTTGGGTCTCCTCTGGCCTTGATAACGGCTGCCACACGACGAGGCATAGATTCAACTAGTTTCTGGAAACGTTCCTCGGGAATGGCTTGCCAAATATTGGCTAAAGCTGTCCATAATTCAGTAAAGTTCTTTGGTGCTGTGTGATGGCCTTTCACGCCTTGTTCCAAAACATCCCAAAGATGCTCAATAGGATTTAAGTCTGGGCTTCTAGGTGGCCAATTTATGACAGAGAAGTCAGAGGAATGCTCATCCAACCAGCCAGTAGCCAACCGGGTCTTGTGAGAGGTACAGTTGTCTTGCTGCAAAACTCCTTTACCGTGCGGATAACAGAACAGCATAAACGGATGGAGGTGATCACTCAGCAACTCTACGTACCGAATTGCATTGAGGGAGGTTGGTACACGCACCAAAGATCCCAAACTGTGCCACGAAAAAACACCCCAGACCATGAATGAGCCACCATGCCCTTGTACAGTTCCAGCCAGGCATGCAGGATCCATGACTTCATGAGCCTGACGCCATATTCTCAGCCTCCAGTCGGCGTTAAGTAGTCGGAATCGAGACTCATCACTCCATGCTACTCGTTTCCAGTCCTCTACACTCCAGTCTCTGTGCTCTCTTTTCCAGGCAAGACGTGCAGCCCGATGGCGAGTATAGAGCAATGGTACTCTGTTAGGTCGACGGCTCCCGAAACCCATACGGTGAAGCGAGCGTTGCACAGTCCGTTTACTGACTGTACGACTGGCACCGTGATTAAACTGTGGTAATTTGAGCTAATGTTTGGCTTCGCTGGCTACGTACAATGCGCCTGAGCCGTCTCTCACCACGCACTGTCAAGGCTAATTGTCCTTTGCAGTTTGCCCGATCGCTAGTTTTTTTCCACCATCCATGTATTCTTGGTATACTCTTGACACTGTCGACCTTGAAAATCCTAGCTGTCTGACGATTTCGGAAATTGAATGGCCCATGCGTCGCACACCTACGATTTGTCCGCGATCGAAGGCGTCTAAATCAGGCAGTTTACCCATACTGGCAATTCCAACAACTAATTCAGAACAACCACAGTACGCGCTATATATGCAGTTACCACAGCGCCCTCACTTGCCCATATATGATGCGCAGAGCTACACAATTTGCATAGGCTTTGCTATCCCTAATTCAGTGGCACTTCAGTGTATTTATATACTATATACTAGAAGGTTACCCGTCATTTTGAAGTCATAATACTAATAATGACGTCATAATGGAAAAAGTATATGAAAGTTAAAAAATATCCCGCATTATCTAACAATATTGCATTTAATCCACACCTTGTAAAAGCAAACCATTTCATTATTTTTTATTTATTTAGTTTTTCATGCGATTGGAGTAGTAGACTGCCATCCAACCCGTCATTTTGACGTCATAACACTAATAATGACGTCATAATGGAAAAAGTATATGAAAGTTAAAAAATATCCCGAATTATCTAACAATATTGCATTTAATCCACACCTTGTAAAACCAAACCCTTTCATTATTTTTTATTTATTTAGTTTTTCATGCGATTGGAGTAGTAGACTGCCATCCAACCCGTCATTTTGAAGTCATAATACTAATAATGACGTCATAATGGAAAAAGTATATGAAAGTTAAAAAATATCCCGAATTATCTAACAATATTGCATTTAATCCACACCTTGTAAAAGTAAACCCTTTCATTATTTTTTATTTATTTAGTTTTTCATGCGATTGGAGTAGTAGACTGCCATCCAGTTTTTTATAGCTCACTACGCGATATGAATACTTGAGCTACTTGATTCATTCACATTCAAGTTTGTTTACTTTAAGAATTCATCGCAAAAGTAAACAGATTTTTAAAAACTGTTAAATATACAGCTAAAAGCATCTAATTTTGTTTAGTTCTGAATGTTTTATAGAAAAATTGGCTGCACAAACGTGATTTGATGGAGAAGATATTAGTTTTTAGGTAAGAAAAAATTCTGATCCACATCTGAATTTGAAATTGAGCCTAACCGTCAGTTCGTTTACTGAGGGCTTCAATTGAAAGATGATAACAGCCCGGAAGTGTTATACAGATACAACGGCTATTATATATATATATATATATATATATATATATATATAAATATATATATATATATATATTTATTTATATATATATATATATATATATATATATATATATATATATATATATATATATATATATATATATATATATATATATATATATATATATATATATATATATATATATATATATATATATAACGCCCGGTGGCATAGTGGTTAAAAGCGTCAAGCTGCCATACCACAGATCCAGGGTTCGACCTGCGATTGGGCAAGGTCGACTCATTCCTTGAGTAGGTCGATAAAATGAGGACCAAGTATGCTTGGGACCTAACTCTGGGGTCCAGCGTCAGGTTTGACCAACTGACCGAGCTATATGCTGTATGGCATCCCAAGCCCACGGTCATGAAAGAGGAGATGGACGCCGCAGACCTTGGTCCACAGTGCTGTAAAGCAACTCGGACTGTTGTGCCATGAGATATATAGATATATATATATATATATATATATATACATATACACAGAAGAACCCTCCAAGGAGAGGGTCTTTTTTTATTTATTCATGGCATATCAAGAAAATTGGACAAACTACACCTTAGAAAGAAAGTGCTTTGTGGTAAGTATTTAAATCCTAACACCCCGTGGGCCTATTTATATTTCTATGTATTTGTAATTACAGTCCTTTAAATTCGAATGTTTAAAAGAAAGGTAACCTCTATCTACATTTTAAAATTTCTTTAAAAAGAATTAGATAGCTTCATAATAGCTATGAATTATCTGCAGTTTTTTCCCTTTTTTTTTACGAGTTCTAAATACCTCGGCATAGAAAGAGATAACAAAGGACTAATCGAACTTGTTCATCTTATTTCATACACACCTTGGGAAATAACACACCCTTTCCATAATAAATATTAAGCTCCATCCACCTGCAGAACTCCGGAGAACGCATGGGCGACTTGCGTCACTTTTCTCACCCTGGAAGAGAGCTGCATATTCCTTTGTAGGCGTCTATTCCAGCCCTCCATTCCCCCCTTTGGCGCAATGCTACCCAATCATTTGCCGGTAAATATGTAAGGGATTACCCCCGGACCCGAACCAGCAGCAGATAATAGTTTCTCGCCGGGGCTTAACCTCGAACACCCTTACTCCGTTCCAGGAGATTAAGGGGCTTTAGTAGAGGCACTTCCTTTTTATTGCACGCCGCCCCTATCCCTAAACCAGGGTGTAGGTATTAGAGGGAGACACCATTAAGGCTAAGGAGAGGGAATTTTTATCAACGATACCAAGAGAAAAGAAATCGATATTTTATAAACGGTAAGGGTGCTAATGCAACGGGGAGAGAGAGTATGGAAAACTTTATATTGGCGATGAAATATAGAGGATGAAACTATATCCGATTAATAGTTTGGAATGAACTTTGAGATGGCCAAACTGTTAGGTGGATGAGGGCATTGATTTTTTAGCGTGGGATTTAATCCATTATAATGTTCTCGAATGTCGTTACATAAATTTTTCTCACATTTTTTTTAAATTTAAGGGTTGAAGAGTGAAATTTATCTGAATCTCAACTTTATATCTGCCCAGTAGTTAGCTGAACATTCGAAGGCATGTCAGAGCTGTGCCGTACTTATTTTTAACAAAAAAGCCGGGAGAAAAAAAAAGGGAAGCCCTCGTGAAGTTCACTGTTTCCTTTTCCCATAGGGAAAAGGAAACTCTGTTCAATGTATGTAACTCTGTTCAATTGAACTCTGTTCAATGTATATACTAAACAATGAACTCACCATTAACAAGATCCGACGAGGTTTTCTACACTAAACTATTTATTACAACACAATTAGACTACATAAATACCGTACTCAATTGCTAGCAACCAACGGGGAATTATTTATCGCGTGTGTTAATCCCGGTAGTTATATTACGGAAACCCTTCCAGAATTCAGCCATGCCACTGCTTATACACATGTCACACTAACCTTTCTGTCTTTACTTTATCATCAGGTCTCTGGAACGATAGCTAACTCCCAAACGCCTTCGGTAAACTTGATAATGTCTGGCTGCTGTACGTCAAAGCGATCTTCACTTCAATTGTTTTTCGTTCGCCGCTTACCACCGTCCGACCTCCCCTCGTAGTGATTTCTCTCTCACTGTCTCGTGTACGCTACGCACGGAGATTCCCGTCTAGTAAGAAAGCGCCACTCATTTTCACAAGGCGCTTCTTCTTCTTCAAACGGCGATTTATTTAAATCAGGGGGGTTAATTTTGATTCAATACCTCACATTCTTCCAATTTCTTACTCTGCGCAGAATGCTCACACGTGTAATACACGCGCAATTTGTTTACTCTGTCCCGCCAAGCAGTTGTATGCATACCGTATTTACTTGTGTATAGGTCGCGTTCGTGTATAAGCGGCATCTAAATTTTGAGACAACATTTGGGAAAATTTTTTTTCTGAATTTCGTTGTAGACTTAAAGTATCATTGTTCTGTTAATGTAGCAATGTCATCGCATTTCTTAGGGTTCAATGCTCGCCTAACAGTATCAGGTACAGCCTTAGCTGATGGTGGTGAAACTGCAGTGTAAAAAGATGATTATATATATACTAGTGCACTTAGGAATTATTTCTCATGAAGACAAACTCTTGGGAACTCAAAATAGCTTTATTAAATAGTCCTAAGGTATAATATATACAAACAATATTTACAAGTCATTGAATTGCCGTGGACATGATATGGTGTTATAGCTTGTAAGGTATATATATTTATATTAACGTTTTATGGTTGTAAAGTGTTCTAAACTAAAGGGTGTTTACTGTATTTAATTATTCACCTAGTCATTCACCATCAATGTATCGGGGTTGACCTTTAAAGCAATCAACTGTGGAGCTTTTTTCACCTTGCAAAGTCATGTGAACTCGCCTATCCCACAGAAGTACGCCTTGGTCTGAGGAGCCATTTTTGATCACACTCTAATCTATGACCTCGTTTATGGAAGTTATAATTCTAAGAGGCTCACAGACGGTCGAGTAATCGTGTAAAATTAGTAAAAAATTTACATCACTGTAAAAATATAAACAGTTTGTCACGTTTCCGGTTTATAAGAACACAACCATAAACAAAGAATCAATACTCTGGATTAAACATACCGCAAGAAAAAAGTTAAACTGGAGCATGCATAAATGGTGAATCAACAGTTCATCTGTATTTCAGTCAAAGCTTAATACTACCTCTTTAAAGTGAAAAAATTTCAATTTAAACACTCGGACAAAAGTTTTTTTTAAGAACGCTATTCATCATTTCATCGGCCAATACATCTTCTGAGAGCTGAAATTGTATATCAAGTGATTGCTACCAAGGCAAAACGAAAATAAGAGAAATTTGCATACGTTTGGAAACCTCTAATTCACTTAATGTGTGATTTATTGGTTTAAGATCCCATGAAATTCAACACAGGAAATGATATACAGAACATGTATATCTTAGGCGTTGATCTGTAGTCGGGATTGATTTACATAGACATATGTGTACTCTGTTTTTATCAAGCAAATATAAATGCACTCGGTTTTTAGCTGTCTTTAGCTTCCTGATTTTCCTCCTTGGCTCTCATTGTTGCCAATGCTTTTCGCCACTTCATGTCTATCATGGGCATATAATTTAAATCCAGTTTCTTCAAGTTCTTATCTACACCCTCAATAGGTACCTATACTAACAGGAAATTTAGGCATTTCTTCAGCAAGGGCGTTAAGACCCTAGCTCTTACGCAGAACCCCTAAGCTCTCAGGTCCGAGAAATGTAACCCTCTCAGTCTCATCGCGCCTGATTTTTGCCTTCGATTCCCAGACTTTATGAACAATCTACGAGAATAATTCAATTCCCTAAAGTCATTATGAGCTTTCGTTAAATTCTCAATCCGCGAAGTCATTTTATTCGTTTTTGTACCAATGATATAATCAATGTTATGATTCACCTGCCGTTTATCTTACCTCTCGGTTACAGCCCCATAAGAGTGTCATGTTAGCTGCCCACATGTCTCATTTAATCCTCATATCTGTCCTTGTAATCACACGTTTTTTATGTTAATTCTTTAGATGCTATCTTTAAATTTTTTCGTATTAATTTTTTTATTCCATCTTTCCTCTGCGAATTCCACCGCACCTAAGAAACCCTTCTTTCCTCTGCTGCCTGCACTCCTTTTCATTCTCTTTTCAATATGATATTCAATTTACATGCCATTACCTCTGTTGCCTTAAATGTACTTATATTGCCTTTCCTAACCTGTTCTTCAGTATCTCATTTCCTAAATGGTTGAAATGTACTCCACAGATTGCCTCAGACACGTCAGAATCATTCCATACCCCTAAACAGTCTGTGACAGTTGTCACATTCGTTTCTATACCTTCTAATAAAGTTTTAAATTTCATGGAAAGATATTTGCTGATCTCTCCTTTTTTGATTACCTTCTTCCGCCTCAGGCTCGGTACGTTCATAATTCTCACCTTACTCAGCCTATACTGGTGACTCCTCTGATTTCAAAATCAAATGCTATTAAGTTATATTCAAACGCCTTCATTCAAATGATCCCCTGAGGGGTTGAAAAATATACTCAGTTTCTTAGCAGTCGATATAAATATAATTTTTTGCTACACTGTAAACTGAAGTATAAAGAACATATACAGAAGGTCGTTCGTACTTTATGGAAACGATTTTGCAATTTGTTTTTTGCGTTTGCATTTTGAGATAAAAATTTGGCAGCTTCAGAATAATCGTTTGCTATTGTTTTGCTTTGATTGGAATGTAAAATAAAAGATTTATTTTGAAAATGACTCCTAAAATTTATAGATGGCTCGAAGGTTACGTAACTGCACTTTCCGGGGAGAAATATTCGTATCAACAAATTATAAAGCGGTGTAAAAATTGCGGTTATGGCATTTCAAAAATAGGTATTTATAATATACTAAATTTGAAAGGGAAAAACATGTAACTGAAAGTAAAAATGAAAACATGACCGCGAAACCTCATCCTAAGACTGGTCGAATGCAGGTAAATATCAAGAAAGGGCAGTCTCTGATCCTAAAAGAAAATCCGCCGACGTTTCGAAAGATCCATTGCATCGAAACTAGGAATGTCTTCTGACACTGTAAGTAAAATCATTCATAAAGATTTGAAGTTAAAAAAGATGTTTAAACCTAAAGTTCATCTGCTTTTGCCAAAGAATATTGCTGAAGGAAAATCAAATTGTAGAAAATTGTATGAAAAACAACTAGCTGCTGAAAAATGGAAATTTGTGGTAACACTCGATGAAGCATGGAGGTATTTAAGTGACTGTTACAAACAAAAGATCAATTTTCTATTGCTCAACTGACGAGAATGACCGTACGAAATGGCTACGTCAGTGTACAGAAAAGTTCTCAAAGGAGTTCATGATAGTAGCAGGATTTTGTTACAACGCCAAATTAAAAATAAAAAAGTCTCAAGTAAAGCCAAAATTTATTCACTCTACTATCAACAGAATATTTTAGAACTAATTTTTGAAGAAGAAATTCCAGACTTATATGGAAAGGACATTGATAAAGTTGAGCTTCATATGGACAAAGCCTCTAGTCACACGTCTAAATCAACTGCCGCTTACTTAGTAAAGAAAGAATCAGAAGCAGGAATAAAATGTATCCCATTTAATACCTGTAAAATTACCTGAATCTTCTCCAATGGACTTTTGCGATTTCGGTTTTTTAATACGAGACTTAGGAAAACGGCATCTAAGAACAATGAACGGACTTTGGAAAACGGTCTAAGAGGAATGAGGTAAAACTGACATAACAGTACTAAGCAAAAAATTACTTTCATGGATAATTCGAGCTAGAGCTATTGTCAAGAACCATGGCTATCAGATAGAAGCAAGTCACCGCATAAAATACGGCATTTATACATAAAACTTAACTATCAAAATCGTTTCCATAATGTGCGAATGACCTTCTGTAGTCATTAATCACAAATTCGTATATGATGTCTAATGTGGAGGTATTTGTCATTAGGCATTCACCCTTTGTTATCTACCGCTATTTACTAGCTACTTTATTATGGGAGCATCATATATGTGGACCAGCATTGCTCTCTATGAGCGGGAAGACACGGAAACGACCAAGCCTTATTTGGAATTTGAACCCAAGCCCAATTCGTGGCGGCAGCTCAGAGCACTAACCACTACACCATGCGGGCGGCACAAATTCGTATGTTTAATACTCAACTGGAGTTTAAGCGAAATACCTAAAAATTGAAAATAACATTATTGTTGATTAGTATATTCAGTGTTCAATATAAATAATTGCTTAAAAATATAATTGACATAAAAATTGTAGCGGTACCAGAGAGAAAGAGCTCCTTATCGTAAGTATCAATGTTAGAATGTAACATAAGATAACCGTCCTGTTGTTGTTCTTTCTTATGCTCCCTGGCTGGGAGTTCCAGGCCAAATAATATAGGCTTCGGGCTGAAGTGTGCTGCTCCGGTTTTAAATAGCACCACAAGGGTCGGAGTCCATCTTAGCCAGTTGCCACCATAATTTGGATCGAGCACCCACAGGGGCGACATCTGGGGGGATCGTACCCTCTCCCACCCTCACTGACCTTCATAGAAGGACTTTCCGGTCTAAGGATTTAACGTACCCATATCCGGCCTAGACGCAGAGGTATTTTATAGCGCGCGCCGATCCGTGCACCCTCAGGCACCAAAAATCCAGCACGTTACCACACGGCCACTCTAAGCCCAGATAACCAGTGGTAGGATTCAATTAAATTAACAACAGGTTCTATGTCCTAATCAGTGGCGGACTTCAGCCGGTTTGCACCGGTTTCTGTAGAACCGATACCTACATTAGGTATCGGTTCTACAGAACCGGTGCGAACCGGCTGAATCTCACCACTGCAGATAACCGTTCTCAAGGTTACAAATAGAGTTGACAATGATTAAGAGTGGAAAAAAATTAATTAGTTGATAAATTAAGTAATTAACTGGAACGAGGACGAGTAATTAATGTAGCATGGCTAACTTTATTGGAGAATTTTTATTATGAGTGCGAAAAAAAACTATAAAATAATTTTAAAAATTAGGAGACGGGTAATTTGGAATAAGATTTAGTTAAAAGACAAATTAGTGGAAGAGGTAATTAGTTACAAAATGGAAAAGCTCAAAAGACGGTAGGTCTGAAATCCGTGAGGCGCGAGTAGCGATGTCAGAGAGGAAAGGAAGCAGGTTTAGAATCACGGGAACAGGTTATCAATCCCGTTCTACAATAAGCTGATCGGAGGGGAATCGGAAGGTAGAAAATATATAATTTGACAAATCACAATAAATACAAGGGGAAAAAACAGTTCTAACGCCACGCAAAGTTTACCCTTAGGTAGATATTTCCTGGTAAAAGGGATAAAAAACCCAATGGAAATATACACTCAAGAGCCAAAACATTATGACCACCTGTCAATAACTTTGGCGCACAACACAGCTTCAACCCGCCTTGGCATGGGTGCCACTAGTCCTTGGTAGATGGCAAGATTGTACCCGATGTTTAAGCAACGGTCACGCAAAACCGAGATATTGCGAATTGGTGGTCTTTAAACTCTGAGCTGCCGTCCCATGACATCCCAAATGTGTTCTATCGGATTGAGATCCGGTGAGTTAGGCGGCCAGGACATTAACTGGAATTCAGCATCATGTTCCTGGAACCACTCCAACACAATTTTAGCCTTGTGACACGGGGCGTTGTCCTGTTGGAACATTCCATTTCCAGCTGGAAAAACAGAGGCCATGTAAGGGTGCAACTGGTCCGCAATGATGTTCAGATACCCTGTAGCATTCATGGTCTGCTCTACCACAACCACGGGTCCCAGAGACGCCCAAGAGAACGTCCCCCAAAGCATAATACCGCCACCACCGGCCTGTGTATGACCTACTGTACATTGAGGGAGCAACAGTTCACCTGGAAGACGGCGTATCCTGACACGGCCATCGGCATGATGAAGGGCAAACCGTGATTCATCTGACAAGGCAACTCTCTCCCACTGATCCATGGACCAGTCGCGATGATTCCGGGCCCAGCGCAGGCGCAGTTGGTGATGACGCTTGGTCAGCAAAGGCACACGAGTGGGACGTTTGCTGCGTAGCCCCATATCCAACAGTGTCCGCTGAACAGTGTGCTGCGATACTATTCTACTTGGCCCTGCATTGTATTGGGCTGTCAGCTGAGCCACTGTCTGGCTCCGGTTTTGCTTCACCATGCGAGACAGTCTCCGACGACCTTTTTCTTTGATAGCGTGTGGACGTCCAACACCATGTCGTCTACTGCTGGTTTCACCGTCATTCATCCACTTTGCATAAGTACTAACAACTGTAGGTCGCGAAAAACCCACGAGTCGTGCAGTTTCGGAAATAATTGTTCCGAGCCTTCGAGCCATTAAAATCTGCCCTCTATCAAAGTCGCTTAGATCCGCAGCCTTTCCCATCACACACAGAAGTAAGTGAAAGAATGATTCTTCAGACTCTCCAGCAGCAGTTAAATACCACTTCCACCTGATCACATGCCTTCCACGTCATCCAGGCGAATTCATTGCAAAATGTAGGGATGGTCATAATGTTTTGGCTCTTGAGTGTAACTTAATTATCCAATAAGATACAACTCAACCCTTTAGGATATCAAAGAGTAAATCATAGCGGGCACTATGTAAACAACGAAATCCCCTCCTGCATATATTGTATCTCAGAAAATATACAAAATAGGAATATTTCATTTCAGCATAGCAACAGATACGGTAAGCACAACAGTTGATATCTATCTTATCACACAAGTCCTTTGAATTTGAAATCCGATTCAGAATTTGGATTTACTGAGTTTGCAGGTTTCACATTGCCAAGAGGCTTAACAGTTCTACCTTAAAAACATCTCTACTGCAACGTGCGCAAATTGTCACAATTTCTTCTCATAATCTCTCAACTTACTTTTTTTGTGTTTTAAAAACGTTGATCATACAGTAAAAATAATTAAGATAAGCGGAAGGAACTATTCAGAAGCTGTCAGTAATGCATGGTACCGGATTTGTAAGGTACTAGTACTGTCCGACCACGGAAGCAAGGTCCCTGGAAGCTGTTACACATGCGCGAGAAAAGCTAGTCTACTTAGAAAATAGGAGAAAACGTCATATTTTCGGATGTGTTTGTTTATGAAATACGGAATGTATTTCAGACTGCTTTTTGTCCGCAATTTTAAAGTTATTTTTTAAAACTTTATTTTTGATCGAATATGTGAAAGAAGCAAATCTATTTAAAAAATAGGAGTGTTATAGGAGTGGATATTTTCGGGTGTGTTTGTTTAAGAACTGCGAAAGAATGTTTTCAACCAAATTTCTTTTTCAGAATTTTTCTTTTGATTGAATGTATAAATAAAAACCGAAAAACATATTAAAATGAAGGTTTGAAAAATTCCATTTTTAAGTGATATATTGTAATAACATAAATTTATATATGATGCAATAAAAATAATATATTTGATTCGCAGTTTTACAATTTGCAGAAATAATTAGGATATACAACTCAAAATTTTCAATCTTTTGTGATTAGCAATAAAAAATTTGAAATGAATTTAAGATAAAACTTTCTCATAATTTTATATATAATCGAAGTGTGAATATGAGATACAAATTTATAATTTCAGTCTTCTATGATAATTAAAAATCTGGATTTAAAAAATGCATTTTATTGTAAATTAAATTAATTTTAAAAATGGTATATTTACATTCACTATGATATTTATAAGAGCTTCAGAAAAAATACATCAGTGATCGGTTAAAAAATATTTTTTTTATTTATTTTTGTATCAAAAACTATCAAATAAAATCAATGAAAAATCTAATATTCATCTGATGAAATATCCGAATCACTGTCCGTGTCTGAAATATCTATTTGCAGAGGATCAACCAAATCTTCAATCACACCATCCCTTTTCCAATACATATTTTCTAATGAAACCACATGAGAACTATTGTTGATACTATTGAATTGTTGGTACTATTTTATGGACAGCATAAAATTCATGAATTGTTCTTCGAATTACATCACAATCAAAATTATCTAAAGCTACGTTTTCGGTGGCTCTTTTATTCTGACGTTTCCTCGAAGATTCAAATTTTGGAGTTTCTTCACCCTTTGCTTCTCTGCATATTCTTTTTACACTGGACATTGATATCCCGGTCATTTCACTAGCTCTCTTTAGGGATTGCGAAAGTGGAACAATAACATTTCCTTCTAGTGATTCTTTATCACACAATTTAATTACATTGTGTATTATACGTTTACAATCACTACGGAACGGCTTATTCCGAGCAGTTCTGTTGGGTAAAGGATCCATTAATTTTAATATAACAATCAAAATAACAGACGAGGAAAAAGCAAGCAAGCGCAGTTAGTAACCGATTCTAAAGAATGTTGAGAGAATACGAGACTTTTCCCCCTCCTTCCTCAGCAGCCTTACCTACAGCGTGAATAGAATCGTCTTGGCACTATGCCAACAGTGGTTCTTCGTACTGTGGTCTGACAATACAAGCAAACCTCCATAAACTTATAAATAACAAAATCCTGTAAATTTATGGGTAAAGTGGAGGCGGATTTAGTCTGAGATTTCAATTAGTGATATCTCAGTTCCTTGTTAAACGGGAATTTTGATGAAATGTATGCTGTCCAGAAATTAAGTTTTTAATTAGTTTATTAATGTGAGTATGCATTCTTAAATTTTACACAAAAGGAACAAAAAAATTCAGAGGATAAAAAAAATGTTGGAAGTTCTGTTAACAGGTAATTAAGTCAATTCTTTTAGTTAAATTTATATTTCACATAACCGCATGCATCTAATAATAAACTTCGAAACAAAATTTAAAAAAATTGACTGTGTAGCAATAAGACCATTTTTTATTGCAGATAGGTATCGTATTGTGTATTTATGCTTTTATGATTCGAAAACGGATAATGAATCCTTAAGATGAGAAAATCCTGTTCTATATATCATCTTGTACTGCACTCTGTGCTGTAGCAGGCAATAGTAACCTACTTCACAGGCATTTCTTTTATTTTATTTAGTCATTTCACTTAAATATTCTGGGAGTTCTTTGATATGGTATCAATATGCTCTCCACAAATAACTCCACGAGACTGAGTTGTACAAGTTTTCATTGAAATCAATGCATATGGGATTTAGTAACAACCACAGTGGTCATTTAGTAGGACTGGCGACAGTCATTTAGTTGATTTTATGGTAGAAAGTAATCTGATTAAGTAGCAGTAATTGTATTTATTTAGATACAATGAAGATGGGTATTTATAGCAACAAATGTATGTATTTAGTAGCAATAAATGCAGTTTTTTAGAAGAAATGAATGCTGTTTAATTGGGACAATGAATTCTATTTTTTCGTAGAAATGAATACGGTTTATTTAGTAGAAAATAATGTTATTTAGTAGAAAGGAATAACGGTATTAAGTAGCAATGGCTGTGATTAAATTTATTCGTATGCTAACCTCTATTTACTTCTCTATAATGATCATGGATCATTTTCAAATTTGAGGGCCCTGGGCATCGATTTTTAAGCCTGCTGTGTACTAACCTAATTGGATTCGCTCACCTTATTATTAACCTATGGAGAAAATTCATCTACTATTTACAGCTACATAAATGTTGATAATCAAATGAAAATGAGATTTTCAGATAGCCTGAACTTTTCTGCACCTTGCAACAGGATTCATGTTATAAATTTCGTACACCAAAGGAACTTATGAGTGTTTAAAACTTACTATACCAGATTTTCCACCGAATAATTGAAATTGTAAAATATTATTTGCAATTTATTTTAAACGTAAAATGCCCCAAGGTGTAAAATTTCTTACTCCATTACGGAGTACAGTTAAAATAATCTTTAAATCCAGGTCGGAAATCCCTGGACAAATTTTCTCCATACGTTAACATTGAGGTGAACGAATTCAATAGGGTTAGTATACAGCAGCCTTAAGGAGCAAAATCAATAAAAAAATGCCGCTGGACATAGAGAAAACTTTCAATACGATTGAGTTTTTAATAAATGGAATAATGTGAAATTTTAATAGAATTTTAATGCAAATTGTGATTTTATAAAACCTTTGCTTTTACAATAATAATGGAATAATTTTGTAATAATGAGCAAAACTATATTTGTGAGAAAATATTTTCTTTAAATGACACATTAATTAAAAAAGAGTTGAATTTATAATGCAACGTGCGTTATTACCTATTTAGTTTTTAAGCTGTCTTGTTACGCCTGTAGACAACCCAACTTAGCTTCCCTCTTGAAACCGTAGATATGATTGAGTGGATTTCTCGAAGGAATATCATGATGCATTTTGGAAATATCTGACCCCAAAATGGTTTATCTAGGTACTTTACAGTTAACATTTAAATGTGAAATAGCATTAATAAATCTACTTGACTAAAAAGTTGCATCGATGAAGAATATTAATTTTTTAAATCTTCATTGACGGGCAGATAAAATGTGTCAGTCTTCTTATTGATAACTGCCTTTCTCTTAAGTCGCCATCTTTGGGGCCCCCTTGAGAATAGTGACTCTTACACCATTCCTTGAATGTCTCCCCTGAAATCAGTCCCCGATGGCGACTGGTAAGGGATCCTTTAGATTTCAGGTAAACATGCCTCCTAAGATGAGACATTTTAAATGAGCTGCTACTAATTGCTGTGTTATTGTTATGTTCAATAAATTTATCTAATAGTAATTCCGTTTTAATGGAGAGAATGATAGAGAAAACTTAACTACTATATCTATCTATCTATCTATCTATCTATCTCTGTCTGTTTCTCTCTCTCTCTCTCTCTCTCTCTCCATGTATGTATGTATGTATGTATGTATGTATGTATGTATGCATGTATGTATGTATGTATGTATGTATGTATGTATGCATGCATGCACGCATGCATGCGTCGGAATCCAAAGAGGGAGTCCTAATGATACTCCCCAAACAGAGCATGAGGGTTTCGTGACAATGTTTATGCTAGCGGCGCCCTCTTGCGCCAGACATAATATGTGTTTACAAATAACACTACTAAAGTTTGCAGTTCAAAGTTCAGTTCAGTTCAGCATTCTACAAACACACACACATAGTGGGCGCGGTGACCCTGTTGGCTAGAGCAGCAGGCCAGTGATCTGAACGTCACTGCTTCGATGCTTGCCTCTGATAAATCCACCGCCATGTACACTGATGACGAATGGTGCACGAACAATCTGTCATGACTGCAATGTCCTCCAAGTTTTCAAAATTTACCTCTGGAGGTGCGGGGTCAAGTGTTCCGGTCTCGTCACTTGAGTCGGTTCAAAATTACGGGACCGGTCCTTTAGCTAAATCGGATCCTTGTGGTGCTTTTAAAAAACGAAGCCACACCACTTTGTGCAATAGCCATAATGGACTTGAATTGAATCGGTCAAGGGGCATCAGAAACAACAATATATATATATATATATATATATATATATATATATATATATATATATATATATATATATATATATATATATATATATATATGTATATCTGGAAAAGTAGGGTAAGATGACGAACTCGGTATTTCTCTGACGGAATCATAGATAGCAGCACCTGTCCATCAAATTTTTAAGACTCTAGTATTGGGTTATGACGCCCACTACAAGTAATATAAGTTGGGATCGTTTTGTGAGTAGTGGCGACTCAAATGTATTTCTTTAATCTGTGTTTATAAATTTTGAACTTCACAGCACAAGGAATTATCCGATTACGGTAAGTTATTTTTTTCCTCCATTTTTCTCTGTCGAAATACAACACGTAACGTTAAAAATCATGTATGTTATAGTTTATTTACGATAAGCTTGGATACTGATAAACAAGTTGAAATCGAAAATGGCGTTGTGGGGTAAGATGACGAGGAGTCTACCTTAGAATTAGTACCGTCCAGATTGCTGTGAATGGATTCAGAGCTACTGGCATTGGGCCTCTAGACAGCAATATTTTCACAGGCGAAGATTTTCACGCTACATACACCACTGATGTTGTTGAAAACAACGAATTAGATTATCCTACCATTTGCCAGAAGCTCATTTCATCGGCCTTTCCTCTTGAACCTACCATTTCATCAACCCTATCTCCACAGCCATCAACTTCCTCAGCTCTTCCTCCACTTCCGATGGCCAGCAAGAAAACAACCAGGAAACCAAGGTAGAAACTGCCTTCTTACCACATTTCTTGATCTCCTGTAAAACAAGCTCTTGAAAAAATGAAGGAAAAACAATTGATGGAACTGAAACGACAGGAAAGATTGAAAAGGAAAGCTGAAACATTAGCGTCAAAGAAAGCTAAATCATTACCGAAAACATCTAGAAAAAGAAGGAAAACTAGAATGCGCCAACGGGATTACTGGTCATCTGATGAGTCATCACAAGAAGAAGTTCCATATGTGGATATGACTATGATACTGAAACATTATTGGAAAAAGACTGCATTATTTGCGGGGAGGAGGGTATGGGCGAGTTACGGTATCAATGCTTCAGGTGCAAATCTTGGGCACATGCTCAGTGTTCCGGCCGGGATGACAATGAAGCGAAAGGCAGATCCTTGAAATGTGATTTTTGCATATAAACTTTATTACCTATGTTTTTTCTTAATTTTTGTATCTAATTCTTTTAGTTTTTGTTTCATTATGGGTAATCTGTCATTGTATTTTTAGTGTTATCTGTGCTTTTTTCACTAAGTACCTAAGTGAAATTGTTTCTCTGCATTTTTGAAAATAAAGCTTTATATCTTGATTTATATTGTTATCGATTCGTCATCTTACCCACCGCCCTTAGTCATCTTACCCCACCTAATGGTTAAGATGACGAAAATTACTTTTTATGGGGAAAGGGAATATTTTGCCATTTTCCAGGAGGAGATGAAATCGTTTCAATTTTTTTAATAAAACATAAAGGTTGAAAGAAGTCTTTCTGTAAATTTCAGGTTTTTAAACCACTTATTGAATTCAGGAAAGATATTTGAAGCTAAAGTTCGTCCTCTTACCCCACCTTCCCCTTATTAATTAAAATTTATTCTCATATAGAATAGGTTTTATATTAGATCTTCAAGTTCCACACGTATCCAATGTTTATTCCGAAATTTTCTTCGCATATTGTTTCTATCATAAAGAGTGTCGCCTGAACATGTAAGTCTGTAAATGCAATTTCAAGTTTTACGGGAAAGAACTGTAGCACAAATTCCCTTACATTTTATTTCTACAGATTAAATATTATTCATATATAGTGTAGGTTCTTTCATATATAATATAGGTCCATATTATTAAGTCTTCAGGTTTAAATAGTAGACTATTTGATCCAACTTCATCCTTCGCACTCTGCGTTTCTACTATACATTTCGTGCTGTTTTATCTTCTTATGAAAAAGGCTAATAACTAGTGCCTTTAAAGCATACCGAGTCAAACTTAAAGTGCTTTGCACCACAAATGCTTTTTAAGTTAGTTTTCCCTTCAATAAGTAGGTTAAATATTAATGATTTAATAGTTTAAGATTTCGTTCTTCATTTTAATTCTGATTAAGATATATTTCATTAAATGTTTGTTACTATTTCACTAAATCCGAGATAAACACAGCTAAAAATGAGATATAGCTGGATAAAATATAATAAAACGAAACAACGAGTCTAAATCCCCTCAAAATCCAGACCATTTCTTATCCAGGTTTTAAAATCAGAGATCCGAAAGAAGTACTACATGTCCCTAAATTCGCCAATACCTCTGCTGCCTTTCTGCCCCAAATGTAACTTTAATCCTCGGATCAAAGCAACCCTTTTTCTGGGACAGAGATAAATTTCTTGCCTATATCCGTTAAGAAAATTGAGATTTAGCTTGTCTCTGGGTTGCTAATGGGCTAGATTTCTCATATTACTTTCTGAAAAAGTACAATAGCATCTGTTTCAGAGGGCTTCGGTTTTCTAGCCGTGAGAACAGCAGATGTTCTTACGGATCACTTGTATTTTTGCCCATAAGGCAGATAAGGAATCGTCATGATTCAAAGTGAATTGAATCATTTTTTTATCAGGAAGAGCACACATTTATTATTAGTATTATTCATACGGTTATCACTATTCCGGAGGATTACAGAATAAGAAAAAAAAAAGAAATTTGTATGTTTTTCCCCCAGCATGTTAGATCTCAGTCGGAGATGTAAAAAAGGTTGTAAATTGCTAATGATTGAAGAGATAAGGAAAGTGTGGTTTCTTTTATAACTTACTACCCAGAAATTGGTAAAACTTTGGTAAAAATTAAATAGAAACGGAGTTAAAATTTTCCCATCCATAAACGTTATTAGAAATGATTATAAGTATTATTGTGATTATTACTGATCTTACTAAAAAGGAATTGTAACTTTATCTCTTTAACATAAGGAGCTTTATTTTCATTAATTTTTTATTACAGGGAGGTTACTTGGTGTTCGATTTAATTTTTTTTCTTTTTTGCGTAAATGAGTATTTGAAGCCCTTATAGATCAGAAATATATTAATATCATGGACTTTTCCTCCATGCGTCTGTAAGCGCTGTTAAGTTGTACAGGAATAGTAATAAGTGAAATAAATTAGGGCCGTATCTTACTAATTTTGTCGATTATCAGTAAATTTTTTTGATTTGCTGATTTGATAGTGATTAAACAATAGATTGGAAACATTTTTCAGATAAGCAGTTCTCAAACATAAGATTTAATGTAGAGTGGCACGTTGTGATATATATATATCTATATATATATATATATATATATATATATAATTTATTCACATATAGCATAGGTCTTAAATTAGATCATCAAGTTCCACACGTATCCAGTGTTTATTCCGAAACCGCTCTTCGCATTTAGTTTCTATCATAAAACGTGTCGCCTGAAGAAGTTCGTTTTGAAATAAATTACCTTTGTCATGAATCGTGTTTTTCTTTTGGTGACTTTTCAAATGTGGTTTTGTCGGCAAGGGACAAAGCCGAAATTGTCATTCATTTAATTGGGTTGTAATGCATAAATTTGTCCCGATCGGCTCTGTTTGCTCTTTGGATGTGTTAATTTTGTCAGATGATTCTCACCTCCGTAAACGGCAGAAAATTCTTTTTAAAACAAACAATGTATTAATTGTCAGAAATTTTTGACGGTTTAATTTACTTCATATTTTGAGATTTTCTTTCACATTTTGTATTACGTGGTATAACACGCTCAACATTAGCAATTTTCATTACATTAATTTCTTTTTCTGTCTCTCACAAACTTAAATCGGTTTAAAGCTGTGTTTATCAACTGAGCTTAAAGCGGTTTTTATCAACAATTTAAATTTTACTCTATAGGCTTCCAGAGATGGATTATAGGGTTTTTAACCAATATATTTTTCAATCTATTTTGCTGAAAGCGTTTTTCTGTTCAGAAAATCTATAATTTCACAAGAAAGAGAAGCTCGTTTATATAAAAATTGAAACTATACTCATAAGAAATAATTAGCTCTAAAAAAGTTAACTTAATACTTAAATAGAATTTATGCCTGAAATTTCGTCAACTTTCCCTACAAGCTGCTTATTACTTTTTCCATTAATCGCACGTTTTACTCCAAGAAAATATAAATACCGAGAAGAAATAATTATTTAAAGTTGTAACTATTATATATATAATAGCCATTGTCTCTGTATAACAATTCCGGGCTGTACTCATCTTTCAATTGAAGCCCTCAGTAAACAAACAGCCGGTTAGGCTTAATTTCAATTTCAGATGTGGATGAGAATTTTTTCTTACCTAAAAACTAATAGCTTCTCCATCAAATCACGTTTGTTCGGCCTATTTTTCTATAAAACATTCAGAACTAAAAAAAATTGGATGCTTTTAGCTGTATATTTCACAGTTTTTAAAAATCTGTTTACTTTTGCGATGAATTCTGAAAGTAAACAAACTTGAATGTGAATGAATCAAGTAGCTCAAGTATTCATATCGCGTAGTGATCTGTAAAAAACGGAATGGCAGTCTACTACTCCAATCGCATGAAAAACTAAATAAATAAAAAATAATGAAAGGGTTTGCTTTTACAAGGTGTGGATTAAATGCAATATTGTTAGATAATTCGGGATATTTTTTAACTTTCATATACTTTTTCCATTATGACGTCATTATTAGTATTATGACGTCAAAATGACGGGTTGGATGGCAGTCTACTACTCCAATCGCATGAAAAACTAAATAAATAAAAAATAATGAAAGGGTTTTCTTGGACAAGGTGTGGATTAAAAGCAATATTGTTAGATAATTCGGGATATTTTTTAACTTTCATATACTTTTTCCATTATGACGTCATTATTAGCATTATGACGTCAAAATGACGGGTTACCTTCTAGTGTATAAATAAAATTGCAAAACTTGATGAAACTATGGACAAAGAATTTAGAAAGGGATTAGTTTTGAATTTTAAACTATTGTCTATTATATAGTTGCAATAACCAAAAGCCGTTGAACATTTTTTTTAAATAAACGTTTTTAAAAATGATTTAGGTACCAAAGTTGTGTATAAATATTTGTCTAAATCTGATCTAAAGTATCGCGGTTCATGATCCATGTTTCACGTTTCATTGTTCTTGTATTGTTTACAGCATATTTATCATATAATATTGAAGATATGATTTGTGATGAATTTAAACATTTAATAATGTATTTTCAATCAAGGTACGAGGGATTAGTTTTGATTTTTAAACTATTGTCAATTATATGATGAAATGAACAAATCTGTTGATTTTTATAACAAAATAAACATTTTAAAAAATGATTTAGGTACCAAAGTTGTGTATAAATATTTGTATAAATCTGTTTTAAAGAATCGCGGTTCACGATTCATGTTTCACATTTCATTGTTCTTGTATTGTTTACAGCATAATACTATATCATATAATATTGAAGATATGGTCTGTGATGAATTTGAACTTTTAATAATGTATCTTCAATTAACCTTTAGCTTACGGGGTACATTACGGGGAACTTTCATATATATGTATATACATGTGTGTGTATATGTATGTATGCACATGTATATATATATATATATATATATATATATATATATATGTATGTATGTATATATATATGTATGTAAGCATGTATATATTTATACATACACACACACACATACACACATACATATATATATATATATTCACTCTTGAGCCTGTATTCTTGGGATACATGCTACCCCACCCCGTAAGGAAACGGTTAAGGTACGAGTGATACGTAGCTATCTACATCCTCTCCCCCTAAAAAAAAACTAAAATTTTGAAGCAAAAATTGAAAATTAATTGATGTCGTTAAGAAATTAAGTACTTTAGGATATACAAACATAAGAAAATTAAAATTAATTATCTCTTCAAGGAAAAGCCCATTTTCAAGTAACTAATGGAGGGATGTATCTACTGATGCGTAAATTCTATACATATAAAATTCAGGAACTTGGGACAAATTTAGTTTCTACACCTCCGTTCTTTAATTAGAGCGTTTCAGCTTAGAAATTTCAAGCATAATAAGTAAAACAAACAAAAATATATTTACTATATGAAAAATATCCACTCTCACGTGCAACTAGAATTTCTTATACCCCTAATATCTGTCTAAAGAATGTAGGAAGATCCATGGACTATTAACCAGTTCTTTTATCAACCCCAATGTTTCAAGCTAGGATAGAAGTAAAAAAAATGAGGTGTCAATGCCATGAGTTTCAAGCCAATTACTGTCCAAGTTCACAGGTGGGTACGTTAGAACAGCACGAAACTGGTCCTGACTGCAAAACAAACACTATCGCAAACTAGATATATTGCAACGTTTTTTATCTCAAGATAAGACTCTTCAGGTTAGAAGGAATATGGCAGGGGGTCCACAACATCAGCCGCGAATAGTTGTTTACTGCAGAGTAAAGGCAATTCATCAATAAGGAAGAGAGATAAAACGTTTTGGAGAGAGCTGATAACAAGGGTCTAACCAGAGAGGATAATTTTAACAAAATATCTGATTATGTTATTACAAGTTCATTGAATATAGTATCCTAGCAACAAAATATTTGTACCAAGGATTCGAGCGTGCAGCGAATTGAAAGAGCGTGAGTGACAAATGCCTTGGCAACTTCCTCTTGGCGAGTTTAGTGAACGTATCGGTATCGAAAGTACGTTATCAAGAAACCTTTAGCACAGTCGTTCTTACATGTAAAACACATTCACCGACGTGAACGTGCCAGGTCATTTAGCCGAACAGGAGAAAAAAAATTACACACACATTTACACAAAATGAAAGATTCATAATCCACAGTTCTAGACAAAATACAAATTAAAAAGTGTAAAATCGATTGTTCTTTGTGATGGGTGGTTTTTATATGTTTTTTTTTTTTTTTTTTTTTTTTTTTTTTTTTGTGTGTGTGTCATTTAACAATGTCCGTTTATAGAAGAATATTTCTGAGAGGCGCTATTTTAAATTAAGGAAAAATAAAAGTTGACTGAAATTTCAACAGATACTGCTTTAAAATCCTAATTGGAAAGGAAAACACATTAACCTTCGAACAGATATCAGCTGAGAATATAACAGCTGACAAGAAACTAACAATTATGTTTTCATTAACAAATACAGGACAACTGGAAGCAAATTTCTCATCTCACAGTTTCATAAAAAAAATAAATACATCTCTAAACTAAATTTAGTTCTAGATTTAAGATAGTATCTTTAAGTTACCGGCTGCTGGATTGAATATATTTATACATACGAGAAGTTGGTGTAACCATTTTTCCTGACGAAAAATTGTCTAATAGAAGTACCATGGGATTAATGAACTATTTATAAAATAATTGCAATGCCTTATTTTATCTGTAAACCTTTACACTAATGATGTCAAAACTGACCCATCTTCTCCACTTCTCCGAGAAAAACAAACAAAAATAAAACTGCCCCGCCTATCCTGCTCTTTAGAAATAAATGCTCACTGCCTCTTACATCCTTCATCTACATGTTCCCCTTCTCTTGCTGTTCATAACCTCACACTAGGGGAGAAATATACTGATACGTTGAAAAATTATGCAAAAGATGTGATGTTAAACGTATAACAGTATTACAAGGTGGTCCTCGAATATCACATTTAATAAAAACATTTTCAATTACTGAAAATCCATTGAAAATTACAAGATTGCAGAAGATATTTTGGACTCACAAAAATGTCTCGAACGCTTTCCTTTGAACTGAAACACTTGATGATTTTTCTTGTAGCGTGGAGTGACATAAAAGTAACAGATTGAAGTTCCTTCTGTGAGAGCCCTTGAAAAATGGCCATATTTGCATGAATTAATTTTGAAATATTTAAATATTTGAGTTTAATCCTTGGTTTGTGGGGGCGTACCAATCCCGTCGAGGGCAAGAAGATACATCGCCAGAAAGGGTAACAGTACCTACAGCTAAACCAGGAACAGCCTTTTTATTTAAAGGGCCTAACAAGTAGTATTTTTTGTTGAGCCGCAGGTTTATGACTACAGTCTGTAACCCCCCCCCCCCCCGAAACTTTTTAACCTTGCATTATAAAATAAACTCTACAATCTTATAATGCCCTTTTTAGTACAAAATAAATTTTTCCAATAAAACTTTATATTTAACAAGTGCATATAACTTGACGGATCGAATGGATCTAAGGAAATTTTTATATAAAAAGACATATACGTGTAAGCCTTCAAGAAAGCAATGTGAATGGATATATATGCCTTTGAAAAGTAAATAGTTAAAAAACCACTTCCTCTCTTTTTTTTCAAACAAAAGTGGTACCTTATAAACATTTATCTATGAATATAAAACAGTTCCGTAACTGACAGACTGACTGACAGATAAAGCACAGACCAAACCGCTGGACCTAAGGGGCTGACATATTGCATGGCGATTCTTCCTATAGTGTAGGGTTGCCCCAAGGAAGATATTTGAAAAATTCTTAGTAGATTTTTTTAAATTAAATTTTTAAGCTGTTTTGGTAACTTTTTAAGTTTGCATTTAAAATAATAATCTGAGGGTTATAAAATTTATAACACGAGAAAGATCATAAAAATTCCTTTAGAATGAAATCTTTTTTGAATCTTTACCTCTTTCTGATTTTTGGTGAATTTTTAAAGATATATATATATATCTTTCATATATATAATATATATATCTTTAAAAATTTATATATATATATATATATATATATATATATATATATATATATATATATATATATATATATATATATATATATATATATATATATATATATATATATATATATATACAGTGGACGCTCGTTAATTCGAACTCAAAGGTTCTCGGAAAAAAGTTCGAATTATCCGATGTTAAGAGAAAATATATAACTTTAAATGTATATCACTGAAGAAGAAAAATCTCTTAGTATGTATATCCCCAGAAAATATATTGTACTACGTTATCTAAAATTAAACATATTAAAAAGCAATACAGATTTACCTTAATCATAAAATGAAGCAGAATATATGCAGTAGAAAGTAAACTTTAATTAAAAATATGAATTACACTTTGGAGAAAAACTGTAAAATGGATGTTTTGTTCTGTTTATGATGCCTACATTGTTCAGCCAGCTTCTCGATTTGAAGTAAACATTTCAATTCATTTTCAAAGGAAGGTTCCATCTGAATAAATGCTTCCAGAGTTTTAATAGAGTCCATTATAGCTTTATCCATTATGGCCGCATTAAAAATATCTTTCAGCAGGTAAGTAGAGAAAAGCCCTGGCAGTTTCCTACCGAAATTAGTGCATACGTCTTCGTTTACATCAGAGCTTTGGCCACATACAGTTTGATAAGAAATATTGTGCATTGACTTAAATCGAGAAAGCCATCCATCACTGCATTTAAAATCTTCAATACCCATTCGACTTGCCAATTCATCAGCCTTCGTCAGCACTAGGGGTCCATTTATCGGAAAATTTCGAGATCTAACATCCTGGAACCATAGCAGTAGAGCTTTTTCTAGATCTTCTTGGGACGCATTTCTCATGAGTTTCCTTCCTCTAGCAAATTTTGATTTTTCCCATGAATCTAAAATTGACTCCTTGTTTTTCAAATTAGTTGACAAGGCATTTTTTAAATTCCATAGTCAGCTGCTAACTTTGTTTTACATTCGCCATTCTCTACTTTCTTTAAAATTTCTACCTTTGTCTCCAAAGTTAGGCTTTTGCACTTTCCACGTGTAGACATCCTGAATTTTTACACGTTCACACCACACAATGAGGAAGAAAAACTAGACCACATTAACTTGTCTGCACTGCAGGTATAACTGACGCAGCTCCCTAGAATCTGTAGTAAAGACTGGTTTTTCTGAAATTCTAAGAAAATCGAGACAAATATAGGAAAATAACTTTTTCCGTTTAGCACTAATAAGAAGGACAATAGCTACTAACTTTCAGCGGACATGCAATAGTCTATAAATGCAGGCATGTGCCTCTTTACACAGAAAAGAAATACAGATGATTTTGACACACAAAATAATAAATCCAGTGTGTATTTTCTCCATATTTGAAAGAGAAAAACCAGTATGAGCACCAAAGCTACAGCCAGGAACCAAAAACATGAAAAGATAAGAATGAAAGAGGTTTTAGACAATATCTCATCGTCAGCGGTGTCAATACTGTCGAAAAGCCTAAAGGACTGTTTCAGATAAGTATGATCTATACAATAAACATACTCAGACACCGTACAGTTCATGAAAAACAGTAGAATTGAAATTAGAGTACTTAACCATAGAACACCAAGACTGGCGATATACAGAGTGGAAGTTAAGAATAAGTAACCGCAAGATGACTGACGTCACAAAACTTGCAACCATGGAGATTATGGAAACACAGAAACTGACCTACTATGGATACTGTGTTTTAGGACTATTAATCCTTTATTAATTTAGTTTATTATTATTATTACTAAGAGTAATTTATCTTTTTTTATTTTTACTTTAGATTTTAACTTTATTTTTTATTTTTTATTTTTAGTAGTTATTTTTTCTAATTTTACGTATTATTATGATTTACTTATTAATTGCAACAGAACAACTATATATATATATATATATATATATATATATATATATATATATATATATATTTGATTTGGCAGTAATTGCATACATTGATCATTGTATTTAATTTTAATGTACTCCGTAGCGAAGTACGGGTATTCAGATAGTTTTAAAATAAAAATTTAGCTACTCAGAATGGTTTTGAAGAAATTACCTTTAAAATGGAAATAGCATAAATATACACTGAATTTTTAAGAATTCAGAAAAAAAAATAAAAATTGTTTTTGGTCTCTGTAAAAACTACTGTAGGGCACTAATGGAAGTTGCAATGTGTTGTGTGTATATGATATGGCAATTTTACATAAACTTAGAGACCGTTTTCACGGGGACAATTGGAAGCAACGGATCCAATCTACTTACAGCCAGCCCTGAGTTACTCATATCTTTTCCCAATGCGTGAAAATTAAAACAAACTTATCCGAAAAACCTTTTTACAAGCTCACAGCATTTATTACTGAAAAGATCGTCTATGGTAATCCTCTACTTCAGCACCGAAACTATACCGAACATGGGGATTGTATGAGGCTGAAGCTGCTCCGAAAAATTAGCTCGACACTTTTCCTTTCATCTTCAACAGCCTGTTTCGACGCTCTGCAGATCCTTAAGCACGATTCAACAAAGGATTATAGCGCCGCATAAAACCCGCAAGGGCAAACAGTTCCTTTGAGGATTATTCAAACACGTGGGAGGGAAAGCTGAATACAATTGAAAGGAATAATGCAATTGAGAGTTTTTCACGTGAGGTGACGAATTTAGGTACTGCAGGGAGGAAGAATGGTATGAGCCCTACTGACTTACGTAGTTTTCCCCTTCTGCGAACATCGTATTACGTAAAATCACGTAATTATTGCAAATCAGGTACTCTCAAGTGCAATTTGTTTTATTTTAAAAATCTGAAAGGGTTGTTCTTTTACCGTAAGTGACCCACGTGTCGTGGTTTTTAAAAATTATTTTTGAATTTTGGGTTTTTGAATTATCTATATTTTATAATGACATATTGCCTGGAAAAATGTGTTAATGATTAACTCTAATAGTTTAATTTTGAAGGAAAAACTAGAGAAAGTAAGAAATCGAGTCATTGTGGTCTCGCATGGTTAAAAAAAAAGAAAAAGTGTTTAGTAAATTAGAAAAAAATAATTTATTGTATGATATCCGAAAACGGATTGTAATTTTCTGTCACTGGTGTAAGAAATGGTTTTATTTACAATCAATTTTTAGTCAAATATGCCGTTTGCAAGTCTAAAAACATAAGCTTTTGCATAATTGAATATGAGTAAATGACAAACCATACAAAACTAATAAAATGACAAAAAGTTCGTGAAAAACTTATTCTAGTAAAAGCATTGCATACCATATTCAAAATAAACAAAATTGAAAAATTCATAAATAAATAAGGTAACGAAAATCTGCATTAACAATGTCGGTATCTGAAATTTCAAATACGATAAATTATAGATTCCCAAGTTTGTGTTTCAAAAACATATTGTCCTACACTGTAAAACGATCCATAATTGTACATGTCTCTTTCATAAACATTTATTCATTAAATATTTTTCCATGTTTATAAAAGATCAAAAAATTTTGTTTCTTTTTCTTGAAACTCTAATTTTGATAAAAACATCAAGTGAATTTTTTTTCTCCAATATGGATATTTATTTATTTGCAAATATCACTCAAAGTCAAGGTTCTACAGAACAGTTCATCATAACAAAGGGGTAATTTTATCGATGTTTGTCTCTATACTATATTTGCAAATCATCAAAACAGTGCAAAAATAACTTTTATGTTGCTATATTAAGCTTTACGCTAAGAGAAATTATGAAATAAAGGGAAAAACTATGTCCCCTGGAAGTGAGCCCGAGGGATGAAAAAAAAGCATACACAGCAAAACATCAATGAAATGGCTACAACGTCTTTTCACCTTGAAATTGACGGAAGTGGTGTTTAGATATTGCTCCTGGGTTATCTCTAGAACTCTAAGGCAGATTAATTGAGAGTGCGGGAATCGGGAAATCAGGGATTTCTTGCGCGAGCACTGCAACGTCGAAAAAATCTACAAAATTTCTAAGCAGAAAATTTTCTACCCTAAATAGCTGTAGAATTTTTAAAACGTAGCTCTTGATTGTAAATAAATTTTTGACTGTTTATTAAATTTCCTGTTCCTCTTTAGTATGTTGGAATTTGGTACCAGCATCTGTAGGTTCAATTCCCATTCTTGGCCGGCATGTTTGTGGCTGTCCGGAATCGGCTTAAAGGACTGTTCACATAGAATCCGTCAGCGTCAGTGTTAAAGATTCCCTTGGCGCTGATTGGTTAAAGGGGTCAATGATTGGCATATGACTGGTTAAAGATTTTTACGCTGACGCTGACGTCTTCTGACGCTGACGCTGACGTTCTTCTGTGTGAACAGACCCTAAGACTGAAGGTCTCAGTCTATTGTGTCACAGAAGGTGATTGTAACGGCCTCACTCAACCAATCTTTAGTTAGCTGGAGTTATTAATGCTTGTAATATACCTTTATAACGTTTAATATATCTTTAATAACACAAAGGAAATTTTACAATAATCAAGCTGTTTTAGCGTGGAATAATTTGCTTTGTCATGAAGTAAAGACAGCAGAAACGATGTACCAGATGTTGCATTTTTCCGTCCTCTAAAATAACCCTGGAGAGAAAGAAGTATTGACTATCTAGAAAAAAACTACCCGAGACGAATTTCCTCATCTTCTCAAGGAACTAATGACTGCCCTATGCACCCGACGTCTCTTTGATGTCAAAGATATAGATAAAGCTATCCTGTATTTGTAATAAGTATATATTATTGTGTACCAAGCATTTGATAATCGTTTTACTGTCTAACTTTGTGTCTAAAAATTTTCCTCTTTGATTTCAAGGTGAAAACACAATGTCACAAAGTAGCCCTATTCGACGGGGCAACTTTGTGACACATTTTAACTTTAATTTCTCAGTGGTAATTAAAAATCCAGGTTAGCGCAATACATTACTACGTTAGGAAAGGATGTTCCAAAGTTTTGCAATTGTTTGTTTAGGGCTGCTTTTAAAACTAATCGGCTGGCACAGCAAAAAACTTAAAATCCGTAACAAAGTAACCCCATCTTAAGTATCCCGTAACTCCACTTCTTTCCTCTGTCTGTCAAGGGTTGACCGTGAGCCGAAAAGCTCACAGATTGACAGGAGGACCAAAGGTTTTTTTTAATTTATACCTGTTAAGACCTAAAATGCTGATTATCAAACAAAGAGCCTTTGTTACGAAATTCCTCAATGCTTACCTAATGCGGGAAAGTAAAAATGTAAAAAAGTCCAAAACAATGATTCGACTGGAAAGAAGGGCACACAGATTTAGGGGAGAAGTAATGAACCCTGTTGAGGATATTGGCAGAAAATTCAAGCGCCTGACGTCCAAATCCAATTACTTTTTCAGGACCGCGGACGTGTGATAGCTACAAGATGAAGCGAGGGGTGGACAGCAAATACCGACGCGTGGGGAGATAGAGAGGACTTTCCTTTCCCGGTTCCCCTTATCTTCGGGTAAGATAAGAGGGGGCTGAGATATTGGAAACGGTCTAAACAGAAAAAATAAGAGAACAGTCTGAAAAAAATAGGAAAAAAAAGTAAAGCTGTCGAAGGCTCTTTGAACTGCGGGTAACAGATTAAATCAATCTTGAGGCACTGACCGAAGAATTTTTTTTTAAGGAAAAGGGTTTAATTTGTTCTGTTCACCATTTGTGTAGGGCACACCGATGATTTTTTAAAGTGTATTTTCACTTAAAACTGTAGGTATTTTCACTTAAAACTGATCAACTTAAGTTAAATGATAAATCCAGCAGAATGAGAAGATGTTTTTGCCTTTGTTTAACAGTGTTTTGTAAGAACTGAATAATTTAAAGACGGACAACAATAAAAGATTTCGGTTAATGGGAACATTACACAATAATTTTATACTTGTGTTTACTTCTAAGAGGAACATAGGTACAATTCCTTTATTATAGGGATCGGATATGTAACAATATAAAAATTAGGACATGCAAAAATTCTTGAGAATTTCTGATATAAATATTTTGAATGCAACATTTTTTGAATAAAGATCCTTTTATTTTTGAAAATCTAGGCAATAAGTAACCCGATTAAACATGAAACTTTTACGATTGGTCTACTATTTTGCTGCAGCTTTCGTAAGTCAAAATTGTACGAATAACAAATGCAACAAAATTGAAATCCCAAAGCAAGAAAACATAATAGAAAATATAAAACATTCAGAGAAAAAAAAATTAAGTTCTTTTCTTTTTTTTTTAACCAAATATATCTTTGTCATGAATCGCTTTTTCATCCTTCAGATGGATATCTCCGAAATATCAGAAAAAGCGCCAAATTTTAGAGGAAAAAAAGAGTAACGAGGTTAAATCGGTCTCCCGCAAAATGCTCGACAAGCAAAATCCCCATATGGAGGGAAATTCTGTGAGACAAGATTCCCCTTGACAGAAAATGCGTTCTCTATCGCCGAGATGAGAGTTTCATTTATAACACGAGATTTGGCAACAGTGACAAATGGTTCGCGAGGATTATGGGAATCAGGTGAAATTTCTCCTCTTGTATGGCTGTATAGGAATGTATGAGGGTACTGCGAAAGGAAGGAAAAAAACGTTTCAAGACCTTGACCTTAGCTAAAGGGGTATTAAGGTTTCTTCATCATCTTAAATATATCTAATTCGATCCAGAGAGTATCTTTGTTTTATAGACTTATTTTTTCACATTCTGAAATGCCTTTTAAAAGGTATTTTTTTCTTCTGACGGGAAACGATAAATTGCACGAGGTACATACCTGAGCAATTTTTCCCATTCAAAGTTCGATCTTGACCAGAAAACCTTTTAGTCAAATTGACTCCCTATCTCAAGAACTCAGAGTTAAATTCATATAGTTAAATTCAGAAATAAACTCAGAGAGTAAAGCATTTCGACTCCATTTTTAAAACTTATGAATAAGGTTAAATTTTTAAATTAAAGCTACTTTATATTTTATTAAAATATAAACAGATCTTATACCGCAATAGTACAATCATTATTTTAATAATTTTCATAAATATCAACTTTTCTCAATTCTTAAATATATAACATACTAATTACGAGTATAATGTAAGTAAATTTTAATTAGTTCATAAAAATGTAGGGATTATGAAAATTTTAAAAATTAATTTAATTGATGTATAATTAGTTACTTAATATTTAATAGGGTGAAACTAATTTGATTTACGGAAATAAAATATTTCAAATAAATTTAAATAAAATTCCAAAAGTTCAGAAAGCCTCTAAATTTAATAATCTTAAAAATTGAAATAAATATGAAATATTTGAAATAATCAGTATAAATTAACAATCATAAACTAATTCTTTGCCCTTCCAGATTGAAAAAAAAATCCCCATTGGCTCTAGAGAGCACATGACTTGTGTTAATAAAACAGAAAAGAATACTAGAAACTACAGGTGCTGGAGAATTTTACTGGTCACAGTCGACACGCACATTTAAAAAAACTGAGTCAAATTTTTGAAAAAAAATCCAATTTATGTGGCGAATGAGATAAAGCTTGAGCTCCCTTTATTTATGAATATAGGAGAATATTATTCTTCATTAAATACAAATTGAAGACTGACAAGGGTCAACTGTGTCCAAAAATTGCAAAATCGTCCACAAATTACTATATCGCTGCCCTCTTTGTTTAGTCAGAAAATATGACAAAGGTTAAATAAATTGATCATCAGATACGGTTTCTCGGTTAAGTAACAGATTAAGTATGAAGGAACAATGAAAAATTGGACAGACGCATTCAAAAAACTTTTTCACGTGCTTTAAGCACGAGGATGCCACTTACAGAATTTCCGATATCTAGAATTTTTACAAGTATTCTAGTTTAGACAAAAAAAAATCCTGTAATTTTAAATTTTAAATAACTGAAAGGAACACAGAGTAAGGTTCTGTTCACGTAGAATCCGTCGGCGTTAAATATTCCGTTGGCGCTGACTGGTTAAATGGGTCAATGATTGGTATATGCTTGGTTAAAAATTGAAAAAGAAAAGTGTCAAAGTACATACCTTTTCAGAGTTGTACAAGCAATTTAAAAATATTTTCCATGCTGTTTAACGTCCAATAAAAAGCATAATAGCTAATGGCTGTAATGACTGGTATAATGTTTGCTGAATCCCTAAAGAAATTCTATAATTATTTCGCTCCTAAGCCAGCCTACAAATTGAGCAAAAAATGACATTCGAAAGGCAATATATACCCATGATTCATGAGAAAGTAGTGCAAATGGAATCTATCAAACTGTCGTATTGTGTGTCAGCCTGCTCAAAAATATCTGAGAAGGGCAGATAAAGCGTTAGGAAACATGAAGAATAATACATCATCTTTAAGAAAGATTTTGTTTCTCCTTAACTATGAACAATGCTCATTTGTGTGATTTTGAGGTACAAAATTTTATATTTTTTATTTATACGCATTTTAAAATTCCTCCTCCCCACTAAATGTGTCTTGAATGTAAAGATTACTGATAAATGTACTTGAACAGTGTCAAATTTTGTTTAAAAAGTTGCAATTTAAAATTCAAAACATAATTGGGAGATAAACAGGTTTTGATATATCTGCTGAACCAGTCGCTGCATTTTCACGTTTTTTTCGCTTTAAAGAGTAGGAAGGATGTGAAAATAATTTATCTACATCATGCATGAAGATTTTTTTAATAAGATAACTTAGAAATAGGTTTAGAGATATTTCACTTCAAGGAGGAATACTAAAGTTTTTTTTTTTTTAAACAGAATTTTTTGTTTTTGGGAAACGCTTTTGCTATTTATTGTTAAAATTTCATTGAGGTTTACCTAGTTGGACCTTTTTGATATGTCCTTTGAAAGAGGATAAATCATGAAAATCTCTAATCCGAGATAAATAACCTTTATTTACAGATGTACATTAGGGCACACTTTCAAGCGCTATATCTAGCAATATTATCTTTCCACAAACACGTGATTGCATTATTTGCTTCTAAAAGACCCTTATCGGACATCCACTGAAGCCGAAAAATTGTAAAGAAAAATAATTCCTGAAAAAGAAGGGTGTCCCCTTATTATCGAACATCCAGTTAAACCGGAAACTGGAAAAGAAAAATAATTCCCAAAAAAGAGGATTATCCAGTAATCAGGGTTTTTTCGTGAATTATTTCTGGGCAGTTTACTTTTAGGACTTGTAGAGAACAAGCCTACTACTTATCACTCCACCAATGATTTTTTTTAAAACTAGAGAAATGAGAATAGTTTCTGTGCTCTTTAAGCATGTGACATATAATGATACTTTAAACGCTCAAATAACGTCCGTAGGGGGGGGGGATATATTCCATTCTCAGGAATTGTGAAAATAATATCAGTATCTACATCTGAGGGTGTGCATAAAGCAGGAGTTCGAAATACATTTATGATTCGACATTTCTGCAAGGAAATTTATATGAATCAATCTATGAGAACTATCTGTACCTTTTAAGTGTCCGTTAGACGTGAAAACCAAAACAAAATGTTTGACTCAGCCCTTAACCAGAGAGACAAACATCAAGCAATGCTGCAGGTGATGGTATCTCTTAAGCAGGTGATTTACATCGAGCGATTTTGATTCTCTTCGGAAATCGTAACACGCAAGGAGTGGTTGTTCATAATGAAGACATTTTAGAGGTAATAGTCTCCAAGCCATGTTGTTTACTCGCATTTTTTTAAATTAAAAATTAGTGTATATCTATATAAATAAGAAAAACTTTGTCGGTCGGGGAACAATTCCCGGTACACCGTTTCCGGTATGGCATCCGTTATAAAATTCGGCCATGTTTGAAAATGTCGAAATCGATTAATTTTTTTTAAAGAAAGTATATAAATTTTACATATTTAGAAAGAGCTTTAAATGCTGATAATTTTTTCTGCGTACACTTATTCTATTTCTTTAATAGGTTTAGAGATATTTCATTTCTAAATGCATAATCCACCGAACAAAACGTAACAGCCATGTTTTACGATGTAAACACAGCGTGATTCTCACTAAAATTGAATCACTGAAAAGAAATGTTTCATCGTATGTCTAATTTTTAATTATTTTACTATTTTTCATAATTTTAATTCAAACTTTTTAATCATAAATAGATCATTTGAAGATGTACTGATTTTGGGGGGATTTTTTGGCAATTAAAAGTGAAAAAAATTTAAATTTAAGTGAATTGTGTTTCGAGTGTCAAGTGATTTGATAGCTGGGCGAAGCCCGGCTAGTATTAAATTATTTCCCAATCCCTAGAACAATTTGTTTCATAACTTTTAATGTTCAATAACAATCCCTTTTTATTTGCTTACATGTAAACAATTTTTACATTAAAATGTAATTAGATTCCTTTATCACATATATTATTAATTAGGTTTAATCACTCTTTTGCACTTTTTAAGGGTACATTTTGAGTGCTTTTAATATTACCGTAGAGGTATAGAGTCAATGATAAACTTCATTTATATTACCTCTAACATTTTGCATACCTTAGATATGAACATGAGACAAGCGTATAATGTTCCTAATTGGACACAGAATCTCCTAATGTTCTGACTACAGAGGCTGCTCACACATTTTTTAGACGATGTATATTGTATTCACAAAACTAAATTACATAAAATTCTTGTGTTTTAAATGTTCTATTTGACATCCCTTATTCTGAACTATATTTCGACACCGCAATTTCCAGGATAATAATGCCTTTTCAAGTGTCAGAAGAGGTATTCTATCCCATTCCTCCTGAAAAGCTTTCCAGAGTCCTGTAACGGTTTTGGGACGACGTTTGGATAATGCAGATTTTAAAAGTCTGAAAGCACAAAAATCCATAGGTGATACATCGGGAGATTTAATTGGGATATCAGTAAAGGGTATGGCCTGGATACCAGTTTTTTGTTCCATTTCTTTTAGGAAATTTACAGTGGATTTTGATGTGTGACTGCTAGCTTTGTCCTGATGGAGTCTCACAGATTGATGGCACTGTGGGTAAAGCGATAGTATTTCATTCAGAAAAATTGGCGATAAAATATGTTCCTGATAGTATTTGGAGTTAATCTTGACATTTTTTCCACTCTCTTTATTTTTAACTTGCCATTATAAGAAAAACCAGCAACAATCATGAATTCCTTAGAAATATTTTCTTTCAATTCTTTGAACCATGTACTTAAATTTTTTTCTCCACTTTTATGATAATAAATGGCTCTTTTTTTGTTGCAATCATTTAAATACACCCATGATTCATGTATTGTGACAATTGTTTTCCATTTTTCTTTGGATAAGTGTTTCTCATATAGAATTCTGCAGCCTGTCCTGCGTTCAGCGATATGATTTGGAAGAAGACGATGCACATTGCGTATTTTCGCTTTCTTAAGATTTAAATCAATGTTTATCATTTGGTTTACAGTGGAAACCGAGCATTTTAATGATTTTGCAACTGTCCTTTGACTAGGGGGATTTTCTTTTAACATTAAACAACGTACCTTTGCAATAGTCGAATATGGCCGTTTTTATCCTTGGATACTTGTTTGGAATTTTTGTCCCACTTGAGACTCCAATTTGACGTTTTTTTTCCTTTCTTGTTGACGATATTACCTATAGACGCTTTAGATATCACAAAACCATGACTCTCACATCGTTTTTGGATAACGGAGTATGCATATTTCTCTTCGGAAAGAGCATAAATGTAGCCTTCGAACCACTGCTTTGTTAAAAACGCCATTTTGAATAAAAACAAAACTTTCAAGCCGGAGACGATAATTTTGACTTTTAAAAACATAGTACAATTGCAATTATTTCTTTTGCAGCAAACGATTTTTTATTACCGCTTACCAAAATCGTCTAAAAAATGTGCGAACAGCCTCTGTAGAAGATACTTCTCAAACTGATATCTGTTATTACTATACGGAGTAAACTGTTATTTTGTACTCTTTTGGTACCAAGTATTGTAGTTCCGAACGAGATCCATGATTTAGTTGCTATCAAATGACCAATTAAATTGTTTTGCAACTGGAGAAGGTGAGGAAGGGAGAAATTAAAAAAGGGTGAGTTTAGAGAGTGCGAGAGTTCTTGTTCCTCATTTTAGTCTTTCGTTCTGCTTTTTATTTCGTGAGAAACTGATGAGAGAATGAAAGGCGTATCTGAAATGATGAATATTAGGAATGGAGGACGCGGCCTGCAACAGATACGGGAACTTTCCCTAAGATGTTAAACAATCGAGTTTGCTGTATGTATAGTACAGTGGTAAGCAAACTTTTTCCACCGCGACCCACTAACTTTAAACAAGAATCATTCGATTCTAAATGAATGGAAGTATAATTCTAAAGGTTCCGCCGACCACAGCGATAAGCTTATACGGCATATTTAAAGTCGCTTGTGAACATATTACAATTTACAGTTACAGTTTACATTATATACATAAAATTCTACATTCACGGTGCTCTTTCAATTACTCTTACTGTTACTATTACATGCACCATTGCATTAATAACATATTACGGTTTACAATTTCAATTTACATTATATACTAACAATTTTACATTTTTGATGCAATTTCAATTGCCATTTCAATTACAATTACATATACCACTACATTATGGATACATTGCAATTTTAAATTAAGATTTACATTGTATACTCACAAATTACATTCAAGGTAAAATTTCAATACAATTACCTTACTCTTACAATTTTACATTTAAGATGCAATTTCAAGCATAATTACACTTATTATTGCATTAAACAATTACATTACATACATAATACAATTCTATTACAAACGATTAACAAACGGGTTTACTGGTAAACATTTTTATAATAATTATTTCTTCTAAAGTAATTAAATCATTCTTTTTTTTGTGATTAATTTCAAACATTATTTTGCGCATATGCCTCCAATGCACTTACTATTGCATTTAACAATTACACTACACACATATTACAATTTGCAATTACATTTTATATTATATACTAACAATTTTACATTTTAGGAGCAATTTCAATTACTATTACACTGACAAGTAAATTAACCATTTCGCTATAAGCATATTGCAATTTAAAATTACGATTTACATTATTTACTTACAATTTAACATTTAAGATGCAGTTTCAATACAATAAAATTCACTCTTACAATTTTACATATAAGTGAACATTTCAAATACAATTACACTTGCTATTGAATTAAATATTTACAAAGCAAACATAGTACGATTATACACAGGAACGAAAATAAAAAATACTATAAAGAAAGTCGAACTAGGCCACGTTTCCCAACAAAGGAAGATGCTGAACCATGAGATCTCTCTTGATCCATTTTAAAAACGCTCTACAATAAAAGTCATGATAGAAACGATGTGCAGGCCAATTTCTTATGCCCTATGGTAATTTTTTGCGTTCATTATTCCATAACCCACAATAAAATAAGCCATGTTCAATCGTCTGTTCTTTTCCGCAGCTACATAGATCCGACTTCCCATGAAACCTCTTTTGATATGCCCCAATACTACCGTGTTGAGAAATTGCTTGATTTATATAAAAGTTATATATATATGTCTATCAATATCTATATGTATAAAACAATTCCGTAACTGACTGATAGATAACGCACAGACCTAACCGCTGGACCTAAAGGGCTGAAATTTTGCATGGCGATTCTTCTTATAGTGTAGGGGTGCACTAAGAAAGATTTGTGAAAATTCTTCTTAGATTTTTCAAAATTAAATTTTTAATCTGTTTTTGTAACATTCTTTTAAGTTTGCATTTAAAATAATAATCTGAGGGTTATAAAATTTATATCACGAGAAAGATCATAAAAATTCCTTTAAAACGAAATCTTTTTCGAATCTTTACCTCCATTTTCAGACTTTTGGTTAATTTTTAAAGATTAATTTTTAGAATTTTATTAATTTTTAGATTAATTTTCAGAATTTATTTATTAAATACTGATCACGTGGTTTCTTTTCTTTTTGTGATACTTTAAATTAATTTATAGTCACGTGCATAACAACGAAATAAATTGACAAAAAATTTTTTTTTTTTCTCTCTAATGCGGCAGACGATTGGACATTATAAAAAAAAGTTGAAATAAAATAAATGTTCCTCAAACTGTACTATATTAACTGTACTATATTCTTTAGTGGGCTTGTGGCGGCCCAGTGGTACAGCGCGCTGGTTTTCGGTGCTGAGTGTGCTCGGATCGAATCCTGGCGTCGCGCCACGAAAAATGCCTCCGTTCTTGTCGTCCTTTCATAGGGGATAATGCTGTCCGCTTATATGGTGCCCCCACAATAAAATGGGCTGTAAAAATTTCGGCGCAGTATAGGCGAATGTCTGACGACAAGTGCCTCCGCAATGGAAAAAAAAATATTCTTTAGTATGTTCTGTTAGATTCAATTTGAATATTTTCTTCTACATTATTTTGTCTACAAAAACATCCGTTACGATTTTTTTATAAATATTTTGGCATTAATTGCATACATTGACCGTTGTATTTAATTTGAATGTACTCCGTAGCGAAGCACGGGTATCCAGCTAGTGTCCAATAGAAAGCGTAGTTCCAAATGTAATTTTCTTCAATACACCCTTAAACGTTGCCAATTTCAAAAATCCTTTTTGTTTTTATCAATACCACCTCCACTTGAATCTTTGAAATATTAAATGTTTTACTTATAATAAATGAAAATGTAGTTTGATGTGTTACTATGGTTACTTGACTATGGTCGACAAAAAAAAAATTCAAATGTTAAATGTTTTATTGATAATAAATGAAAATATCGTTTGATGTGTTGCTATGGTTACTTGACTATGGTTGACAAAGGAAAAGTTGTAAAGGTGAAGCCTCAGCTCAACATTTAGGCCCCTAACTTTCTTTCTACTGATCAGATATACATAATATATAGCCCATGTCCATCTGGAATAATGTATCTTTCAAATAGTGAAAGAATGTTTCAAATAGGTGGAGTGGTTCCGGAGATTACCCTCCACTTATAAACAAACTTACAAAATCCGCTCTTTCTCTTTATATATTAGTATAGATAATATGTAGCCTATGTCCATCTGGAATAATGTACTTTTCAAATAGTGAAAGAATTTTTCAAGTAGGTGCAGTGGTTCCGAAGATTACCCTCCACATATAAACAAACTTACAAAATCCGTTCTCTCTCTTTATATATTAGTATAGATACCACTGACGAGCAAATTGTATTTGTTGTAAGACTGTTTGACACCTTATTTAACAATATCATATTACATAATTTTTAACATTAAAAATATAAATAAATATATTTTAAATATGTCATTATAGAAAATTTAAAGCATAGTTTTAAATTAAATAATCCAATATGATATAAATTTCCTTCAAACTATCCACGGCCCTTCTGTGGGTCGCTACCCACATTTTACGCGCCACTGGTTTTGTATATAAAATACACATTCATTTGATTTTAAGGAAGTTCATATTTTTTGTGCTAGTTAAAACCTCAAATTTTTTAGCTTATTTTTTGAGTATATTGAACGAATTTTCCATGTTTACTCAAAACTGTGCAGAACATATGACATTCGGAATCGAAATAACACTAAGAAGGTGAAAAATAAATATTAAATTCAGTATTTTTAGTTGAAATGTTTATATATATATATTCACAGCATCCTATACTTATTCAAATTTTTATAAAGATAGAAAAAAACTTCATTTCAGTTATATAATTCATGTATGAAATCCTTTTGTTTTTAAATAAAACCCCACACCTTATCGCGTGGTTTGGTTTGCAGGCCCCTGTTACAGGGATCAAACTGTAAATACCTCTTGATGTCCTCTAAACCTTCATTCACGTTACTGTTGATCGTATAAAATGAAAAAAACCCAGCGAAACTATAGAACATACAGCAACAGCCTGCTTTGAATTATTACATCACAATCTAGGCCAACTCAGAGAGACAGAGAGCGGCGATGATGCAATCAATACATGAGTGGTATGTGTTCTGATACAAAGCTTTATTAGATAGGAGAAAATTTATTTTAGTTCACAAAACACAATTTCATACAGTACAACAATAGATTTTATTAAATGCGATTATTGTGTCGCAAAACTTCAAAATATACTAGTTTAAAGGGATAGTGGACCTTCAAAACTGTGAAATTTGTCCAAAAATTCGATTTTTTTATTTTATTGAATTGTGAAACTACGGACGAGTAGGAATGTGTTGCAAAAAGAATTTTGAATTTCTGTGATTACTTTCCTAGTTATAGGCATTTGTATTTAATTTAGATATTATGTGGTTACTAATAGCAATAACTTTAAATGTGTTTTTCTCAAAATAAAAATTTGCATGTCGTACGAATATTCTAACTGCTCCAGGCGCATTTCTAATTATCGTATTGCTTTGAAATTTAAGTTTTATATACTTAACTGTATATCAAATAAATCTGATTGAAAAAAATTATGCTTCGTAGATCAGAATTTCTAAATTTTGTACTTGAAAAGATGATTTATAGGTATTTTGTGTAATAAAAAGGGTGTTTTCACTATTATTTTTTTCTCTTTATATGTTTAATGAATGCTTAAAATAAGCAATATTCATTGTTAGTTCTATAAGGTATCCTGTAAATAAAAATTACCATATTATATGCAAAAGAAATGCGTATGGAACATTTTTAATTAGGCCAATTTTTGATATAATTCATAATTCATAAACTATTATTATTTCATCTTTAAATTTTAACCACTTTTACATATCTATAGTACTAATCACATATTCAAATTTCAAGCAAATCCATTCAAAATAAAAAAGTTAGGTTTGAAGGTCCACGGTCCCCTTAATCCTCGATGGCAAACTAGCGAAAAATTGATTCAGTGACAGTTAATCACGAAAGTTAAAGTTTAACTATACAATTTTGCTGTCTCTTCACTACGTACAGCAAAACAGGGAATCTGGAGAGTTTATTATAGGTGTCAAAAAGCTCAATTCTTATGTTTTAATCAGAGTCGGCCTTCTCAATAAAGGAAGCCGTATGCAACAAATATTTTGGGGACCCACACAATTTCTCAGCGGTAAAAAGTATAGTATCTTTTCATGAAAAAAGAGTAATAAGAACAATAATAAAGATAAATTAATTATAATATTAGCAGTAATAAAGATAAAAAAATAAAAAATAACCATTAACGTATTTAAATATATGAATTTTATTGTATTATCATTAATAGTATTAGATAAATCATTTTTAAAAGGAAATCAGTTTTAATTAATGAAAAATGTATCACTCTCATTTTTTTCTTTTTCTGGGCCCCTGTGCAACCCGGGGCCTTAGAGCATTGCACTCTCAGCACCCTCTGCTATGTCCGGCCCAGGAATTAATGAAATAACATATTTGATAAGATCTTAACCAGAATGTGTGTCCTGAGTGAACGAGAAAAGTAAAATATAATAACTAGAATTCGAAACTTCCTTGAATTTTGTATTACCATGTAAGTCTTTTTTCTAACAAAAAATGGCAGCCAATAATAGACTACTTGAATAGGTTGTTATATATATTCTAAAAACAAGCTACTGGGATAATTATAATCACACGTCTTTATGAATAGGTCATTTGCATCCTAGCAAAGCGCTCCCCAAATGTACTTGGGATGGACATTTCTCCAAAGAAATTTTTAAGAATCTGTTTTTTTTTTCCTTAACCCCCTCTTTGGCTCATTCCCAATACACGGTGCCGCAACTTGGCGATAAGTTTTTTAGATTTTTTAGATTTTTGCCAATTTGGCGATGAACGCCAAATGTGGTTTGTGTTTGTTAAATGCTTTTAAGGTAACCATTTATTGCTCTCGATTTCAATAAGATGGCGATATTTTTTTGGCGATGTTTTTTAGATTTTTGCCAAGTTGACGATAAAATGCCAAATGTGGTTTGTGTTGTTAAATACTTTTAAGTTAAAGCTTCCGATAGTCTAGTTCCGTTTAGTATAGCTTCCGATTTGAATAATTAGCAGCCAATCAGAGCTTGTGATTTACTTGTAAACGAGGGTTATCTGGATTTTATATAACGCGCCTGTTTCAAAAAATTGAACCGTTCTTTTCGGGATTGCTTTTCCAGCGTTCGGATGTACATTTATTTGCGAGGTATGGCTTCTTTTACGAATGGGAGGGTTGATTTGGAATTTTGTCTCGGGATTTACAAAATGCGGGTAAGAGAACTATTATAGATTATTGTATTTATGTTGAGTTAATAGCTAATATTTATTATTGTCTTAATTGTAATTTGCAAATGACTATAACTGAGAGGAAAGATCTGAACATTGCGTTAAAAGATCCATTAGATGTGGTTCCCGGTTCGAAGCGAGTAAATTAGATTTAATTATGGTTTTAAAATTAACTTATTTATGGGTAAAAAAAACACCGTGTTCTTGGATTACAGACGAATTGGGTGTATCGAAAAACACCGAAAAATCAACAAAACGTAAAAGAAGCTATACCGAAAGTGAATAACCGGTAAGTGGTTTTTTTTTAAATTTTAACATGAAATAATATGAATGACAACATGCAGAACTTTCATTTTTTTACTTGCTGATATATTTAACCAAGATGTATTTTATATTTGTTTAAATGAATTATTTGCAATATACTGACTTTTTTAGCGGGGGGTTGGGGGGGCGGCAGCCCCCCCACACATAACAAATTTCTCATCATTTTTTGTATTTGTGTATTTTTGTGCTTTTTCTGTGGTTGTATAGTTTAAAAAATGCGTAATTATGGGACTTTTCGGACTTTCCCGTTCCAAAAACACGCGTTCTGCTTGGGCGACAAAAATTTAAAAAAATAAAATCGACTATTTAAATGAATTATTTGCAATATACTGACTTTTTTTTTAGCGGGGGGTTGGGGGGGCGGCAGCCCCCCCACACACAATAAATTTCTCATTATTTATCAGCTTTCATTTTTTGTATTTGTGTGTTTTTGTGCTTTTTCTGTGGTCGTACAGTTTAAAAAATGCATATTTTTGGGACTTTTCGGACTTTCCCGTTCCAAAAATACGCGTTCGGCTTGGGCGACAAAAAATTAAAAAAAATAAAATCGACTGCCCTTATTTAACTTCATTTTTTCATTTTCTGTATAAATTTTCAATGAAAGTTCTGCATGTTGTCATTTATATTATTTCACTGCATTGGAACCGCCATCTTGGTTCCGTCTCCCATCGCCAAATTGGCGACGGGAGACGGAACCAAGATGGCGGTTCCAATGCAGTGAAATACAAGGGGCACCGTATATTGGGAATTAACCAAATCTTTAAATCTTTTGTCACTTATTTGGTTTTAGAGTTGGTGAACATATCATGACATAGTATTGAGATAACTTCTAAGCTATTTCAAAAGCTCTACTTTTTATTAGCAAAATGCACACACAAGCATATACATATACATGCAAACATATACATGCGTCCATTTCTTTTTTATTTAAAATAAAAATCTTCTTTTCAGTAAAAACTTAAAATTTTTTATGCAATGGTAAAGTACGATTACAATAACAATAGCTATACAGCATAAAATTCAATTTTGGTATAGTTATTCAGCAGTGAATTTCCAGCTCATATCCCGAGCTCCATTAATTTAAATTTTATCAACTGTGAATATATATAGAGACATTTCAGCGTGAGCTTTTTAAACTAAAAATACTCAATTTAATATTTATTTTTCAGCTTCTTAGTTTTATTTCGATTCCAAATGTCATACGTTCTGCACTTTTTTGAGTAAACATGGAAAATTCTTTAAATACACTAAAAAAAATTAGTTAAAAATTTGAAGTTTTAACTGTCACAAAAAACATGAACTGCCTTAAAATCAAACGAATGTGTATTTTATGTACTATACCAGTAGCCTTAAAAAATTTGTGCTGATAACCTGATTTGAACAACTTATTTGTAGATTCCCCAGGATTTTAGGTCTTTTCAAACTAAAATTTTATTTATATATATAATAAATTAATGAAATTTGGGTTCAAGTAACCTCCTGATTGGGGTTACTTGGACCCAACCTACATTTTAAATGAAATATTTAATTCAAATAGGTAGTGGGCTCAAGTAACACCTAGGATCTTGAAATAATAATAGCAATTTGTGTATGAAAAAATTTTATTTTACTTAAAAGCAGAAAACAAACCCCTTTTCATTTGCAAATCTGATTGTTAACAATGGACGCCTCTTCGAAAATAATTTTACCCAGTCACGTCCAGGGAGGTTGTTTTGAAAACATTTCACTGATCTTCCATGCTGTTACGGTTCAAAAGTGCCGCAACATTAGGCACGGATGAAGGAATCAATTAAGAAATGATCGAGTTAAGAGAAGCAGTGACGAGTGATAAATAAGCGAGGGACGTGGACATAGTTTAGTAAAGAAACAGGATGTTTAAGTGCCATTAAGGATGAAAAAGAAACCGCTGAAGGAAATTTACGTGGGGTATGCTTAGACCAGATGCAGGTTTGAAAGATATAGGAAGAGGGGAAAGCACACTAACGAGGAAATGCATTGAATAGTGATGGTGTGGGCTAAGTGGCGAAAATCGGAAACAGATGATATTCGAGAAGATGGGAATATGGCCGTGGGAATAATGATTATGGGAGGCGAGTGGCCCCACCCACGAGAAGGCGGAGAAAAAGAAGATTCTAGAAAGAAATGAGTAGCCCAATAGAATAGGAATAAGATATCTCTGACCAATAAGAAAACGAAGGAATGAGCAGATCAGATGATGCGGGGATCCTAAAATATTATTACGACCGAGGAGCAGCAAGGACGAACACCTAGACCGTAGTTAAAAGCATGAGCCGACGAATTAATTTAGAATGAGAAAGCTCGAATTGAAACTTAGCCAGCGTATTATAAATTAATATAGCTTGACGCTTTATTTGCACCGATGTCCCAAAGCGTAAATACTAGGCAGTGACTAACATCGAGATTAACCAGATTCTATGAAAGAATAGAGCCGGCCGATTCAAGTGGAAGCAGTGTGCCCCATCCCGAGAATCGAATTGCCTGAGCAGTATGACCTACCGTATGCTACAAGCTGAAGTTACGGACCCTGAAAGAGTGCCGCAACCATAGACAGGTTTGAAAGGAGGGTCCCAAGCCGACGCGAGCGCATTTAATGGACTGCAGACGAATTTATCAAAGGAGGGCGAATTGAAAGACCTATTCCCTGATAGTGCCAGTGCATTTAAGTGACTTCATGAGAGTTCATCATTGGAGGTATGTGTCGTTTGTGCTCCGTATTGATCACTTGTTTTAAACTTGTGCCATCGCGATTTCTCATTCATACACTACCTATTCCGAATGCATATACTATAGATCTTTCTATTAGAAATTTAGATAACGTTGAAATATGATGTTATTATGAATTGATGAACGGGTTATAAGATCCATTAAATGAGAAAATATTGTAGTAAAGGTATAATAATTGATAAGAAATTACTAGTGATAATTGTATTGTAGGAAGTAAAATAAAAAGGGTTATAATGATATTGAATGAAACTGTAAATGAAGAGATTAGTTGTGATAACATAATGTATTAATAAATGTATCCGTTATTTTATCAATCGGATAATCTGTCATTCTTCAAAAAACACAACGCAATACTTAATTCTACATATGTAAATCATATCATTGGGTATCATAATTATAACCCCAATCAATCCATTATACATGCATTGCAAGGTACGACTTGACAATAAATCGAAAGTCCAGTTCGTCTATGGGAAATCCAAAATCACAAATTTTGTCTAAATGACTGGCACAGGCCAACTCTTGATGATTGAATGTCCAGGTTTGTTCAATAAACCATTCTTCAATCTCCTTTTTATAGTGAACCTATTAATTTTATAGTGGGTTGAGGCGTCTCTCTGAGACATATCTCCTGACACACAGCATTTAAACATTCCTCTAATTTTTAGCCGTAAAATCCGCATACTTTCTGCTACCAGGAGACCTCTTGTAATTTCGAGGCATTTTTGTATCAGATCTGCAAATAAATGCACACGAACCAATTTAACCATTTAATAAATGGAACCCGTCATAAAATAATGATATTAATAATTTTTACAGTGAAATTTGAGAATGTATAATGAAAAATGTGACCAGGGGTTAATTGGACCCACTTCCTTGCTTGGGTCCAAGTAACCCTATTTTTAGTTTATCAATATTATTATAATTTTTACTGGGTTAATTGATTATCTATTCATCTAAAACTATTGTTATTCTTAAAGACTGTATTTGAAATGTAAATTTATCCTTACCTAGTGTGGGACTGCAGTGTGTAAAGAAGGGAAGGTGGAAGTTATAGGGTCGCAAAAATTCGTGCTTTTATCACAAAGCAACATAATCTGAATTAAAAAAAGGCGGGAAGAGCTGGAACATGGTAAAGTTCCCCAAGACCTGGCTAGTGTTGCTATCTGTTGGAGAGATTGTGAATTATATCCATATTTTATTGACAAGAGACCTAGGTGTAATTAAAACACTTTTTTAAGTTTGGGCCCGAGTAACACCCTAGGGTCCAAGTAGCCGCAAGTTACGTTATCATATACTATAGTAAAGGTCTCATAGAAAAGAGTGGGATAAAGGTTTACTATGTCTGTTACTTACTCATTTTCTTTATAAATAGCTAATCATACCGGACATGAAATTATCAAGAAATTTTTATCACATGGTCATCGGAATAGAGTATACTCATTTAAAATATTAGCTGTATTATAAACTTAAATTCATTTCAAAATTTTACAAATTAATCTTTTAAAATAATATTTTACCGAATTATTTTATATGTTCATTACCAATTTCAGTCATGGAATAGAAAAAACATTCTTTATTTAGCAGAAGTTCTGTATTGTATAATTCTGATGTATATTTTTGATAAAAGTTTTATAAACAACTTTTGGATTTTGATTATTTTTAACAAAAATCTGAGTAAACTAGAGTATATTTTCAGAAAAACTAAAGCCATGATGAAAAACAATGTTTTCAGTAAAAAATTTTATTAAATTTTCGTACAAAATTGGACTAATTAAACAGTTTTTTTCAGATGTAATCATAATATAATAATCGATTATTTTCACAAAACAATTAATATACCAACATTTCAATTAATATCCATAACCTGAATTATGTAATAAAAACTGATTAATGTTTTACTGTGACGGAGAACGTAAGTTTGAAGATTAATTTTCAGTAGTTTCTCCTCTGGGGCTTTCGATGTATAATAATAATAATAATAATAATAGTTTTATTTAAAGAATTAATCTGAAATTGGTGATTTCTTGAATCTTTAGGCACAAACTCGTGTAGCTTCAGTCCAAATTTAGAGCTAAATCTTTCAGTCTTAAAGAGTCTTGTTTTTTTACACTCAGAAACAGTCAACTTTCAATATAATAACATTTGTATGCTATGGCAACTTATAACAAGTATTTACTCTTCAAGTAATAGGCATGATACTAGAAAGTCTTCCATAAGTACCACAGTGAAGTATTCCTCTTAAGAAAAGCTTGCAATAACCATTGCAATATGTGGTTTCAAACATCTCAGACACAAATCATAGGCAACTAATTGTAATTTGCCTGGGAAAAAATAAACATTCGCGTAGCTGATGTACAGAAGAAAAAATATCTCGATTGATGTTGTTCGCAAAAAGAAGCAGCATCTTTAAAAACTACGTTTTAAATAGAGAGAGATTTTGAATCATCAATGTCATCATTTTTTAATCATTAGGATAACAGATCTGAGAACATCGTTTGTTTAAGATATGTTCTGTACAGTTTTACCTTTAAAATGGTAATAAAAAATGCTCATTTTGCATTACAAACGTTACAGAAGATATGTCCCTGAAAATTATGTATATTTATATTTTCTGCTTCCGTTTGGATTCTAAACAAGCCATGCTCAACCATTGAATAAAAAAATCTGTAAACTCTTAACCAGGACTGTTGAATAATATATACACACTCTTTAATTACACACTCTACGTTTTTCGCTTATCAGAAAAACAGTCTTAGAGCAAACACTGTTTATGACTATTCAAGTTCTTGCTTTCTTCCCAATGTATGGGCATTTTCAAGTATCAAAATAGCGCTACAAAGAAATGCCGATTTTTCTACTTTTTTTTAAACACCAGAAACAAACAAACATACAAGCAAGCAAACAAAGCAAGACGTTTGCTTTCGCCATTATGACTAATTTTCCCTTTCTAAGCTTCAAACTTGACATTCCTCATGCAGGGTTTTATGCTGTTCATTCAATTGATATGACAAGTGTTTTGGGGTTTTCCTTTCACCATTTCATTATAATGTGTTTGACTCATTTTAGGGATACGGAGCATTCACTTTGGAAATGTCACAGAAGCGAATCGTTTCTTTCCCACTCAGCAGGTGGTGCAAAGGGCTCTTGTCAATCACAATGGACTGTACGCAACCAGTGAATCCTTGATAGTAGCTGGGTGGCAATCCTTGAGGTAGTCTGGGCGAACCACCTGTTAAAAACATAAATAAATTACTCATCAATGAAGACAAAAGTAGAGCATGAACTACAGTGTTCCTTGCAAATAAGGTATTTTCCCAGCACTGAATGATTTTTAACACTGCATATACTGATTACCACTGCAATATTGAACGTGAAAATTTACCTCTGGAGGTGCGGGATCAAGTGTTCCGGTCTCGTCACTTGACTCGGTTCTAAATTACGGGACTGGCTTGTAGGGGGTAATGCTGGCGACCTATACGGTGCCCCCTTAAATGAATGGCCAGCAGTTTCGCCCTTTATTGTGAACAAATGGCGTCATAGCCAATATTCTGGTCATTTGTAATAAATAAATAAATATTGAACGTGAATCAATGAATTCTTTGAAAATTATACCTTCAGAGCTCATTACAGTAACCAAAGGAAAATCTGTTGTGTAAATGAAAGGTTGTTTACTTAAATAATGTTGAAACCTTACAGCAAAAAGCAAATAAGTAAATTAGGGTTATTTTTAAATCCCCGGTTTTAAATTAATAAAAGTAGGGTAGCATCTGGAATAAAACAATATTCAATCTTTTAAATTATTTATGCGTAAAAAAGTGAAATAATGAATCTTAAGAAGAGTTATATGTTTGTATAAGAGCACTAATTACGAGAAGATTTAATTTAAGCGTTGTAAAAATAATAAAAATAAATATAGAGTGTAATGCTTCAAAAGAAAGTAATTTGCTGTTTATTATTTTTTTTTGGTTAGGAACTGAAGCAATTGGGATAAAAAAATTATCTAAAGTTTTATTTTTGCAACTAAGTATAAAATATTTTTAATCGCATCTTCTGAATGTACTTTTTTATTAGCATTTATAAGGCGTAAATTAAATTAAATCTAATTAAATTAAATATACACAGGCTACGTAAAACGGTAAAATAATGAAACTATTCTAATTTTTATACTGAATTTTTCATTTGTTTAAAAGCACATTTTTAGTTAAAATATAGGGCTGTTTTTTATCCTTTTCAATTTTATGCATTAAATTATTTGATACTAATATATGATTAATTTAAAATAGATTTGATGACTTCTGATAGTATCTATTTTTGGCATGAAATTTTAATTATTTGATTCACTAGTAGAATTATTTGATTCACTAGAAGAAGTATCATGATCATTTATTCATATAAAAGCTGCCTGTGATATTTTAAACATTCCAGGTGATCTGATCAATATTTTGGATTTGTAAAGAAGAATGTAATGAACACAAATATTCTGAAATTTTAAATTCATTAATTTATCTTGTTTGGAATTCTATTTTCCTAAATTTCTCTTTAGCAGCCAAGTTTATGAACCGTTAAACAAATGACAATAGAGCTAATATACATTTCTCTTTCGCTGCAGCTATATTCCTCTTTTTTTTAATACCTGAAGTTAATACAATTAATTTATATGGTCTAGTTTATTCTAATAGTATACGATCACCTCTGGGCCAGAGGTAGCCTAATGGGAGCGTGTTGGCTTTTGGTTCTGAGGGCGCTTGGTCCGAATCCCGACAAGCCCCATTAAATACCTTCGTGTCTAGGCAGGATATGGGCACGTTAAATCCGTAGACCGGAAAGTCCTTCTTTGAGGTCATTTGGGGGAGTGAAGATACGATCCCCCCATATGCGACCCCTGGGGTTGCTAGGTCAAAACTGAGGGGAACCTGGCTAAGTCGGACTCCGACCCTTGTGGTGCGATTATAAACCGGAGCCGCACCCTTCAGACTGCAAGTCTGTATGGACCTGGTCAGGAATACATTCCGGCCAGGAGGTAAAATCAACAACAACAACAACAACAACAACGGTCACCTCTGAAACTTCAGTTGCCTTTGAATGTCAAACAAAGTGACACATTTCCATAATCTTTAATATCAATTAACTCTTGCTTGATGTTTTACGATCAGATACGATGACACCGGCAAAATACATAAATATATGAACAAATTTCTTGATTCGTTTGCAGGGCGTTAAAAGTTATAAAGTGCACATTTACAATGTATAACTTGATGCATTTTTTAATGGGGGAAATTTTTCCTCGAATTCTTAACAATAAGTACTGTTACCTGTCTCTAACAGATATTAATATTACTGGTAAAATTGTTATTTAACTTTGATTATTAGCAGAAATATGGCAGCTCAAGGCCATCGTGGTACAATTTGATTCAAAGTCCTTTATTTAAATCAAACTGAAATTTGAGACAACCATGAGATAGACTAAAGTTTTCTTTCCTGTCATGCTCTAGTGGAGCATCAAAACTGATGATTACATTTCTACCCTATCTATATATTGTGAACATCTATTTTATTTTGGGAATGAACGCACAGTTTTATGTTAATTCTCTCTCTCTCTCTCATCTCATGTTCACTTATTTTTACGTTCACAGTAATCTGGAATCCTTTAGTCTTAAAATTCTATCTGAAATTATACGTTTAGTTTTATTTCGGCAGCTTTGCGATACCCAGAATATTATTCATGAATGAAATTTGTTTAATTTTTTTTCGAATCTTATTTGTAGAAAAGTATTAAAACGTTCGAAATGCAGCCGGATTTATGCAAATTTTTCGAATTAATTTGAGAGTGATCAAACTTACGCCAGATAGTATTTTCAATAGTGGGTGTTGATAAGTAGTTGATTACGATAAGGCTGTGCAATCAAAAATCCATATTTTAATAAAATTTCATTGTGTTGCTATGAAAAAGATTCTAGAATTGGTTTTCAACCCGAATTTGCATCAATAAAAGTGATCTTAATTCGTAACATAAGTTAACTGACAAATGGGGTTGCCTCTCAAACGCATCTTAACAATGTATTTACCCGGCAATTTTTCACTCTTCCAGAGTTCATTCTAAGAAATCAAGTACATGAATACAGAGGCTGTTCGCACATTTTTTAGACGATTTTGGTAAGCGGTAATAAAAATTCGTTTGCTGCAAAAGAAATAATTGCAATTGTACTATGTTTTTAAAAGTCAAAATTATAGTCTGCGGCTTGAAAGTTTTGTTTTTATTCAAAATGGCGTTTTTAACAAAGCAGTGGTTCGAAGGCTACATTTATGCTCTTTCCGAAGAGAAATATGCATACTCCGTTATCCAAAAACGATGTGAGAGTCATGGTTTTGTGATATCTAAAGCGTCGATAGGTAATATCGTCAACAAGAAAGGAAAAAAACGTCAAATTGGAGCCTCAAGTGAGACAAAAATTCCAAACAAGTATCCAAGGAAAAAACGGACATCTTCGACTATTGCAAAGGTACGTTGTTTAATGTTAAAAGAAAATCCCCCTAGTCAAAGGAAAGTTGCAAAATCATTAAAATGCTCGGTGTCCACTGTAAACAAAATGATAAACGTTGATTTAAATCTTAAGAAAGCGAAAAAACGCAATGTGCATCGTCTTCTTCCAAATCATATCGCTGAACGCAGGACACGCTGCAGAATTTTATATGAGAAACACTTATCCAAAGAAAAATGGAAAACAATTGTCACAATAGATGAATCATGGGTGTATTTAAATGATTGCAACAAAAAAGAGCCATTTATTATCATAAAAGGGGAGAAAAAAATTTAAGTACATGGTTCAAAGAATCGAAAGACAGTTTTTCTAAGGGATTCATGATTGTTGCTGGTTTTCCTTATAATGGCAAGTTAAAAATAAAGAGAGTGGAAAAAATGTCAAGATTAACTCCAAATACTATCAGGAACATATTTTATCGCCAATTTTTCTGAATGAAATATCATCGCTTTACGCACAGTGCCATCAATCTGTGAGACTCCATCAGGACAAAGCTACCAGTCACACATCAAAATCCACTATAAATTTCCTAAAAGAAATGGAACAAAAAACTGGTATCAAGGCCATACCCCTCACTGATATCCCTACTAAATCTCCCGATGTATCACCTATGGATTTTTGTGCTTTCGGACTTTTAAAATCTGCATTACCCAAACGTCGTCCCAAGACCCTTACAGGACTCTGGAAAGCTGTTCAGGAGGAATGGGATAGAATACCTCTTCTGACACTTCAAAAGGAATTATTATCCTGGATATTGCGGTGTCGAAAGATAGTTCAGAATAAGGGATGTCAAATAAAACATTTAAAACACAAGAATTTTATGTAATTTAGTTTTGTGAATACAATATACATCGTCTAAAAAATGTGTGAACAGCCTCTCTAGTTTTTGAAGCCCAAAGAAGAACATTTATATTTTATCAGCAAATGACCTTTCTAAGTCAGATTGCATTATTACACATTCAAGTTTATACAAAAAGTTTTCATGAAGTATCACAACCATACCTTCAATATCTAAGTAATTTATAAATGTAAATTTAATTCCAAATTTCTCCCCCCCCCCCCCAACTTTTTGAATTTAATAACATCTCGGGTAATTCGAAGCATACACAAATCAATACAGCGTAGTATGCTTGTGTCAATCCAAATTAATTTCTGCAAGTCTGACGAAAAGTTAAAATAGAAATTTCACATGTCCCTATTCCTGTAGTTTTGTACAGTGCATAAATCCACCAGAGTTGCATAATTTATTCTGTAAGCAGACAAATTTTACAACATCTTAATTTTTGGACCTCCGGTGATACAGTGCGGTTTGTTTTGCTCTTTCCAGGCTAAAGTTCACATTAACATTCCGAAAAAACCAACCTCAAATTTTACTACGTCAGTAATTTTACTATTACAGGTTATTTGTGATAATTGCTTTCTCAAAAAGATATGAAATACATGATTTTCCTGTAATTAACCGGGATCTAATATATTATACAGCTAACAAACAATATCTTATAATTACCGATCCACAGGAGACCATCAGTATTGAGATCCGTGGCACCGACTTCAGACACGTTGGAGACTATATATGCCTTGTCTACTCTAATTTCACCCAGTCTCTTTTTCCTGAAAAAAGGGTCAAATTTATTAAATCTAAATTGAAATCTTCATGCTATTTCTCTATGAATATTACTTATCTTCATACTGCTAGAACACCTGCATAAAAAAATAGGGATGAGAATTGTTTTGATATATACGATTTTCTTTCAAAATTTGTTTCCTTCCATTTCTTTGACGACCAAAGAATTTATATTCTGAAATAACCAGTTGTCGTTACAAATGAAATAAAATGTTATTAGACAAACAATTTTTAAAGCAGACTGATCAAAAAGAACTTCATTTAATTAACATTTGCTTACTAAAAAGGACAATCATGTCTGGCGTATAAGTCTTCGAATTGTATGATGGTTTTTAGAGAATTACGATGGAACTGCAAAGCTTTTTGCTGAATCGCTTCGACAATAATTTTCTGTATGGAGGAAAAAAAATCTCAAGAATAAAGAAATGAATTTATACTTTTAATCAAAACACTTTTTGTCTTATCATGCCCCTTTTTTCAAAGGTAAAAATTGTGAGATTTTATGACTTATGTCGAAGAGAAGTTTTCCTTTTTCTTGTACTTACCATTTATACAACGCCCACTCTCCCATTACGTCCAGGAGGAATACAAGTTACCCGTATCATACTCATAATGCCTTGTGATAACAAAAAATAAAAGGAAATAAAAGCGACGCTACATTTTAGAGGAAATCCCACAATCTAAATTACTTTTGAAAATAACTATATGGAAATTAATTCTAAGTTATAGTCAAGTACTTTTTTTTTGGGGGGGGGGGGGGAAGAAAAGAATACAAATATAAAGAATTTTTTTATCACAACAGCTAGACACGATATCTTGTTTGCTAACCACTGTTAACTGTATATTTTGTTCCAGTAGCGTATGTGCCATCAAAAGACAAATTATATATATATATATATATATATATATATATATATATATATATATATATATATATATATATCAAGAAATTAGTTGGGAAAGAAATAATGAAGTAAAAATTTAAAGTGGGGCTTCGGGATAATTTATTTCGTCGCATTAAATGTCACTGCTTTCAGATTTCTGCACGCGTTTCGCGTGAAATAGGAGGGAATTTCCCCGTTTCGTTAGATGCCCGATCACAGACGCGAATTAAGGTTGAGCTGTCTATTTTTGGAGCAAGCACGGGCTCTAAGGGTAGATAGCTCGAACGAAGCTGTTACGTAATTTTAGAGATGGAGAGGATTCTAGAACATTTCACAGGGCATGCGCGAAAGTTTTGCGCCTAAGTTTTAACAAAAGGTTTTAGGAGAGCGCGGGATAAATTCAATGACGACGGACGTGTGTTCATCACGTCTCCAAAAAGAAAATGGCAAAAGATGGATGCGCTACTGGGATCAGGGGTTTCTAGTTGATAGTAAAATAAACTTGATTTCGTTGGAACTATGTTTGTTTACTGGATTTAGACTACCTTCCACTCGACACTAATATTTTAATGAGGATGACTGCAATTCCAAGAAAAGATGATAGCAGGCAAGCCACACGCCTGTCTATATATATATATATATATATATATATATATATATATATATATAATAATAATAATAATAATAATAAACTTAACAGCAGCGCGAAGACAGTGAGGACAAGGGATAGGAGAACGAGAGAGCGCGAGAGCCCGCGAAAATCTTTTTTATACTATGGGGGCTCTGGGTGTTTAGAATTATATAATTGGTTAGGAACGGGCACATGATTGACCACGTGAAGGTATGATTTAAAATCTCATGACTTTGAGTCATCTCTTACTCATCTTACCACGCGGCTGTTAGTGGGTAGGAAGCTAAAAATAACTTCACACCGCGTGCGGTTAAGGGATAATGTAGTTGGTTAGTTCATTTATTTCTGGGTCACAATTTGGAATAGGGACTCTGCTTTATTGAGGAGAATTTAGAATACGCGACAATAATGGTGGGGCGTTATCCCCACCCATTTGAGGAGGCTAGTTTTTATGAACATTTGATTCAAGACTCTCTAGTGCCTAGTTTGCCATTTGAAATTTCCACAGTTAACTTTTAGCAATGTTTCTAAGGGTGATTATTTTTACGAGATTTAAGGAAAATTCGAAAATTTAATTGATGTTTGGATTTCTTGATATGCTTGCCTTGACAAAGGCACTCGTGATTTCTTGCAGCTAAACCTTTCAGTTACGCCCATCTAAAATCTTTATTTTTAAAAATTCCACTTACAGAAGCCTGAACCGCATTTTCTAAAGAAAAAAGATTTAAAGTTTCGTAGAGAAAAGTGGTAGCATCCAAAATGTATCAACAGAGACATAGATTAAAATAGATTCTATAGTGATTATACAAAACAGAAAAGATATATGAAAGCAAAACGATAAATAACAGATTCTTGAATCTCCAGTAGACCGTAAAAATAGCTATTCCTGATGCTGCTATTTACTTTTTTCCATGTTTTTATTAACTTGCTCTTATGTTTGTGTGTGTTTTTGTCCAGTACAAATCTTGCAATCGATTTTTAACTAACTTCCCGACTAGCTAGACATTTGGAACTTTTAGAATAGCTCAGAACACGATGACAATGCATTTTTTAAATACTTTTAGCCATCTTTAAGCAGATTTTTACCATGTTTTTATTATTTTCAGTTAATTTTGTTTTGTAGACTGGTGCAGCCATCAATCGGCCAGAACGGAAACGAAAATTTAAACGCAAGTTAACTTCCAATTCACTTCATTTTCTTTCAAGTTGATGGGATAATTCATCAAAAAAATTTTAAAAAAGTATTTATGAATACATAAAATTGTAAAGTTTATATGATTCAACAGAAAATTTAAAAACATGGTATATAAAAAGTTCTTTTTATATTGTAATTATATATTGTATTGTCCTCCTGAAGTTTTACGTAAGGGATATTTCTCTAATAGGAGATCAATTTTTAAAGGATTGTTAACGCGAGCCCGAATAAAATGAAATTACTTAATATTACTATTTACCCTTCTTTTCAAGCGCCTTTTATGGTACCATGATATTGTACTTCAGAACGAAAAAAAAACATGGATTTCTGCCTTTACCTGATTATTGTAATAAGGTGCCACATTCCGTCGTCAACCCTTTGGTCACTTCTGACGGTCCATGGAGCTTTCTGCTTGCCCAGGTTGAAACTAAGCTCCGGGTAGCCTCCTGCCATTGCAACTGCTAGATAGTCACCTTTTAGATTAGACCCTTTGCTGGTCCAGAAAAGGAGTCCATCAGGGTGGAATGTTCGGAATCGGACTTGAAACCGGTTTGTCTTTCGGCTTCGCGATCTGTAGAATAGAAAAATAATAAGTGATATGCAGCCACTATACGAGGGTCATTTTAAAAGTAATGCACTAGACGGCGCCATTTCGCACTGGATGATATAATATTTAAAATAAAAAATTTTAAAAAATCGCCATTTGCAGTTGAGGACTAGAGGAATACTCATGTGTGTTTGAAAGTTGTTTTTTCTAATGGATGGGAAATTTTCTTTCTAATGGCTAGAACCTAGGCTGTTCTCCGGGGGGAGCCGAAAGCGTGAGACTACTTCGCCGCATGCGTTGCTTGCCCCGGGTGGCATATTACCATTCCTTACATGAATTCACGGCATTACATCGTTTGGCGGCTGCTGATTGGTCAATTGACTTTGCATCGGTAATTGCCATAATATTTGATCCTAAGCGCATTTTAAATAAGATAAATGCTAAAATATATGTCTTAGTTGCTTTCATTTCGATAATTGCATAATATTTGGTCCTAAGAGTATTTTAAATGAGATAAAATCTATTTCTTAGTTGTTTTCATTTTTATATATATTTTTTGCGTGATATTTTACAAGAAACGTGAATTTTTTTAAGTGGCGCCACCTATTAATGTAAAAGTAATTTAAAGTGACAAACTATTTGTAAAAGAAATTTTCGCCATAAATGCCTTCATATTTCTTTTTTGTGCATGAAAAATTTTAAGAAATTACCAATTTCAGTAGTAATTTCACTGTAAAATTTTAGGAGTAGAATAAAATAGAGTAAATATTACTCAAAGTTGAATTTTTTCTTAAATTTAAATGTTGAATTATAAAAAAGGAAAGATATTTTCTTATTTTTAAATTTAAAAGTTGAATTACAAAAAAATGAAAGCTTTATTTATTTATTTTTAAATTTAAATATTGAATTTAAAAAAAATTGTTTATTTTTTTAATTAAAATCTTAATTGCAAGATGCAAATTATATATTTTTTGCTGTTTTGCACACTTTAGTTTTTTAACATTACTCTTAAAAAATAAAAATTATAAATACTCTTCTAAAAATTACCAAAAATAGACTGAAAAAAAAGTGACTTTATTGTACAAATGCATAAATTTTATGATGCACAAATATGTAATTTTGAATTTTACTGCGTACTACGATACTATTATTTGAAATAGATTCTATTTCGTTCAAAAATAGTGATGGAAGTTTTGATTCTTGAAAAACAGACATGCTTTCATAAGAATCAGCGCACCAAATACACAAATACCGATGTAAACTCATTGACCAATCAGCAGCCGCCAAACGATGTAATGGCGTGAATTCATGTAAGGAATGGTAATATGCTCCGGGTGCACCCCATGGGGTGGGCCCACACTGCACCCACGCTGCGACCCATGCCGCATTTACACATTCGCTCTCGCGCCACCCGCAAGACATTCGCGAGACATTCGTGACGTCCCTGCATCGACGCGAGTGATCGTTCTCACATTTCGCGCCTCTTGCAGTGAACAGGACTTCCCGTCGTCATTCGTCCTTTTGACCTTTGACGAATGCTTACCTCCATTTTCCGATTTTTGGCGAATTTTTAATGATTAATTTTTAGAATTTAATTCTTAAATGCTGATCACGTGGTTTCTTTTCCTTTTGTGATACTTTAAATTAATTTTGCGTCACGTGCATAACAACGAAATAAATTGACAAAAAAAATATTAAAATACAGTAAAAGATAAAATTTAACCACTAGACTAATTGAGATGGAAGTTTCTTAAGAATTTAAATGATATTAGTATGTTTTATGGATATTAAACAAACAAATTATTGCATACATTGACCGTTGTATTTAATTTTAATATTTTCTTCTACATTATTTTTCTATAAAAATATCCGTTACGATTTTTTTTTTACGATTTGGAAATTCATATATTGGCATTAATTGCATACATTGACCTTTGTATTTAATTTGAATGTACTCCGTAGTGAAGCACGGGTATTTAGTTAGTTTTCCATAATCAAGGAGATAGAAATGTGTAAAAAAATGCGTAAAAATGATCCGAAATAAAAAAGGAAATGCTCAAGTCACTAAAACCTGTAAAAAATCAAAAATCAACCGATTAGCACTTACCCTTTGAAGTTCTGATATCGGAAATTCATATGCGTCGTTCCATTAAAAGATATTGCCTGCTGAAAACCTTTTTTTCTTATACCTGAGCGTAAAATTGTAAATAAAAATGCACTTAATTTCTTTTTTACACAATACATTAAACATATAGAAAAAACATATACATGTTAAAAAATTTCCGATCATTAAATTTTGCGAAAAAAATTCTCAGAGTGCCCCTACATAAAAACGGAAAATAAGTATTATATTTTGAACCTTAAGGCTGCTCTGTACTAACTCTATTGCATTCACTCACCTGAATATTTTCGTATGGAGAAAATGTGTCCAAAGACTGCCGACTTGGCTTTAAAGATTTTTTTAAAAATTGTACTCCGAAACAGAGAAAAACATTTTACACCTTGTGATATTTTTGGTTTTTTTTAAAAATGCAAATAACATTTTATAATTTAAATTATTCGGGGAAAAAATCTGGCGTAGTGTGTTTTAAACGCTCAAAAAAGGTTTGCGAAATTTATAGAATGAATCCTGTTCCAAATGCATAAAATTTCAGGCTACCTGAAAATACCCTTTTTATTGGATTATCAATATTTATGTAGCTGTAAATAGTAGACAAATTTTCTCCATAGGTTAACAATGAGGTGAGAAAATCCAGTAGGGTTAGTACACAGTAGCTTTAAGTAATATTTTATGAGACGTTTCATGACTACTGAAAATTTTTATCATAGATTTATATGGATAGTTACCGTTATATTTAAAATAGTTATGTTCACCACAGGAGCGGCTCCAGTCCAGAGTTTTGGAGGGGGGGGGAAATATATATATATATATATATATATATATATATATATATAAGAAATAAACATCGTCTCATATGTAATTTAAACTCATTTAGTATTAGGTCTACGATTATATAATTTTAGGCTATGAAAAAAAAATGAGCCGGGCTTTTTTGAGAGGGGCAATTGCCCCTACTGCCCCCCCCCCTTGGAACCACCAATGGGTCACCATATGTTTCTTCTGAAAGTCTAAAAGTTTCAGATCTGTGCACGAAAATTTTATAAATTTGCTCTATATACTTGATTTTGGTAGAGGTAGTGAAATTAGCAATATTTGCTTGTTTTATGTATTTTACACATACTTTCCCCTCGTGTGTCTAAAACCTAGGTTCTTGTACTAAAATATTCACCAACCATTATAGCATAATGTTGATCGATGGCGCGTAAACTCGGGTTTTCATGCACAGAAGTTTCAGATTTAGTACGAGTGTTAACTCGTGTTAGCCCATGCATGTAATTATGCATTAAAGCAGTAAGTGGTTTAAGTTTTCCTAGTTGTGCTGTTAAATGTGTTGGATGGAGTTAATTTTAAGAGGATATTGTTTATCTTTCACGTATTACAAAAGCTTAATTTTCTAAAATAACGTATCATGGTTTTCTTTAAACAAGTCAGACCAGTTGAATAAATTACAAGCAGATATTTTCTCTGATACTGACGTGTCGATTTAAAATGTTCCACTCTTAGACGATTAGACTGAAATGTGTTTTAGAAGGTTCATAATTCCAGTATAGTAACAGTCAAAAAGGCAGTGAGCGTTTATCGTAAAATTCAACAGTGAAAGTATTTCGATTACATTTCCAGAACGAAGTGAACAAGAAATGACATTTCACCCTCATTTTAAGATTTTATTAGCGACTGTCAAACTTAGAAATCCCCAGAGCACTAGTACAGAAGTGGAATAATGACTTTTTTATGAGATCACTTAATAACTAATGTGAATCACCTTCAAACGGAAAATTATATTAATCTCACACATACACATATGTATCTATCTCTATATACTATAAAAGAGTTCCGTGACTCACTGACTGACAGATAACGCACAGGCCAAACTGCTAGACCTAAAGGGCTGAAAGTTTGCATGGCGATTCTTCTTATAGTGTAGGGGTGACTAAAAAAGATTTTTGAAAAATTCTTCTTAGATTTTTTACAATTAAATTTTTAAGCTGTTTTTGTAACTTTTTTTAAGTTTGAATTTAAAATAATAATCTGAGGGTTATAAAATTTATATCACGAGAAAGATCATAAATATTCCTTTAAAATGAAATATTTTTCAAATCTTTACCTCCATTTTCTAATTTTTGGTGAATTTTTAAAGATTCATTTTTAGAATTTAATTTATTAAATGCTGATCACGTGGTTTCTTTTCTTTTTGTGATACTTTCAATTAATTTTGCGTCACTTGCATGACAACGAAATAAATCGACAAACTATATTAAAATACGGTAAAAGATAAAATTTTACCACTAGACTAATTGAGATGGAAGTTTTTTAAGAATTTTATTCAAATTAGTATGTTTTATGGACATTAAACATACAAATTAATTGCATACATTGACCGTTGTATTTAATTTGAATATTTTCTTCTATATTATTTGGCTGTAAAAATATGCGTTACGACTTTATATATATATATATATATATATATATATATATATGGAATTGATTGCATTCATTGACCGTGGTATTTAATTTGAATGTACTCCTTAGAGAAGTACGGTCATTCAGCTAGTCTATCTCTATCTATATATATTTACTAGCGGCCCGTCCCTACTTTGTCCGGGATGAACAAAATATTATATCAATAAATTTCCAGTTGATAGCCAATAAATTGTAAATCTTTTTTTACCTTAAATGTCCAATAAAAAGCGTAGTTCCAAATGTAGTTTTCTTCAATAAACCCTTTAACGTTGCCAGTTTCAAAAACCTTTTTTTATTTATCAATACCTCCTCTACTTGAATCTTAAAAATATTAAACCTTTTCCTTACGGGGTGGGATAGCATATATCCGAAGCACATACTGTCGAAAAATACGGTGTGATGTCGGCAGAGATATAGTCTCGAATTCCACTTCGGTGTGACTTTCCTAACGTCTCTGCCCCCAAAGAACAATTGGGTGACATTCTGGGAACGGAGGGTCAATCTTGCCGAAAAGGACTGAATAATAATCTTTTGTCGTTCTAGCTAGAGGCTATTTCTTTTAAGGCGAGAGACATCAGAAGGGCGGTTCACCCGCGGTTCATCCATTTTCAGCCTTTTGAGAGATGAAAGAGGCACGGAGTGCCGATGAACTACTATTGAAACTCTTCTTCAATAGTAAGAAAGCAATAAGAAAGCAATTAACCACTCTTTCCCCTGACCCCCCCACGCTGAATGTCCCCCACGTAAAATGGGGGATAGGAAGTAGATAACATTTTCCCGTTGTAAAGAGCGATTTCGAAAAACGGACCCCGTAAGCTAAAGAGTGTTGCTATGGTTACTTGACTGCGGTTGACAAAGGAAAAGATGTAAGGTATATTTTAATGTACAAAAGTTGTACATATGTACATAACACTCCACATACAAAATCTGCTCTCTCTCTTTGTATATTATTATAGAAGTATAGATACACATTGGTATCCCAAAATTAGAATAAGAGATGAAATAAAAATACAAAAATAAAAAAGGATTTTAAGTAAAGAATTTTTGTTAAATTATTTTAAGCACCTAAAATAATATTCAAATTAATATTACTTTATTTATTAATTAAAGTTAATTTTTTAAAAGAGAGAGGTTAAGAGATAAAATAAAAATACAAAAATAAAAAAAAGGATTTTAAGTAAAGAATGTTTTTTTAAAAATAATATTAAAATTTTTTTCAAATAATATTCCTAAAATAATATTCAAATTAATATTAAGTTAGTAAATAATTAAAGTTAATTTTTTAAAAGAAAAAGGCGTGCCGGAGAACGGCTAGGTTCGAACCACTATCGTCAGAACGGAAGCCCACCGCCATAGCACCACGCTAAGGATCGTTGAAGACTTCGGCACAAAAAGCGGTAGAGGACAGTAGTGGTAACAATAGAGATTGTTAGGATTAAGCCCCTAACTTTATTTCTACTGATCAGATATACATAATATATAGCCTATGTCCATCTGGAATAATGTACCTTTCAAACAGTGAAAGAATTTTTCAAATAGATGCAGTGGTTCTGGAGATTACCCTCCATGTACAAAATCGCTCTCTCTTTATATATAAGTATAGATAGATAGATAATAGAAAGAGGTTAAGAGTTGAAATAAAAATACAAAAATAAAAAAGATTTTAAGTAAAGAATGTTTTTTTTTAAAATATTCAATTTTTTAAAAATTAATATTCTTAAAATAATATTCAAATTAATATTACGTTAGTTAATAATTAAAGTTAATTTTTTAAAAGAAAAAGGCGTGCCGGAGAACGGCTAGTTTCGAACCGCTAAAGTCAGAACAGAAGCCCACCGCGATAGCACCACGTTAAGGATCGTTGAAGACTTCGGCAGAAAAGTGGTAGAGGACAGTAGCGGTAACAATGGAGATTGTTAGGATTAAGCCCCTAACTTTATTTCTACTGATCAGATATACATAATATATAGCCTATGTCCATCTGGAATAATGTACCTTTCAAACAGTGAAATAATTTTTCAAATAGGTGCAGTGGTTCTGGAGATTACCCTCCACGTACAAAATCGCTCTCTCTTTATATATAAGTATATATTATAGCACAGGTAGATATATTGGTTCTTTAACCTATGCTTTATAAACTGATGAACATAATTTAACTCACGTCGTTCGCATCGCCTGCCGGAGTACTTGGCCGGACATTTACAGACAAAAGAGTTGAGCTCAGGAGTGCATTCGCCGTTGTGAAGGCAGGCATCTGGTGTGCAGGGATGTCCCCTATACTTCTTGACACCATAGGCCCGAACTGCTTTCGCCGTGATGCTTTGCCAATGCTCTCCATTCACTATCAGTCTCTGAATGGCTCCGTCAAGCCCCTTGACCACTCCAGACTCTTTGTGAACATGTTTTATGTCTGGAACTCCACCAATGTAGAAAGGCTGCAACAGGTTGAGTTCAGCTAGAGGTGGCTGTCAAAAGATCAAAAAGTTGTTTTCAACCTTCGTTGCTTTTAATCGCTTGATAAAACAGGAATGTTTATAACAGTTCGTTATAATGAATCTGGGGCTAGTTAAAATGATCTACACATAAATGTTTACTAGGACTACATATGAAACCTTTACTAGACAGGGACCTCCAAGTCTTAAACGGGATTCGAACTCAAACCCACCCTGAAATCTCGTGACGATAACCACTATACGGCATGTTCCCACTGAATCCGGAGCGTATACTTAGTGTTAGCTTTAAAAAAATTAACCATTCATTGAGATAAATTAATTGACCACGTGATACGGCAAACCAATCGCAGGTCATGTCAACAATCTTGGGGCCAACGTAGTAACGTAACGTAACGTAACGCAACCTTCCGGATGCAACGTGAACAGGTCTATACTATGTGGGTGGTAAGTCGAAAAATAGATCGCGGGCTAGTTCTCTCTGCAGAATTTTCTGTACGAATAATCACATTTTGAATCAACTGGCATAATCATATTTTCAATTGAGTCTAAGAAGGAATTTTCGTAGGAACGCGGCTATGAATTCCTATGAGCATAAATATAGAACCCATTTCAATAAATATATACAATTTTGGCTAATTTTTTGCAGTATATGTAAAAAAAAAAAATTAGAATTAAACATTGTTTTTCATCTTACATCCATCTGATGTCTTTGGAATAAAGCAACGGGCAGCTAGAATAAAATCGAGTCTGAAAAGTGTTGATAAAGGTGATGATCTGTAGGAGGAGTTACTGTTTCGGTCACTAAAATCGGACGGAATCTAAGATGAAATATAGTAATTTTTTCAAGATTATTTAACAAATAATCTTGAAATTTTAGGACAAGTAGGATTATCTATCATATTAGTTTTTGTTGATATCTCTGAAGATAATTATGCCCCTTGACCAAATGGAAGGATATATACCGATGGTAGGTAAATCCCCAGGAATCAGTGTGTATGGACTTAATCAACAGTTCCATAGTCTCTCTGAAGTCCCATTCCTATATTTAAACTGTCTTCGTTTTTTAGGTGCATAATAAATCAAAATCTTGGCATTATCAAAAGGAGAGATTTTTTTATCAATAGATTTATTTTTTATTTGAAAGAATTTATATTTCCATTTTTATCCTCATAAAGAATGGTTAAAGACATAATAAGTGCCTGCGAGTCGATGAAAATCCCTGCTATCCTGTTTGGTATCCTTAAACTCTTCTATTGGGAAATAAACTTTGTCACTAAATAAATATATGAAAATAATTATTTAGAAGTATATCCATTTATATGAATGTGATGATTTGAAAATTTATCGGCCTGAATGATTGAAACGTTCTCTCTATTGTATCGTACGTTCTTGCTCCAATGATTTGTTGCTTCTTATGTATGTTGGGTAGCTTCTCTTCATAGGCTAATAGCTATACGGATATATGATAGTTGAATGTTAACGATGTCACAGCTCTCATTTAGCGAAGCATTTTTATTTACCTTTGATTTGCCGATAACTGTAGTTTCGTTGTCCACTTTCAAAGTACCTTGTCTCCGATGTCTGCTGATCTTCACCGAATGCCATTCATTTAATCTCACTGGATGCCGCGATCTATAAAACACACAGTTTAAACCATTATGCAATGTTAAATTTCTAACAGCAAAACAAGTTTGAATCTGGTATTTTTCTAAATTGATATTATTTCCGGATCACATTAGTACATATAAAAATGGGTATCAATCATTCTACAGAATTTAATATTGGGTGGGGGGGATTCTCGATAAGATTTAGTATTAGGTATAGCTCTCAATAGAGTATGTGTGAAACACTCGATAGGATTATACGTATAAGTGTATTCACATGCGAGGAATAACTTAAAGGAGTTAATATTGTATCTGGAATACCTTATAAATGGTTTAGAGCTCTGCAGTAATCTTTTGCTATATGAGGTCAAAACTATTTGCTTTGCACAGTTCTTGATAAAAACTAACATTAACAGGGATTCTGTTAGCAACGTAAAATGTTTTCTCTAACACAATATGCTTATACAGTGTGACAAAGCTACGGGAAAGTAGGACTAAGGCCAATATTTTCTCCAAAAAATAAAGTATTTCCAACGTTAAGTTTTATCAATATCGCATAGGAAACCATTTTTGTAACGTTGTTGTTGTTTCCAATCCCCTTGGAATAGGAAAGCCTACACCAAGTCCAAAGGACCTAGGTCCTTAGCGAAGGGTAGTAAGCAGCTTCACTTTAAGGCGAGGTACCACTGGGGCTGAAGTCTGACTTGACCTCGAAGAACATCGGTCCCATAATTTTCAACCGAGTCAAGTGCCGAGACCGGAAAACTTGACCCCCCACCTCCAGAGGTAAAGCTGAGAACTTGGAGAACATTGTAGCCACGACCTATCTTACGTTCCCCGGCCACCATTAGTGAACACGGCGGTAGATTTGCAACGATGAGCATCGACCCAGGAACGTTCAAATCACTGGCTCGACGCCTTTGCCAACCGGGCCCTCATTTTTTGTAACGTTATTACATTTTCGTTAGAAAAATTTGAAAGGTAGGTAGAATCGTTATGTCATCATCGTAGGTGTCACTTATTTTCCTCTTGACCACATGCTTTTATGAGCCACAAAGCAATATTTTACAATCCAAATGAATACTTAGTGAAATGTAGAGCTGAATAAAAAAAATTAGCTTACACAATATTTGCCGACCCGCTTCCAAGATTGTATACAAATTGAACATATCGATTGACGAGGTTGAGAGCTACAAAATCACCTTTCCTGCTGAGCGTCTGTCCATTGTAGAAGAGGACGCCGTCTTCTAATCGCGCCAAGAACCATATCTCGAGAGAGAAGGCATGCTTTACGTTCTGTAGCGTCGGCAGTTCCAAGTACGAGTTACCATGAAAATCGGGGATGTAGATCTCTGACTTAGCTAAAAGAAAAAAGTAGATAATTTTGGGCGGAGGAAAATATCTGATTATTTTCTATTTTCTCACTTTAATAACAGCAAATAGATGACAATCCTAGCTCACACATAAATGCACTTATAAACTTCACCTTATTTTCATTCCACTTTGATGATTGGTTTGGTTTAAAGCACTACGGTAATTTTTTGGCTACGTGGGGGTTAATTAGACCAGGAACTACTGCTTAAAGCCGATTTTGAACGGCTACTAACATCCATGCCAATTGTTGGACTCGAACCCACAAACTATGGTACCGAAGGTCAGTGACCTAGCCATTCGCCATCGCCCGGCCATTCCCACTTTGATGAAGTTGAATTAAACCTGTACAGTTCCCAAATAAAAATTCTTCCAAAGTCAACTTGGATCCTCATTTTCCTACTAATCATGTTATCTGCCGCAGTCTGACATAAGCCCCGACATTTTATGGAGGAAGTGAATTGTCAAAACATTCTACTCGACAAAAAAATATATGAATAATATTAATGAATAATCTTATTATATGTCCCACGTCAGGTTGACCACCTGATTGAGACATATACTGTATGGCACCCCAAGCCAACGGTCAAGAAAGCCGAGATGGGCACCGCCGACCTTGGTCCACAGCGTACTTTTGCACCATGAATTTAGTTTAGTTTTTTAATCTTATTATATAAATTTCCACATTTGAACCTCTCGCTTTTGTATTCAGCGATATCAGCATTTATTTTTAAACAAATCCAACACGCCCTTGATTTAATTGTATTCTTTGAAGTTAGAAAATTTCATACACTTCATACATTTGAAATGTTCCTTGCGCATTTCTGATTATGTTAATTTCAAACTAATGCTTTATACTATGAATACAACTTTAAAGGAATGTTAGTAAATATAATTTATTGTAATTCAGGCTTTTACTTGTGTAAAATTTTAAGAGCAATCTGATAACTGGTTACTTTTTTTTGAATTAAAAAAAGGCTATTGAATTAAAATTGTTTTATTATAAATGCAAATAATCTTTACGATTAATGTTAAGTTGGTTACAGAGGTTGCGGAATGTATCATATAAACGAAAATTCCTCCCTTATATGATAAGGAAATATTCATGAAAGTTTATTATACACTCTGTTTTAAAGTATCAAAATTTTTATTGCCGAAAATAATTTTAATGCATTAGTACTAAATTCTGATCATGGTTACTTGAGTTTATTACGAGTAACAAATGCAAGTTCCTTAAAGATCCATTAAAATTTGAAAAAAATATACTCTTGAGAATCCATCATGCACCTTAAGAGAATTGTAGTGGTTATAAATTTTTATCAAAAATGTAAGATTTTTTAACGGGCTCTCTTCGTATCACACATAAACCATGCAAATAAGATTTACTCCATCAGTGACATAGACATCATTTCGATGATCTAGTCATAATCATGCTAAACACTTAAAAAAATTTGTTCCACTTCCACTCAATTTACGGCTAATAATTTACCTATTATGGCCCTCAGCTAAAATGTGTGTTTCCTTTAGCAAACCAATAAACCCCCCTTTCTTTCATGCATTCGATAAACTTTCAGAGCAACGAATTAAGACATTGATGTTTCATTGTGCTAGCATTTCCTGCGTTTAAACGTATAGATAAACCAATTAATGAATCATTTGAAAGTGTAGTAAATACTAAACGCATAGTTATGAATATTTCTTTTTTAATTTTCAATAACGATGAGATGTTATGCTGAAATTTGGCCTTCATTCAGAATTTTGAATTATAGCACTTGATGAATTTGTCTGTTTTCGAAAATCCATAAAATTCATCAACTTGGTTCTGCCTGTTTATGTCAGTCAACAGTGATTCTGTTTTCCTCCCAAAATATCTAAAGCATTGGATTTAATTTAGCCCCATATCTGAAAAGATTTTAGAGAATAAGGTTGTACATAAAAATGAATTCAAAAGTTGAAATTTTCATAAAGTTGCCAACTTTATAAACTGTCGCCGCATAAGCAAAGTTTTAACTTTATACTAAATTCGAGCTATTGTTTTAAAATAAGATCTGTCCATCAAACAAGAAATATGACCATAAATAAGGTGCAATTCTTATAAGTAGTTACAATACTAATGAGTTCGATAAGAATTATAACAAAATATTAAAATGAAATTATATTAAAATGAAAAATACCAGGAATAATTTCCTGTTGCAGGAAGATGAGTAAACGGAAAAGAATTTTCTTTCATGCTAACTTTTCAATGAATATGGCGAATATTAGTTTGAACATGAAAGTATATTCAAAAGTCGGAAAAATGTAATTAAAGCTTTTGGCATTAAAAAAAAATAACTTTCACACCAAATGCGATCGAGCTATCAAACGTTCGTATCGTCAGTTTATTAGATAATTTATCCTTGCTAAGGATAAATTATCTAATAAACTGACGGAGGGCAAATGCTGGAAAATTGTTGGATTGTAAATAAATTGATGAATGATTAATGATATATTGATAAACCCGATGCTTTCTGAATTGATAAATGGTTGGATTGTAAGTGATAAATTAATGTATGGATAAACGAATAATATGATATAAAACTTGTAAAATGTATTCAAGAAAATTTTAATATATCGCTCACTCCTTTGAACAACGTCACTCAAAAAACAAGATTTTTCAGGAGAGTGATTAGAAAGTTTAAAAGTGCATTGAAATGTATTGGAAATAAATTTTAATTCTGCTCTCTAGTGGCTAAATATTGAGCTTTGAGATATGACGATCTTGCAGGGATATACTACTCTTTTCAGGGCATTCTGAAAACAAGTATAACTAAAAATCGCCTATTTTTGAGATATGACGTTGTTGAAAGGAGCGATATATATGTGTAACATAAAGCAAAATAATATCACTACTAACTTAAAATTAACGATACCAACAGAAAGCCAGAAACAATTCAAAGCTACATGTAGTATTTAAGATAGCGAACGGATGAAATTTTAAAAGCAAATTCTACAGCCATTAAAGCCTTTAAAAGTTGACTTTTGATTTCTGTATAGTCAAACCTGTTTTTGTGCGGTAGATAGGGACCGCACAAAAACAAGTATCAAAGAAATTTTTTTTATGCGGTGGAGAGGGACCGCATGAAAAAATCTCACTTAGAAAATATGTCAAAGCTTTACGAAATATCGAGAAAGGGCTTTCCAAAGAAAATAAATAATTAAATTACACAATTTAAAAAATTTTTAATTTTTCATTGTAAACAGGGAGACATTTTTAAAATGTACATAATTCGATACTACTCGTCGTAGTCCAAAACGCGCATATTCTTGGGTTGAACTGGTTCGTAATTGCTTTTGTCACTTGAAGATATTAGAGTTGATTTATTTTTTGTTACCATGTAGTCGGTGATAAGTTTTCGTGACGACGGTCGTTTGATCAGCTGCTTGTAAACGTCGCGATAGCCAGATATACACGATCGAAGCTCTTTTTGGAATTTCAAACTTCTTTCGGAATTGTTATCTATTTTAAGAAAATGTTTTTCCAATTTCCTGCAAAGCTGGATAAATTACACAAATCAAATCGCACAAAAAAATCGCATAAAAAAAGACCGCACAAAAACAGGTTTGACTGTATATAATTTATAGCTATAAGTTTTATCAAAATTCTTTTATTCTACTATGAGAAAAAGCATCAAGTTAGTAGCTTATGACATATAAATCTAGTAATAGCACTAACGTTAAGCGTTTGCTGCTATCCTTTTTATATTTATATCCCCATTATGTGTTTAATTTTTTTACTAAACATCTTACAAACTAACAGAGATTAGAAAATTGATTGAGAAAATTGATTTCTATCCATTCGTCAGTATTTTGATTAAAAAACCCTTTTTCTTAGAATACGTTTTTGAAACGCATAAAAATTATATTTAATCACTCCTATTACAATTAAGAAAAATCATTGTGTAAATACACCCGCGCGCACACGCGAATATTAAATGAATCACTAAATTTTCTGGAGGTGTGAGACACGGCAATTTTCTATTCGTTAAAAAAAACATAATTTACTTAAGTACACGCTCGCTTATTTAAAGCTCAAGTCTTATTTGCTCCGGAATCAAACTTGAATAAAACTTACGAATTAAATAAATTTCGAATCAAAAATGCTATCTAAATCCTACGTCTAGACAATACACTTCTCTTATGAGCATATGCTGATACACGCACTTCTACCATTAAAACACTGTAAATTAAACCACTTTTCTCTAAGATAATTAAGTATTTATACGTTGGGAATTAAGGACAATTCATTTCAACCGTGCTATCAGTGTAATAACTAAGTACGTTTCTTGGCCTTTTTGTTTATCAAATCTTTCTTTTTTTATTTTGAGTGTTTAATTAACTCACTTGCATTGTTCGCTCTTTACATAATAAATTGAATAACGTGTGTGGTTGCGATGCGAAATAAAAATGTATATAATATGAGCTGTTTAATTTTAAATGTATGATAAATTAATAAAGGTTTTCATGAATAATTTAAATTTGAAATACAAGTGGTAATGTTCTTTGAATTATTGTAAAAATTAATCGGGATTAGCCATGGAAAGCTCAGCCTTTAAGTTGCTGGAAAAGAATATTGAGTGAATCGAGAAAAAAAGAAACAGCTTTTCAGTGTGACAACACATAAAACCATGTACATGCATAAAAGTGTTTATTATATGTACCTCAACAAGTAGCATGATCTTTATTATATAACAGAGAAACTATCCAGTATCGAATGACATTCTTTTTAAAGTATTCATTCAAAAACTATTTCTGTGTGTGCTTAAATTTTTATCTTGATGCTACGAATTTAATTAAATTTTTTTTGCTAGGCAGCATAACAGGGATGATTTGCCTATAATAAAATCTTTTATGCGGACCTGAAAGAAGACACATCCTACAAAAACTCTTTTACTCTAACCGCAGCAAATTTAAGGAGACTAATAAAGTTAAAATGGAAGCGTCAGTTTTTTGCTGTTCTCTAAAATATATCATTTAAAAATTTTTTATGAATGAAATGTTAATGGGTTTGGGAAGTAAAAGTATTTTTAAATATCCTTTTAAATATCAGGCATTTGTACTTACATGTTGCGGATAAGTTTTGATTAGTATTTCACAAAACTGAGCGATTTTTAAGAAATGAAAATTTTGAGAGCAAAAATAAAGTCATTTAATTTTAACTGCTAATGCACATCATTATACCCTTTTATCTATCCTTGCACAAGACATTTATTTTAGGTAAAATATAGATAAAAAGCTATATCATTTTTTTTTCATTCAAGAATTTGTTTATTTAGAAATTATTACTGTAAATAATGATACCAAAAATAATATTACCCAAGTTTGATGATGCGTTCAGGATGTGTTTCTGGTTATTTCTTAAATAAAGAAGGGATTCTAGATTAAAAAAATTACTGACACAGTCAGAAGTAATATTTATCACCATTTAGGAAATTGATAACATGAAAAAAAAATTATCAACCGCATGCTTTATGTTATGCCTAATCATGTACAGTGTCTGAAAATTTAGTAGAAAATTTAGAAAGAAAACAAATTTGTAATTTTGAAATTTTAGTACTTTTTTATAATGTATTTCTAACAATCACAATATGAATTATGTATATCCTTTTATTTCCTTTCATGAATAGAGCTAATTTTGTGATAAAAGATCTTTCGAGTTTTGTAAGGATGCCTTAAAACTTTGACTTTTAACAATTTGCTAGCACATACAACGTACACACACACACACACACCTATTTAATTTTGATGTATGTATGTATCCAATTTTTCAAAAAAGTGCACTCAGGCGAACTACTTTGTGCTTAAGGATTTAATATCATCACTTTGTAACCACTTCACACATGAAGAAATTTTCTTCTACTTTAATTATCTCGCATGAATATATTTCAAAACAAAATGCTAATTTTTAGTCTATTAGTGAAAAAAATACATTAGCATATTTTAATCTTTGTTCAGCACGAGTAATTTTCTACTAGTTATGTTATTAGCATCATATTTAATATGATTAAAATCTAAAAACAGACTAAGAAACAGTAGTTTCGAAACTTAAAAATCTAACTGGCACGTGTCACCATTCACCCATTCCACATGGATAATATGTTGGTTTTTTAATGTGAGACGTCCATGTAGGTGAATCAACATCACTCCCTATGAGGGGACAGCACAAGAACTTTCATACCTTAGTCAGGATTCGAACCCGAGATAAGTATGTGGAAGCTTGGAGAAATCCTTCTCCATAAAAGAATTCCACAAATAATGAAAGCTGGGACCTTTTTCTGATAACTCCAGATAAGTAATTCTGATAGCCGAAGATCCTCTGGATTGTGTTGTTCTGAAGCAATGCTTAATCCCACTATAGCCTCTGATAATTTTCTGTTCGAGGAAATTTACATTTGATAAATACTTCCTAATTTCATAAATACTGACTGCTATGTAAAAATGAGTCCGTTGCCAAATAAAAGATTATTATAAAGGAAAGATTTATTGAGCGGATCCTTGACCAGCTCCCTTGAGTTCGTGAACCATCTTTCGTTACTACCAGTCTAGATTCTTTACAAAGAGAATGTAAACTCCAAAAGCATAATACAAATTATACCTTATCGATTAACTAGTGATATTCTGCGGATCAAAAAATATGTTTTTACGTAAAAATATACTCCGAGAAGTGTATATTTTGAGACATGGTAGTTTTTCAGTCAATTTTAAAAAGGGGGACATATGGCCAGGCATTATTGAATCATAATTCGGCGGACTGTATTTTATAACGGGGAATATCGAATGACCGTAGTTCAAAATATTTTTTGACTGTACGTACTCAAAAAGTTCAGTATCCAGAAATATCCACTTATAAATACAGAATCTAAATGAAGAGTGGACGAAATCAAGAAAACAATATTATGCTTTTATCACATTCGCCACATTTTGCCGACTTGAGTTTGAGAGCTAAACTAAAGAAATTATTGAAATTACGGCCTACGACAGGAGCATTTCGGCTTTATGACATGTATGTTTAATGGCGTAATACTAGTACGACAGAAATAATTTCTCTACCATCACAAAATTTCCGAACACATTTCAAAATTATAGCTATTTAGAACAGTTAAAATTTATAGGTATCTACAAAAGTTCCTCTCGTTATGTAGAATTTTTTATTCTGTCATAAATTTGTAGTTATAAAGGGGAGATCTTAGTCTAAGCAAATTAAACTAATTCCTATTTGACTTCCGTTAACCTTTTCCATTCTTACGTCAATATAGTAGACCTTTTAGAATATAGTTTCTGTCTGCGCATCGAAAACATAAATCCTCAAGAGAATTTCATAATTTCTTCAGACTCGCTCCCTCAAATTAAATTAGCAAGTATAGCGATCAATACTTGGGTTCCAGAAAAACTCCGTCAACGTATACAAATTGAATAAAATTAACCTTTATGCTACGTCGGTTCCTACTATTGTTTAGAAATATCACAAAGCAAACACTCGACTATCAAATGAATAATTATATTTACTTCAATGAGAAATTTTAAACACTGCACTTCCCTTGAAAAATGCGATTTGCACGCCTATGCTCTTTATTTAAATATGAATTTTATTTGCTTTGCATCGATCTAATAAATGGAGTGAAAAATGTGTTTTCGAAATCCTCGTCTAGACGACATATTTACGGTTATAAATATTTTCTCGTGTTTGGATGCAATTAAGTATATTTGTCAAGAAACACTGAATATTTATTTAGAAGAAATAAAGGAACAAAATTTATTATTATACCTGCATTCTCCACTGAACTGTATTTCCTCATGCGTTTTTCATTTTTTTTTTTACTAAAGTTTTAAAAATTTCTTGTTTACCGTGTTTTCTTTCTTATGCAGAGCGACTGTGATCTTGGAACCTGCTAATTGGTAAGTCGATAAGTAATCGAAAATTACAGCGACCACAGCTTTCGCTTATACGCCTTGTCGAACTGTCGACCGGTCGCTACGCAGCAATTCCTGTATACGCAGCCGAGGGTTGATTTCCCAAGTTCGGTGACATTTTTCATTATTGAGGTCCTGGGAGCCAGATGGACAGTACAGATCTGCCATCCATTTGAGGCAACTCCGGGCCCCATTGGTAAGTCGATAAATGTAATCCTATACAACGCTAAAGATTTTATGAAATACATGTTATACGTGCCTTCGCATACTTGACTAGTTATTCAGATAATTATGCAAGCATATTTTCTTCAAGTCTTACATTGCCATAACTAGTTAGTAATTGATTTTCAAAATCGGAAGTAGACATTTTATGTGAAAATTTCTCTGAGGTTCTGGAAATTGTGAATGAATTCTGGAAGTTGATGAAATTCATGGAGCATGCTCCCAAGGGCAGAACCAATTGCAAATATTTTCACCTTCAGCTTACCAGGAGGCTTTGGACCTAGGTTTCGACCTTGGTATGGGTTTCTCAGCAAGTTACAGCCGATAAATATGTACCTTGGAACAAAATGTGCCAATTTCCAAACCTTTGAAATTTGAGTGAACTGCACGAGTTAAATCAGGGTAGGATATACATTAATTGTCAACAGAGCAATGCTATCTCAAAGGGTCAATCAAAAGGGCCAATGTTCTTCAATTTGTAAAAATCCTTGAACTGACAATGATGTTCTGACATTGATGAACTGACATTTGATTAAAATGGACTTTGGCCCTTTTTGTTTCAAGGTGCAGAAATACTCTGGAGTGAAAAGAATTCCAAATTCGGAATTTCTCTAAATTTTCACTGGTAACAAAGTTTAATCATATCGAGGAGAACCATCGCACATCAGAATTGTGTCAAAAGTACCTCAATTCAGCGTTTATAATAATTTTCCTTCCAGCATATTTATTATACGCCTTGTTGAAGTGCCTATAACAAGGGTGAAAAGTAGGACTTGCTGAATAGTATTCTGGAAGTGTATATATTTGGAGGAATTTTGGAATTTTATTTTCACATTTCAAGGCATTGTAAAGATCGGGAAATTGTCTGAATTTCCAAGAATTTCAGAACTGTTTCGTTACTAAGTCTTGAGTTTTAACGGTATTTTGGAATTTTTTTTTTTGACACCCAGTAAAAAACTCTTGTATTAATTTACAGTCTTACTTTGATATCATGTTTTGAAATTGAAGCTGCTAATGACCACATATTTCACCACGGAAGTTTGTATCGTGATGAAAAGAGCAGAACCTTTGAGTTACGTAATCTTTCGTATATCATGGTGTCATTTTAAAGTGGGGGTATGGAGATTGCTCTTAGGGTTTGAGAGCCGGACAGTTGCCACTTCTTTCAAAATTGTGATTGAAATTTCTAAATTTTGGAGCCAGTAAAGTACCAAAAATGTGCTGCTTTCAATCATTATGGTTTACAGTGGAAGGCTGTCCGTAGGTGCGCAGAATCTAGTTGAAAGCTTTCGTTTAATCTGAAAATAAGATAAGTCCTCTTCTAATATTAGACATGTGTCTCTAAGAAAGATAAGTCCAACCCTCTCAGTTACACTCTCATCATCCATTAGAAACAAAATTTCTAGAGCAGTGGTTACGAAATTAGAGGTGTGCGGTCTTCTGGTAGTTGAACAGGTAGTCATTTGAGGTGGACAGCAGAAAAGTGTTCCAAAATTTTTTGTCTGCCTTTAAAAGTTTGAAATTGAATTTCAGACATTACATTCTTTAAAAAAATCTTATTAAAACTAAATTCCATTTGGTATCGAACATATTTACGGAAAAAATAATTTTGTAAAAGGTTATTAAACTTGCAGAGCTATCACATTCTTAAGCTTCTAAAGAATTTTTTCTCTTTCTTCAAACAAAACAGTGACCATAACTTCTGGTTATAAATCAGAAATTTCTATCCTAAATTTTTAGAGCAAACCGAGAATAATTCTTCCTTTTCTCTGACGGGGGGGGGGGGGTTCTTTTGGTGCTAAATATTTAACTCGAACTAGCAAACGAAATGTAGATGAAACATAGCTTGATAATTAGTTTGTGAATATGAACCTGAATTACGAATCTTCATCTATTGAACTCTTACCTAAAAAAATGATATTTATGTACACATCAAGTCTATACATATCATTATATTTTAGTAAAACATTTGTAATACAGATGTTAAAAATACAATTAATATATTTATAACAAGAATGACCTTTTTTTACGATAAAAATTAATTATTGTAATTTATAAATCAGACTAAAAACTTTTTTAAATAGGAGTCTACGGAAATATTTAATTCGCAGAAGCGATATAGAAAAAAAAAGCTTCAAAACAAATTTTTTCTAGCGATTGTTTGGCAAGCGGGCTGGTTTTTTTTTCTGATTATATGAGTATTTTAATACAGATATAAAACATTTATATTTCAGAGGATGCAGAATAATCATTGTTCTAGAAGTGCCGTAATAAAAACAAGAACTTAATTCCATGACAAGTTATATTACTCTCTGATAATTTTAATAAATATTAAGTTACGTTTTAACTACTAGTTACATAGGGAAGAATAAACTGTAAAAGATCCTGTATAAAGTTGTATAAATATTCTATTCGCATTTGGAAAGTCTATACTGCTTTATTCGTCAAGAGCCGAGCAAAGAATCACACACCGTGCAATCAATGATACTTTATATACTACTTAAGAGGGTATCTTTTAAAGTTTTTCTTTGCTATCTTCATTCACAAGTGTAGGCAGTTATGCACTAAATAATCATAGTTATAGTAAATTATTAAATAGTGTTTATTGCACATAACACACAATATACACAGATGAATATAAGTTTATAGTTCGCATATTTAAATATGTAGAGTATACTTATATGACATAATATATAATACAATACACAATATATTCATATATTTGTGGATATTTATTATGTATGTGCTATAATGGGTTATATTTTTCATTTTGAAATTAAGTAAATTTATCATTGAGCACAATGAATTATTTATTATACCTTCTAGCATCAAAAGGTAATATATTTGCTTTAAAATATATAGGAGAGCCTCAATTCGTACCAGTTGTTTTGAACTAACACCAATAAAAAAAAGGTAAAATTATATTTCACGAAAATTAAAAGAACGTTTAATTGTGTAGTGCTTTAAAATTCACCAAAAGAATATCTCTTTTACCCAATGTCTAGACATCATGTTTTTAAATATTTCTAAAGAGTTCGATTAAGGATGATTGATGATTCATCATAACTCTCCTTCATACACTAATTGAATTGAGAGAGAAAGAGCTCGTTGTTAAATGCTCATTATTCATACTGTTTCTACGCTACTGAGGAAGGGATTATTGGTTCGTGGGAAATATTAAAACGAGAATTTTTTTTCTGAAGAATGAAACAATTGTAAGGTTTTTGTACTGGAGAAAATTAAAATATAGAACTATTTCAAGGTGAAATAACTCATGAACAGAGAAAGGGATATTTTGTTATAGTTCTTTTTTATTCGAGTAGCAATTTTCCTTTATTTCTAGTTCCCAGCTTAAAAATTAAGTACCTTAAGGATGAAAAATGTAGTACAAAAGAGTTTTTATTTGTCTTTTATATTGAAATTCGTAAATTTAGAGGTTGTTGTTGTTTTTATTGTTCCTAATGTCCCCTGGCCAGAAGTTCCAAACCAGGTTCATATAGGCTTCAGTTTGATGTGTGCGGCTCCAGTTTATATAGAACCACAAAGGTCGGAGTCCGTCTTAGCTAGTTCGGGAACAGCTTCCTTATCTGCGTTCCAAGCTCGCCAAGCCAATTTTTCACGCCAATCTTGGCGCCGCTTTTGTTTATGATCAATAAATATGCATGTTTCGTTTTTGTTATCTATAAATATGCCATGTATAAATATATTAAGCTAAAATAAAATGTATGAATTAAAGAAAATCATGCTGCAGTAGCTCTCCCGAGGGGAGTAGAACCAACACCGACTCAAACACAACTGTGTTTGAGTCGGTGTTGGTAGAACACAGCCGCGCCGCAAGGATTGGCGCAAAATCCCCTTGGCGAACTTGGAACACATATACGGAATCTTAGTCGCTAGGGGGCCACCTCAAATTTGACCGAGCACCCTCAGGGGCGACATCTAGGAGGGATGTCGTACCCTCTCACCCTCTCTAATTACACAGAGGGGAAATTTATAAGTAAAATCTCGCAATTCAATTCCCATGATTAAAAGATAAGCTTAAGGAATTCATCTGGGATCAAACTTACAGGTAACTTGGAGATAATAAATGCGTAGTGAACACTTCTTCAATGCCACAACAAATTAAAAAAAGTTTAAAACTACATGTTTAAAACTAGATAGTAGTTCCTCATCAGGTCAAGGAGCATTGATGTGATTGTCGCAATGAAAAATTCACTAATGCGATAATCCCACCAATGCTCCGCAGCCTGATGATGAACTGTTAATTAATTCGAAACATGTCGTCACCCTTTTTTATTTATTGTGGAATTGAAGGGTCCATTATGCATTCATCCGAGTTCGTTTACTTTTACGTATTTAAAATCCTACAATTTAATTATTTCAGCTGCAGGGAAACTTATTTTTAACAGTAACTATTCAAGTGTCTAAACTTAACTTTTATCAAACATTTGAAGGAAAGAAAAATTCCTTTTTTGTTTCTTTTTCGTCCCGAAATAATAATAATCACTCTTATATTCTTATGACAACAAGTAAGCACCGACTGAAATTTTTATGTCAAGTAAAATTTAAAACTAACAACTTCTTAATAATTTTTATATTTACAACATATTGTGCATTAATTACAAGTGTACATAAAATTTCATAAGTACGTAATATGTAGCAGAGTTATACCTATATAAGGCAACACTATAGAGCCCTCGTGATTCCCCATCTCCTCCAAATTTTCTTTTCTGCGATGCTGAAAGAATATGAAGAATACGAGCTAGCGGCATTAGGGGTGCCAAAACTTAGTTAACTGACTTTGTTAATTGACTTATCCTGATTTATCACGTGATTAACCTGAGGGAGAAGCAAATTATCTGTGGAGCTGACAGTTTATTCTTCCAGGTTTCAACTGCATTGTGCATAAATGTTACTTAGGCTGTCAGCTTAGGTATCGGGGTAAATGCTTTTGAACATATTTAAGATGTATTAGATATTGACATATTATTCAGGGCTCGAGGTAGCCTAGTGGTAGCGCGTCGTCTTTCGGTACTGGGGGTGATCGGATCGAGTCCCGTCAAGCCCCGTTAAATAACTCCATATCTAAGCTGGATATAGGCAAGTTAAATTCGCAGACCGGAAAGTTCCTCTATGAGGTCAGAGAGGGTGTGAGAGGGTACGATTCCCTCAGATGTCGCCCCTTGGGGTGCTCTGTTAAAACTGAAGTGATACCTGGCTAAATCAGACTCCGACCCTTGTGATGGCATTATAAACCGAAGAAATACCCCTCAGTCCGCTAGCCTATAGGGACCTGTCTGGAATTATTTCCAGCCAGGGGACACTAGAAACAACAACAACAACATTGTTCCCATTTTTCTGGGTTCCTTAGGATTGAATAAAATCCCTTAAGAAACTGTACACAAAATAAAATTTTTTATTCTGTAAATTCTTCAGGCGCATATATTCAAACATATATTTAAACAGAAAACGCGTAACAACTGTCTTCTGTACAGCAAAAAACTCTAAAAACACAAGTCAAGATAACAGAATCTTCAATACAATACACGCCTAACGCACTTTCAACACATTCAATTCTCAGTGGAAAAGAATTGAGCTGCAATGCCAATATCAGGTATATTTATAGACTTCCAAACCCCCCTATCGGTCAGTCCTCTGGATATCTCTAGAAGCTTCCAGAAAGGTCTAGACGGCAAGTTGGCGGCCATTTGGTGCTATATCGCCATATGTGGCGAAATATCGCCAGATTTGGTGACCAAAATAAATCACCAAATCCATCGCCAATTTGGCGAAAACTCTAATATTTGGCTAGATTACCATAGACTCGTAAAATTCGTAACAATATATTATTCAACATCATATAAAATTTATGTTGACAATATCCGCGATAATTTTGATACATTTGAAAAAAAAATTATAAATGAAGTAATTATAGTGATTTGAATGAAATCCCCCCCAAAATGAAGGGCAAATATGCCCATTTTTCAGCAGGACAATTCCATTTGCAAAATACTTTGTAATAGTCAACAATAAAAAATAGTCATTAAATCAATATTGTCTAATGAACTTACTTTTATCGCACAGTTTCCCCGATCTTCCGTGGAAGCATTTGCAAGTAAAATTCCCGCTGGGCATCACAGTGCAAGTGGAGCCGTCCGTGCATGGATTACTGTCGCAGGGATTGGATGTTCCCTCACAGTTCTCACCTGTCAAGAAGGGCAAGGCTTTAAATCAGACCATTTCTAAATCTAAAACTTTAAATATTCCATAATAAAGCTGTTAATGCTTAGTTCGGAGGAATCTATTTTATAAGCATTCAACTGAATTATTACATCTTTCGTCCTCAAACCAGGGGAACGTATTTCACTAGAGAATTTACGGCAGCACAATCAAACGATTTCCAAAAATTTATTGCATTCATGCTAACATGCTGTAAAGTGGAGCAATGAGAAAAAGGGTATATTTTTCCAAGAATAAATTATATCGTTAATGGAATAGCCTTGTTCCCCTGAGGAGTACATGCCAATAATAAGCGTTATTCAATGGTCTTTGCCTAAACATGTTAGAAACAGAAATTCGAAACACCAGGGATTCTTAACTCCTACATCACATACTTGTGGACATACTTATAACAATGGAAGGGATTTACGTATAAATGTACAGTTAAATAGACAGTTGCTATTTCCTCCGATGTTGCGAGAAAAATATTTTTAATTCGAAGTAAGCTGTTCCAATGCTTTTGTGGTTAAGGATAGTTTTAAAAATTCATCGAAAGCGCAAAATTATTGAATAAATATGGACGTTCCATATATATATAGCTTTCATGCACACCCAGTTTCAATTTTTCTCATTAAAATTTAACTAATGGAATTCAATTTGTTAACTGAATTCAATTTGTTAATTTAATATTACAAGGAATTATTTTTCTGTGAGTTAAAAGACATCTCCCAGGAGAGCATTCATGGCATACCGTTATAATAAAGATGTATATTAAATCGAACTCTCTTTGAACATATAGGGCTCTTGAGGTAGCATGATTTAAATAATTAATTTCCTTTCATTGCTTCCTGTATCATTGAGCCCTTTTAGCACGCTATTTGAAATTTACGGAAACAGTATAAATTGCTACGTTTAATTTATCTTTAAATCAATATATTTTAATGTATTTGGGGCTTTATATATTTTTGCTAAAGTTACTGCTTCATAGGCATTGTTATGAATAAAAATTGATTGACGTTAATGGTGTTAGTAGACTTAACTTTCAGTACATTATGGTTTCTTTTCCTTTTTTTACCTGATCACCTTAATATTTTTATCTTGTAAAGAAGAAAATATTAACGATATTTTTACATAATACGAGTACAAGATCTAATGTTTTTATGTCTTTAAACGTAAAGTTAAATGAAGGGATAATCTTATTTGTTTAATATGCTGGAGCTGTGGACTTGTCGGATGGTAGGGTATTGTAGTTTGAGCATTCGTCCGGAAAAAATGCATAAAGCGGGGCAAAGAGGTTCAACTTAAAGCAAAAATATACATACCGAATATACAGATATCCCTGGACCTAGGTTTCGCGCTTGTTATCTGCTCCCCAGCAAGGCAGAACCTATGTAGTACAGTAGATATCTGCAAAAACTGGATGATAGGTGGAACTAATTCCCACAATGACGGGGTTCGAATTTTTTAGTTCGTTGTTGGTATCTTTTTGACATACTAAAAGTCTAGAAAAATCTGAATGTGCAAAATGTGTATTTTTTGGCAGCCAACTTGAAATTTTTTTAAAAAATCTAAAAAAATTAAAAAATCATAAAAAATCATGTGTGATAAAAAATTACAGAAAACTTCAAGCTGAAAAAGATTATTATATTGGTTTAAAAAAAAGTTGCAGAAAAACTGAAAGCTTATGCAGCGTTGAAACTCATATTTTTATTAATCAAAATGCGTTTTATAATACAAATGCATATACATTTCATCAGTCTTACATCTTACATAAGAGAAAAGCTAAATCTAATAGTGTTCTTCAGTTTCTTCTAAATCACTTTCTTTCAGTGCACTATTTGTGCAATCTCTACCAGAACAGTTGAAACACATCTTAGTACATTCCACACCATAACGTCGACCCGTACATTTAACGCTACCACACGGCTCATTTGTATCTGTTTTGCAGGTGCATTGGATCATGTTTAGTAATAACTCTGGTGCAGAGCTCATTTCACATGTTATGGGCTGTAGTTAGTCTCCTACTTTTTTCCAACCCCACTCTTCGGGATTGGCAATATTTGTGTTCATAGTTTTCCAACAAAGCCATTGTAAATGCACCTGGAGAAGATGATCGAAAACAGCATCTTCTGTAGGTGACAATCTTGCAATATTAAATTCACTTTTGGCAGTTGGGATTTTTTTCAAGTAGAGATTATAGCGTAGTAGGTTCAGAGTCTTTGTCTTTGGATTTCCACTGTACAATGATACACTGTTAATGCATTGGTGCCGATATCTGTGAGTTCCTTTCTGATCCAAACAGAGTAGCACAAATGCTAAATTCCTCACATTTCCAAAAATGTCGATATGCCACCGATTTACTTTTTCCAAATAAGGAGCTTGCTGTATCGCATCCAGTTAAAGCATGTGAAAAGAGTACAATTTTGCATCTCTTTTCGTCAAGCACATGTTGCATCGATTTAATACTACGTTTTTTATCACTGAACGTAGATGACTGCAAACAAATGTTTCGTATATTATGGTAAATCAAAAATACAAGAATATCAGTGCCGTCAGCAACAACTATTACATGCTTTTCTTCTGCCAAGATCAGTGCTGTTTTTACAATAATAGTGTCAGCATCATCTGTAGCATGAATCCCTTTGTGGCAATTCGCTTCTAAGTGTTTCCCAAGCTTGGTTATAAAGCACTGTTTGTTTTCATTATTAGAAAGAAAGGATCTTTTGCCATTAAGAAGTAGAGAGCTCTCAGTAAATTTCACTGTTAATTCAAGAACATTTTATTTTCCTGTTCAGATACAATTTCTGATGACGAGGGATAGTACTCCATTGAAGTTGACAATAGTTTGATTTCTGTTTAGATCAATTTTGCTACTGTTTCAATAAGACGATATTTTTCTAATTCAGGGACTTCTACTTTCTTTTGTTTCTGGTAATCTAAAGAATATTAGTCACTGTTTGACCCATAGTTACCTCATTAGGCTTCCCATCATTTTTGGAAACGATAATGTTACCAAAAAAAATGTTCTTAAGCTTTTGCAGCATGTGACGATTGCTATATGGTTCATTATCAACTGGTAGGAAATCTTTCATTTTAGTAACCAGCTGATTACTAAAAATATGATTTTCAACACTGCAAAAGCTTTCAGTCTTTCGACCACCATTTTGTTATTTATTTTTGTTTTAAAAATCCCATATCATAACCTTTTTCAACATGAAATTTTCTGCAGTATGATACCACACACGATTTTTTATGATTTTAAAATTTTTTAGATTTAAATTTTTTTTCAAGATGGCGGCCAAAAAAAGACGCATTTTGCAAACTCAGATTTTTCTAGACTTTTAGTATGTCAAAAAGATACCAACAACAAACTAAATAATTCAAACCCCGTCATTGTGGAAATTAGTTCCTCTCAAAACCCCATATCTACTGTACTAATGAGTTTTAGGGAGGAAAAGAAATTCCTAAGTTTTTACTGGTGACTGAAGTGGATTCAACATGCCCATTTCGGAAAGAACCAGTCTATCACGAACAGCGGTACGAAATTTTGAGCTCAAGAATATGACAAAGGTAGCGAGAAGACGGCAGTCGTTTTAAGTCCAACAACTTTTAGTGAAAAGTACGCTTGCCAAAATGCCAATTTTGAATAAAAAGGTGTAGTTTGCGGACGAGGTAGAAGATAATTGTCAATGAAAATGCTAATTTTTAGTGCTAATTTCTCATGCTTATTTAACTGTTTGCTTACGTTGTGCGCGACGCATATTAAAACTTTAGTACATACTCAGCGTCTAAAAGGAAAAAGGCAGATGTACCGTTAGATTATGTATTTTTGTAACGTGTTATATTCTCTTGCAACTAGTGAGATTTGAAGAGTTTGCAGGGTAATACCCTTGGGAAACTTGCACTTTATAAAGTATGAGTATTAAGGAATACGTAATTGTTAACATGCCTATTCGAGAATGTAAAAATGCAAAAGAAGCTGTGGACGTGAAGCTTAAGAGCTTTTTTAGTGTGGCTAAATGGTCGGGGAGAAAAAAATTTAGTTTCAGACAGGTCAGCGTGTGACGTGGGCCCTTAAGGAAAATGGCCTAACGTTATTATTGTATGAAGGTAAATAGTATTATTAATGGTAATGAAAAAAACTTATTGGTTATCATAACTAGCTGCCTCTTCTGTTCAAGTTGGATTCCCTAATAACTTACCTGAAAATCCTTCCTTACAGCGGCACTCATATCGTTTTGAACCAGCAGAAATGCATGATCCTCCATTCTTGCAAGGCATGCTAGTGCAAGCATTTAAAGTACATTCACCTGAAAGAAAATATGAAAAATAAATGCTTACAGAAAGTTAACAAGAAAATTTCCTCCCTTTTTACTTTAAGGGTTCAGATTTTTTAAGCCAATCATTTATAAACAGAGAGGGTAACTTAAAATTTTAACTTTAAGTTTCTCGTTTGTTTCTTGCTGGTTTCAAACTAGCTCAGACGATTTGTGGATCTTGTTACTATCGGTACATAAAGAGTTAGAAACTGAGGTTGCTACGTTCCGATGATCAATCTGTGATGACTAGAACTAGTATGTAGTGTGAGTGATAATTTTTTTCATATATCATGTGTTTAGGACACGATGTTGGTAAAAAGAGGTCCCCTACCGTCACCAATAGGGTTATTTGCTCTTATGGATTGCGCGTAGTGAATTTAAATTCTTCTTATCTCTAAACAAATTTTTAAACAAACTGCCAATTAATCGCTTCCCAAAATTTTAAATTTACCAGAATTTGAGTACTTTGGAACATTGATGGTTTTCTTTGATTTTTTGGGTTGAGTGACATTGTCTGTAAAATATATTAATTATAGAAGTTTACTAATGGTTTTTCTTGTCATATGATATACATTACATAATACAATTTTTCTTAGTTAGATGGCTTCGGGATATCAAAGTATATTCAAGTAATATATATATATATATATATATATATATATATATATATATTACCAACAGTAAATAGTTAATTTCTCCGAGATTCGATTCTATTTTTCCAAGTTCTCAAGTTTACCTCTAGAGGTGCGGGGTCAAATGTTCCGGTCTCGTCACTTTATTCAGTTCTAAATTAAGGGACCGGCTTGTAGGGGGTAGTGCTGGCTGCCTATATGGTGCTCACTTAAATGAATGGCTCGCAATCTTGCGGTGTGAGTTAGGGCGGCCGTCCACCCGCATTCAATGTTAACCACTACTGGTCTGGTGTCTGCAAGGCGTTGTCTGCCCGGTAATTAACATTCGGGCGAATGCCTAGAAACGACAAGTGCCTCCGCATTTGAGAAATAAAATAAATATTTGTGAAAGGTTATGAGAATAGTTTTAAACGCTTATTGTGTGATCAATACCTTTAATTTTCTTTCACAGAAAAAAAATTTCAAGGTTATAAATAAAAAAGTCTAAAATATAGAGAAAAAATGGCAGAGGATGGTATCAAAGGCCGCTTGATATTTGTACAATGGTGCTACTTGCATTTCCATTTTGTACTGGTGCTTTAAAATCAGTGTTTCTTAGTATTATTAGAAAAAACATACAGTAAAATTAAAGATAATTCTTACTTTAAGCATTTTGTCTGCAGTTACTCTAAAGAGAGAATGATTTTCAAATTCATTTGTATAAAAGAGTACTTATTGTACTCCAACGAGTTGTCGATTTAAAGAAAAGCATGCGGCTGTTCTGTTGTATTAAACAGTTTTCTTCAAGGAATTTATACTAATGTTCTAAAACAGTGGTTCTCAACCCTGTGTCCGCGGGCGCACGTGCACCCGCGAAGGTGGTGGAATGCGTCCGAATTTATTTTGAAATTTCTTTCATCATTTGTTTGATTTATATGTCTGATTCATCTGATGAAAACTTTTGGAATATCGTTGATCCTAAAACTTTCCTAACCTTATAAATGCTTCCTATGAAATAAAATCTTACTTTGGTTCAACATATCTATGCGAAGCCTTATTTTCAGCAATGAATATTATAAAATCAAAACGCAGATCTCAATTTACTGATGAACTGCAGATCTGGACGATTGCTTAAGAACTGGAATATCATCTTATATTCCCAATTACAGAAAATTAGCTAATTCAGATCAGAATAAAAAATCATTAAAGTTTAAGCAAAGTACAAAGTAACAATGTATTTATAAGCAATAAACCCATTTGTACTATATATTTTTCTAATTTCCTTGTACCTACTTATAAAATAAAATAAACAAAATTTTATTTATGTTTCCTCTTTATTTCCTTATTTTTCAAAACATAATTGTTATATTATCAGGGGATTGGTAACGTACTGTTGAATAAAACATATTTCTATTATGCAAATAATGATCATCGGTGATACAAAAACCATTGGTTGTGCCCACCAAACTCTCTGAAAACTTCGATGGGGTCTCGACCACGGGAATGTTGAGAAGCACTGCTCTAAAAGTTATTAAAATATTTTTAGAAGAGTTTCAGATAATTCCTTAATAAAGGAATTTTATATTAACATCAGTAAATTCAGGAAAGAAGAGTTGAGCTATAAAAATATAATCAGAATGGTACTTTTTTGCATTGTCTACGTATAGTTTATCGCTAGAAAAGAATTAATTTCTGCATAAGTAACCTCAGTTCTCAAGCTATATATACAGCATATATTTTTGTGACTGTATTAGGTTTTTATTCATCAAGTGAGGTATTTATCTCTTCTTTTGTATTAAATATCTCTCTCTATTATTGTAATTCTCTATTATTACCTTCTCTCGAATAACATTTTCAGAAAGACTGATAATGTATAATTAATGAGTGCAATAAATTTCAGAGAAACGAAATATAGCCTACTCGCGCAAAAAATATTGCTAGAATATACTTCGGCATTCTAATGCCATCAAAATAAAAACTTAACTTTTGCTCAATTATTAAGCCCCTTAGTTTCATGAGGACTTGAACAAATAAATTTATTAATCGGAATAATATGCATATATATGTATTGTAATGTAAAATATGTTGAGCTTTGAAATACTTATTACTATGAATAAAGTATTAATTATTGATGTGCATTTTCAAAAGCTTACGTTAAAATTTCATAAATGCATTTCCTTCAAGTACCAATTCTTATCAGTTTAAAATGTATCGTATTCCTGCATAAATTTCAACGCTTGTCTAGATTTGTTTCATAACATTCCAAAAGAAAATAATAAAGGTAATAATCTGAATTAAAAATTAAATATATAGTATTTCATAAAAAAAACTTTTTTTTAAAAATATGAAAACAACTGAGAAAAGTGTTGAACGTTCTTAGTTGAATGAAATGAAAAAATCAAGTACTTATTCCAGAGCTTTTCAGAATATCTTTCGATGATGGCATCTTTAGGTTTACTTCCTGTCTATCGATTTTAAGACGCCGGATGCAGCCAATCAGTCCGTTTTCGACACCAGTGTTCAAAAAGACCCTGCAAATAATTTTAAATTTATAAATACCGAACAATATTCAAAATATTATATACTCTCACTATAGTTAATTATATAGGAAAACCGCTCATTTATGGGCATTCGCGGGTTGTAAAAATTTCTCCATAACGGAGGTATGACCAAAAAAGACGACCGTAAGAAGAGGGGAAGAATCTAATAATAAGAACTTAACACGTTGATTTTATTTTTAGTTACCAAATTCACACACATTCATTTAATTACACGCACTAAATTAAATTTTATTGAAATTTAAAATTACAAAACACTTGAAATATGAAGCTTGAATGACCGGTTTTAACATTGGTAGAAATAAATGCATTTTAACAGTTGATAGCCTAGTATTTAACTGTCCAAATATTCAATAAACTGCTCAAATGGTACTTTGTTGTACTTCTTCATTAAGGTATAGTCATTAAAATGTACTTTTATGATACTTAATCTAATACTTATGTACCTTTTGAGTTTAAATGTAAATATTTTCAAACCATCAAATACTATAAAATTTCAGTGTACTTTGAAATGTTAATTTTATTCTTCTCGTATTCCAATTTCTTCTACCCTCGCAATCTCTCCCGGTGGCTTTTTTTTTTTTGTGGAGGAACTTTCACTATGTTAAATATTTAACGCATTTTCTCTTTATACGCCTTACTATTGTCTATAGGAGCATATTATTCCAAATTTCCCTATAAAAGACGTTTTACATTAAAGACTGTAAAATTTTCAGCCCATCGTTTGAATCGGTAATAGTAGTTCCGATATCTGTAAAAACCTATATTTTGGAGGATGCCGTTTATATTATTTAGCATAATTGCAATAGATATTTATAACACTAGTGAAATTCATTCACAATCTACTAGGTATAATGTGTAAGTGTTCTTCAGGGGTTCTATTTCTATGTATACAGCTGGAAAATTGTACCGGCGTCGGTACATGAGGATGTCCTCAAAACGGGGATTGGAAATACTTTGATGTTAATGAATGTCTGCCGAGTATTTTTTTATGCATCTTAAAGAGAAAAGTGTCCGTATCTAGGGGGTGTCTGCTACGTAGGATTTATTGAAACTAATTTTACAGTCTAAGATAATATGGAAAATATAATTTATGAACATAGCGTAATGTTACAACAAATAATTACATATTTTTGAAAGTATTTATTGACATTACTTTCAAAATGTAATGCATGTATATGTCAAATTTAAGCATCCTTTACACTGAATACAAATAGATTTTGTTATTTCTCTCAATTCAAAATTCCCACAACATAGGAATTACTGTTCCCTATTCCATATTTAATCATTTCTCAAATGCAGTCAATTGTATCCTTTATGGAAAATATATTGCATTATTCAGAACTGGAAAGTTTTCTGAAAAGTTATTTCACTATGCAAACTCGAAAAAAATCTCGAAGATCATGTCAGATAAGAGTTACTTGGGAACGCTGAAAAAAACTGATCAGACTGTTTTATACTTACACTTTCGAAGCATCCGGAACATATCCGACGTACAAGTTTTCGACCAAGTCTAAGGAGTTTAACGTTCCCAGACTTTTTCCTGATGCAGTTTCTTGTCCTTCTATAGCGAGCATTCCGTCCTTCAGGTATCTTTTAGCCATGACTTTATGGTATTTACCGAGGCTAATTTTCTGTGATGATCTGATGACCACGGAGCCGCTTCCTAGGTTATACCTATAAGAGAAAGTAATATTTCAAAAATTTACTAAAGGATGAGAGAAATCATCTGGTACGAAAATTCTGGATTAACCGAGAAACTTCTCTTAAAAGATTCCTTTAAGCTTAACCTTTATTCAAAGGTTCCTATCGAAGTTCTGTGCTTTTCCTAAAATATCGATAACTTCATTGGTCCAATCGCGATAAAAGAAAAACTGTAAATTATGCTGAAAAAAAAACATGCATGAACTTACATACGATGTATGTTTGACAGTGGAAAGCCCAGTGTGTCTAATAAGATATGTTATCGTTTCTATGACATTAAACTAATACTTTTTCATATATATATATATATATATATATATATATATATATATATATATATATATATATATATATATATATATATATATATATAATTAGGGCTAAGAACTTAGGCTAAACACTACATGAAATTATTTTATTTGATTTAGACATTGGGGTTACTGAATGAGGCCATTGTGTAAAGCACTGGCTTAGTTATGAATTTATTCACACACTTTCGGCTGTAAGGGGAGAGGATAGCATACCTTTTGGTTGTTTTTACAACCTCTTAGACTTTATTATTTTATTTTAACTCTTATCCGAGGTGTATATTAGAATTTTATTTCTTTTTTCCCTTCAAAATGTGTCGAAATTTACTTTTCTGTCCGTCTAATGCTTTGATGAGTTGAATTTTATTTTCCAAATACACCTTTTATAAGAGAAATGTTATTCCCATTAGACTTAGTGTTTCACAGAGATACTTGGATTTCCCCCTTTTTTTAATGCAATTACCCCAAGGAATTAAGTTCCCATAACTTTTAGTAGATAATTGCAATTATTACAAGAGCATTCTCACTGTCTTATTTTGGGTATCTAAACTGCATTTTCTTCCTTTTGTAAGCCCGTTTTTAAGTCAGGCTGCCCTTGAAAATTGAAACAAAACATATACTCTCAACATTTCAAATATTATGTTTAACACATTAGTTTGAAAATCAAATTTATAGAAGGAGATACTATCTAATCCAAATGAGGATTTTTGACATTTGACTTTCCATTGCCTCTGTCCGCAAGTTTTCTTAACTTTAGGTTTTTATGCTACCTCATAGGCAACTTAACGTAAGATGAAACAATATCATTAAATGTTTCATAAGGTAACACAGACTAGATACTCTGTACCTGTGATTACATTTCTTCGTACTCCAAATGGTTAAGTAAAATTGTATGGTAACGTTTTCTCACCTCCAGTTGTGCGAAAAATTGGAAAGTAACCAATATTAAAGTTATACAATTACCTAAATTCCACGAAGCCATCTTTGATGCTAAGAGAGACAAAATCCCCCGATCTCGAAGAAGTTTGTCCATTGTACAAAATGATCCCATCGTCGGCGAAAGTCTTGAATTCAACTTCTAGAGATAGTCGGGAGTAGGCCTCAAGCTTATACATTTCCATGTAAGACTTGCCAGAAAATGAAGGAATGTCTATAGGAACTTCTGGATCTGAGATAAATTATTTATTTTATAATAAACGATAAAAAATCTTAATTTAGAACTAATAAATGGATAGCTCATCTAATAAAAAAAAACTTTTATGTAAATTAATACAAACAATATTTCAGTTAGTCTCTTTCTAACGAAACTACAGCGGGTTATTAACGTAGGATTACTTATCGTTGCTTACCTCTTTTTTCAATTTATTTCTTTATTTTTATTTTTTTGACGCATTTTGGTACTTTTCTGTTTAACTGTTTACTTCAACTGGGTTTGGCGCGCTGCCAAAATTATAACTCGTTACGGACTCTGAGTTTTTTCTTTCCGGGGGACCGTTATTGAGGAACGTAATCCTACGTTAAAACACCTAGCAATCTAATTTTCATGTTTAATTAGGAAAAATCAGAGAAAAAGGATAATTATTAGATGTTTCTTTGGCTCTTAAAGATGCTGAACAACTTGTAAATTATTATTTAATTGTAAAAGACTTCTCAAACGCTTGAAACATTTTAAGGAAAAAAAAATTAAAATAACTTTATACTAAAGTTTTAACAAATTCAAAATCTTTAATATTTCCAGTCGAAACGAATTATTTAATTAACTTATAATACGTTCAGTTCGTGTAAGAATATAAATTTAGTAAAAATACCTTATTTTGAGAGAATAATCTCTAACCATCAAAGACATTTGCAATTAGTTTAACTAAATGTTCGCTGTTAACTTCAGGAATGTGCTTTCATATTTTATTCTTGAGAGGTTATAACCACATTAACACACCCCTCACAAATCATATGCATACTTTAAATGCATCATCATGCCAAAACAATTTTCTTAACGGTATGGGCGCACTTTTCTTTTCACGATCTTGCTACGTCCTAATGAATGTCTGAATGATTATAGAAAGGTGACGCATCAGATGAACCTCTTAATCGTTCTTGATTGCCTCCATGGTACTAAAACAGAAAGCCTCTCATTTTTAGGCTCGGTGCACACGAGCGATTCAGTGTCGTTGCTGATTGCAACTGCGGTGCCGCAACGACATCGGATCTCTCGTGAGCACAGAGCCTTATCCTTAATTTCTTACCTGGAGCGAAACCAAGGATGGGTGATATGGTTGTCGTCATGTTGTAGTATGATGTTCGTGTAGACATGAAGAGGTTTTCCGGCAAGTTGACTGTAACTGCCCTTGTAGATTTGATGTCAGGTCTCTTTAAGTAACTTCTGCGTTTAGGAAGCCTTGGTGGTACTGTAGTTATGTCCAGATCTCCTGAAATCGTTTTCACAAAGTCAATATCAGCGTAACGATGGGGCATACATAAGGTGTCACAAAATTAGTTCAATGTCAGGAATACCTGAATAGTGCTTAAAAATGCGGAATAATTGAAATTTTACAAAAATAAAATTTTAAATATTCCGTAATAATGCATTTTATCGAAGTTTCAAGAATATTACAGAACCAAGAACTAACGATTTAAATAAAATAAATCTTAAAGGAATATTAAAAGGTTTTACAATTTTTTTGTACTTTGTTTACCAGAAGTTGTCTTATAATCTTTTTATCTCTTATAAGGTTTCAACATTTTTCAAAATATATTTGATTCTAGAAAATAACGGAAAAGTTATGTTGACCTGATTAAAACCCCTTTTATACTAGATAAATATCCATTTTTTTTTTAAAAAGGACTATGTTACTCGGGGATAAGTGTTATGAATAAGATAATAATTCCAAATGCACCCTTTTATAGTGTTAGGGAGTGTACTTGCACATTTTCAATTTGAAGATCATTAGCGACTAGCTTTTTGAGGCGGCGAGTTGAATATTGAAGTAAACGGCGATTAAACACCGCACGCTGTGGCCATGTGCTGGTTTGGCAATGGGAGATCACGCCAAAATAAAAATAACCAAGGCAACACCAGACATGACTTCCATTCACATTGTATAGGGCTCAGTATCCACCGTGTTGGCCTGTGTTTGGATCTCGGCAAAAATATAGAATAAAATTGGTGAACCCATTGGTGTCTTTAATAAAAAAGTAGTTCACGAAAATCTCAGTACGTTAGATGAATATCCAGTGGGATAAGAACCTATCATATTGGACAAAAATTAATAAAATAAATATAAAACAAAGGTAAACGATTACAGTTCTCAGGTATTGGGATAAAACCAATTAAAATAAGTTTACTATTTGCCTTTTTACTTTAAGATACGGAAATCATAGTTGAAGAGTCTGAAACGAGTGATCGATGAGAAACAAGATTGAGGGAAGGACGTGTTTAAATAGTTATACAGGGTTGATTGGGGTTTAGGTCCAAAATTGGGGTTTTAGGTCGCAAGGTCCAAAATAGGACATAATGCGCAAAACACAAGACTTGAGCCGAAACAGAATATATATAAAAGCGCCAGGCTCGAACCAACAGAAGAAATTACAGATTTAAAACCAACACTTTTAGATGATAAAAAGACGTGCAAAGATGAAAAAATTGATATAAAAAGGTAATGTAAATGATATGTAAAAAATATGGCAATGTAAAAAATATGGTATATAAAGGTTGATGATATATAAAGGTAATAAAAACGATGATACATAAAGGAAATAAGTGATGATATATAAATTGATGAAAAGATTCAATGATATGTAAATTGTTATAGAAAACTCCGACTTGTTTAGCAGACGTTTCCTTAGGTATACAAAGATTGCTATTTTTATATCTGCAACTTACAGACACGATAGAAACAAAGTGATTAGATGGTAATAACAGATGAATTAGTCGTTATGAAAAAAATTCTTTTACCACTGTATGTATAACAATACATAAACAAACTGGTCTAAAAATTATAAATGCTACAAAAATGTTAATATCGATCGATTTAAAAATAAAGGACCCAATTATTGTTTTCTCTTCACGTAAAATTTAGAAAATGTTAGCAACTTTCTGATTTGTAAATGATTACTATTTATTGGAATCATTTGAACATACCTGCAAAGTATCCTGCTAGCTAATCAATACTTTTACTCATTTTACAAATATCAGCGAATTGACAAAGAATTTGAGTTATTTAAATCCTTTTATCAAATCTCCTTTTATCCTTTTATCACTTTTATTTTACTCCTTTTATCAAATGAATTACTTTACTCGTCTCTTAACATGATATGAGACCCTAAGATTTATTTTACGTACCTAAATATCCTTTACGGCAGACTCCGTAGTATCTTATGCCAATGGATCTTTGGTGTCTGCAACTGAACAGTCTCATCTGACATTCAGATCCGTATGTGTTGCCATCGAAGCCGCACACCGTGTCCCTGCTGTCCTCTGGGGTACATTCTAAGTCGCAAGAGCACCGAGCAAATCCATCTTTTTCAACACAACGTGCCCCGTAGAAACACTCCATTGAGGCACAAGAAGCTTCAGTAGTATTAAGTTGAGATTCTACAGAAGTATTGAAAAAGCGTTTTAAAATGAAAGGAAACCATAGTGAACAATTAAACATAAACAATTATTACTTAATGCCTAGCCTTGAGCTGTAAAAAAATGTGCCTGGTACCTAACGTAAAGAGTCAAATATTTCTCCCGAAGGAACCCTAAGAATTGATAATCAAAACTAATATACCACTCTGTATTGCTCCTCTATTTTTCCTTATGATATCAAATTTCCATAACCCATTCCTGACTGAGAAATTACCTCTTTTTATTTAACATATATCCCATAAAAATTTCTAAGCTTGGTACACACGTGTGAACGAATTCACTCAAGGCGGTGGAATCTGTATCCCTCTAAGTGTTTCTCGGGTCAGTTTCTTTTGTAAATGATAACAAAGAAAAGTATAACTGACATTTTTTTTTATTAAATTAGTCCTAAAATATTCCATTTCCTAAATTAGTCATAAAAAGTAGGTTGTCTATTACCTTTAGGTAAAAGCAGTGTAAAGATTAACTTATGGACACTTAATTGGCAATCATAAAGAAATCCAAAATTCATTTTTCTACGTTAATTTCTACCTCCCAAGAGTTCAATAGCTAATAAAATGTAAGTGTGTTTGTGTATTATGGAATATTCAGTCACTTTCCGGAACGGTACAGTTAGATACTACCAAGATATATATTGCTACATCTTTGCAATTTTTTTCTTTGTAATTTAAAATGGTATGTGGTTTAATCATTTGCTTAACCTAGAGAGATTATAGATTAATGTAAAGACTTAAACTGTTGTATGATTTTATTGATTTTTATGACATTTGCAGTTTCAAATAGTGATTAGCTCACATTGTAACGCGTAAGATTTCTGAAAATATTCATGACTTTCTGTAAACTTTGACAGTGCGAAATGAGAACTCAGAATGTAAGATATTACATAAAATAAGAATTTATATTCCTGCAGAGTCGTTTTTGCTTAAGAAACATTTGCTACATAAAGTTACTCTGCTATATCCGTGAAAATGAAAGCTACATTTAGATAAGAAGAGAAGAAACAACCACTTACCATCAATACAACCTTCCGGCCTAAGCACGGTTCCAAACGGACACATGTCACATTTCATTCCCTGAATGCCGTGCCTGCAAACGCAACGTCCGGTCGTCTGTTCGCAATCGTCCCTGACAGATCCGTAAGGGTGACAGTTGCAGTCTATCGTACAGATAAGTAAATAAACATGAAAATAGTCCATAGGTTAGAGATATAGAAAAATAATTTCTTTTTTTTCTCTCATACGCAAGTAATCGTACTAACTATATTAAATGTATTAATATTACTAAAATATACTTTTTTTTGGTTATCGGTCTTTATAAATGTAATCCAAACATATTTTGTCCATTACTAGCTGTAAATAAATTTGTTTTCCGTTTCTGTTACGCATTTCATAAACACCTGTTATAAGCCTTTTACGGTGTTAAATATGTTCACTGAAAACACAATTTTTAACTTTTTATCATGAGGGAACGAGTAAAACCAATATACGAGAAAAACCAATCATAAGGAAAATTTTTAATTAAATTTTCGCAACAACGAAATATCTTATGAAGGTTAGTGAAATTTTGTTTATTGAACACAAAATATTTTTTACTTAAGAAACATTTTCGCATATTAATATACATTTTACTGACGTTTTTTAAAATAGGAAAAATGTTATTGCATTTACAAAAGTGCATTTTTCTTGATCTATTTTGTTAATTACTTTATATATATATATATATACAGGACTTTTTTTCTAAAAATATAGGTAGGTATACGGTGCTTTCTCAAGTGAAGATGTGTATTTTAGTACCGTGTTTTCACAGGCGACGTCCCAGGGGAACAAAAACTATATTAACAATTGATTCGTAAGTTTCTTAAAATTTCGGTTAAGTTAAGCCAAAATAATGCTTAAAAAATAGTTGGCTATACGCCGTATCCCCGCGTACACCGAGAAAAAAAAGCCTTGTACTATACATACATATATACACACAAAAAAAATAAAAGTCCATATTTCGTTGTTTTGTCCATGTTTAGGTTGTAACAGTTCAATTATTTATGCGTTTGAATATATACCATTCGCTAATCGCAAAATATTTTCGTAAGAATTCCTTATTTTCCTCTCTACATTTGATCGCGTTTCCTGAGCAATTCGTTAAGAGATTGTTATTTTCCTAAATTTAAGTTCAAACGTTTCCCTTCTTTTTTTGAAATATTTCCAGATGTTTTATTTGGTTGGTTGGTTAGTTGGTTAAAAGCGCTGCTTTTTTTTTTTGGGGGGGGGGGGGGCAACACAACGGCTAAATAGACCAAGACCTACTGCTTAAAGCCGATTCGGAACGGCTACAAGCATCCATCCTAGCGGAGGGACTGGAACCTACAGACTCTGGTACTGAACGTTAGCGTCCTAGCCATTCGGTCATCGTCCGGGCAGATGTTTTAATTACTGTGGCTCCAGATCCTATACCGGCACACATGTATACATATTTGAGTCAAAATTGCATTTTATTTTACCACTAATTACACAGCTTTTCATTCGATTTTTTGAAATAAACTTTTAATTTTGCTTAATTCTCAGGATAGAAGTAATCAATATTTTGCACTTTTTTATGTTTTTTTTTCTAAAGTATTTACAAAAATGTATTATTGTTAACACATCCCCTGCTAAGCCGTCTTTCAATGCGTGCATTTTACACATGTGTACCAATAAGTGGTAAACGTCATAGAGTTTGATAAATATATAAAAATTATCTTCCTTTTCCCTTTTTATGAGCTTGAACTAAATTTATTAGTGTAATAAATGCTGAAACTTTAAAATGCACAATCTAACCAAAAAAAAGTTTATTTCGTAATGGAAATATTCATGCAATAAATGCTTAAAATTATGGGCATCAGATACACTAGTTACCATCTCTATATCTTCTATTTTTGTAAGAGCGACGTAAATCGGAGTACTATCAGATTATCTATGAGTACAAATAGAGTGGCAAGTGAAATTAATTCCTAAAAGGTATGGAATGTATCCTGTACATCACCCGTAACTCGTTTTCTTAATTACTACAGTCCAAAATAATTCTGAAGCGCAGTTCTTTTTATAATATCGATAAATCTTCTTTTCTCTTTTTGTTATGATAAGGCAAATATCTGGCCACCCAATTACAAAGTAAATGGTCCCAACTAAAGAAATCTGAATTGCACAATAAGCAATTCATCAGTACGCTGCGTATACCGATATCGGCGAATGGCTTAGAAAGCAATGTAATCATCCTCATGGGACATGTAAAGTGATACCCTCAAATGTTTTACTACACTTTATTTATCAATGGAATAAAACTCCTTTGCCTGGAAATGAGGTTCAGTGTGTATTGAAAACTGTATACACGGTAGGGAGCGGATTTTTTTTGGTGTGTGTGTGTGTGTGTGTGTGTGTATACCTGGCGTAAATAAACTTACGGGCACATCCACTGTTGCCATTCGAAATCCTGTGAAGGCCCCAGTAGCCTGGTTCGCATCGGTCACATCGCAGACCTCCTACCCCAGGTTTGCAGGGGCACTGTTTGGACACTGGGTCACAGGTGGAGCTGTACGAACCTAGCTTGTTGCAGTTGCACACGCCTGGAAATCATAGAAAATAGTTTAAATTAAAATACTTCTTTATATATATATATATATATATATATATATATATATATATATATATATATATATATATATATATATATATATATATATATATATATATATATATATATATATATATATATATATATATATATATATATATATATACAGTGGAATCTCGATCGATTGTTCTCCGAATCATCGTTTTCCCGTATGTGTCGTTCATTTCACCCAGTCCCGACGATCAAATTGCTTTGTTATGTTCCCGCGTCTATCGTTTTCCCGCATTTATCGTTCAGTTGCTCCCTTGAAAAACGATAGATCGAGATTCCACTGTATATATGTATATATATATATCTCCAATTTATAAAATAATATATTTTTTTTTTTTTTAAGTTATTATGTTTTGTGGAAAAGTCAAAATTTCCCCTATTTTTCCCGTCCCCCACCCCTCGCTGAAAAAATTATTTTAATGCAACAGCCGAATTTTTTATACATTTTACAATTTAAATTTACATGTCATTATAAAAAAATAGATAAAATGACAAAAGTAAAAATTTTAGAAAAAAATCCCCTCTGAAGGTGTACGAATACCTTAAACTTTTCTCTTTTAGAATTATAGTCGAAGAAGATTTACTTAAAATTGACTCAGTTAAGACCATCGTTCATGGTTAGTACAGTTACTTGAAAATAAAGCCATTTTTATACGACTAATTTTTATTTTACTTTCCAAAGTCTACTGACTAGAGGCTGAATTTCCGTATCCCCTGATGGGTGGTAAATGCCTATAGCTCGTGTTATAAGTTGGAATCTCGATATATTCAGTTGTGACGAGGTATATTTTTTTACGATTTTCTTCTGGCTGTTGAGTACTGCTGGTGAACCCCACACACTTCCGATATTTCAGTATAGTACCTGACATTATACAGGAAGTTTGAAGTCCAGCGATAGCAGTTGTCGTGGGTTGTGAAAGAAAGGTTTTCCATGATTTGATTGGAATAAAACTTATAGACACTTCTTATTTTGTTAATTCCATATAAGACATCAAGGGGAAGAATGGGATTATAACGTCAGTGGCGGTCTTCCAAATAATACTACGTTATATATATATATATATAATCTTTTTTTCCAATGACATTCCTAAATTGCAGACCCTGCCTAATATAAATGCTTAAGTAGAAGATAATTTTTGCTTTAAAAAGAACTAAATTTATACAGTCGTGACTTAAAAATTTTAGATACTGTCAATATTTAATTTTATTTGGGGTCATACGACTGTTAAACCATAAAAAAAATAGATTTTTTGAAAAAAAATATATGAAAGATTAACCTTTTCTAAGTATTTTAAGACGATCCGCTTGAAAAAATGCCCATAAATACGGAAGTTATGAAAAAAACGTGTCAGATGTTTACTGCAAACAGATTTAAAGGGCAATACTTCAAAGGGATTTATCTCAAAATGTGATTTTTCCACATAATGCACTTGTTATCTCCAGAACTATTTCATATTTTTGCATGAAATTTTCACAGATGTTACATATTATCATTTGCTTGAAAGGGAACTTAAATTTGTTTACAGATCTCTAGAAAATGCATTTTTCATGCGTAGATAAAATTTAATTTATTAAGAAAAAAATGCACTATTTTCAGTTTCATAGAAAAAATAGAAATATACCTTAAATATATGCAAATTTAGGTTCAAATTAAACTTTAGTTTCTGCAGTATGTGTTGAAAGCAGTAATTTTGTCTTAAATTATATTTTTTTGGAGTATTTATGTGCGCCAGCTTTGATATCACTTTTGTCCAAAGCAAACTGCTTATTATTTATGACTATCTAACACAAATTATTTTTAACTATCAAACAAGAAACAGGTATATATTCATAATTAAAACATTGTTATATTAACACAAAAAAAAATTAAGATTTAAAATCTTATACTTTTCAAGATATAGAATGTCGAAAGTGACACAATTTTTATACTTTTTCGACTTTTAACAGTCGTATGACCGCTTAAGTAACTAAATTCGGAACACAATAAACTGCTACGTTCATCTACCTTCAAGTGGCAATTTTTTAATTGCTATGCATGACCATTTATTGTATAGAAACCATTATTTCTTCCATTCATCGAGTTTGAATTTGATCTTGGAATATCACCATTATGAATTGATGGTTTGGCGGAATTTTTTATTCTTTAACTTTTCTTCATCTTTTAAAATTCATATGTTATTCATTGCAAACTGTTGCGTTGTAATCATGATACAAACCCACACATTAATAAAAGTTCATTCAGTAAAGGGAAAAGTTGTCTAAAATTCTTAGGCATAGTGAATCAAGTGTACGTACATTCTGGGAGTAGTATTTACACTTTTTAGAATAAAAGGAAAATCTTATAGAAAACTAGTTTCATAAAATTTTATATTTTATGTATGTTTTTCCGCTGCTCACTTTAAAAACGTGAAATCAGAAGATGTCATTTTCTGGCAGCATGTCAATATGTTCATTGGAAGGATTGAAATCTCGAACAATGTATAATTAGAATAGTTTGGATATAAACTTGACGGGAAAATTAAATTAACTGCCCGAAATTACGCATTTGACATTATTATGCCAAAGAGTTATTAATTGTTCATAAATTTGCAATTTAACTGTCAATAGTTTGAAATCTAGATTTAAGAGATTTTAATGTAGTATCATATTTTGAGGCAAACTAATATATTTCTGAAAATTAATGTCTAGTGACTCTGCAATTATAAATATGGCATTATAATAGGATTTGTGTAAGGTATCTAATGTCTGACTTTCAATGACAATCACTTCGACATTGATTTAGCACTGTCCCACATTAAGTTTATTTTATTTTATCTTTCATGAAACAATGAGGCAGGCATTTAATAGGTATTAACTTCCATCTTTAAATTAAATGTTATTTCGAACGCAGCAGGCACTTTGCTTACTACGACATTCGCCCTTCCCCACCACGAATTTGTTGGCTTCTTTATTATGGAAAGTACCCTACAGGTGGGACAACATAGCTCCCTAATCTCTGTCTTGTCTTCGAACACGCGAGATTCGAACACGCAACCTAGCGGTGAAGTCACCAGGGAATCTCCGTGGGCAATACCACTGCGCTATCCGGCCAGTGTGATTGTTTGTTGTTTCTTGCCCCTTGACCGATAGTATCTATCAGTTAAAGTCCATTGAGCAGACAGATTTTTTCCGTGCTCCAGCCACCATTAGCGTAGACGTCGGTGGTTTTGTCAGCGACGGGCATCGAACCAGCGACATTCAGATCACTGGCCCACTCCCCTTGCCAACCGGGCCACCATTTCGCAGCGTGATTAAATGTATATACGAGTATATGAAAGAGCAAACTTGAATACTTACTGGGACATCCTCCATTGTTTGGCCCTAATACAGGATGCCGGTCGTTTGGACAGCAGCCGAAAGGGGTGTCCTCACATGTCTTGATGAGAGGGGCTGTGAAGAAATATTAGCATTACGGTTAAAAATAAATGTAACTAAAAAGAAATAATCCAACAGAGCTTGATATATATAAGAAGAATGCAGACAAAAAACAAACAGAAATCAAACACTCAGGGCTCCACGCACCAGAGGCAAGATTCTGTAGTAGTGCCGGAACTGAACCAGAAATCGAGGTAACCGACTGGTCTTGTCATCAGGGAGCCTAACCAAATCAGTTACCTGAAGGGGAACTTTCTGAATAGGATGCAGGTATAACCAAAAGACATCCCAAGGCCCCGAAATCCCCATTGAAACATTTAGTCAAAAGAAAATGAAAAGACACAGACAACTTACAGTAAGGGCTCAACGCACCATACATGCAAGTACACATACAATCCTGATGAAAAGCCAAAGATGCATATATACCCTAATTCCGTAGGTGACGGTTATGGTATATATGCATCTGAAACAGCACATGAAACAGCAGCCAATTTTATCCTAGTAGTTACGTCACTGTAGCAAAACCACAGCGCCACACCCCATTGAAGTTTAAACAAATGAAAACAGAAACCCTATCCTAAACGTCTTTAAAATTTACCTTAGTCTAAATACCATTTTTTTAAAACTTTTAAATTGCCGAAATTTTTAGGGAAATAAACGAATTATGTTTAATTGATAAAACTGAGAACGAACAGCATCATTTGAGACGTTTTGAACGATTTAGAACAGATTTAAGAAGCACATTCGATTCTATAAGGGATACGTTGTCAGCATCAGAGAGCCAACTTCCTGCCAAAGTTTTAAGCCCCTACTAAAGTGTGAATATTGAAAAGCAAATTTTTTTTGTTTTCAAATTTCACGTCACTTTAATGATCGTAGTTACTTAGCACAAAGGAAAAATAATTTATTGTAATAGATTATCGTAGTATTTTTAAGGACAGCTTCTTGTTCACGAAAATTGTCGTTCGTTGATTTTTTCTCTAACGTGGTTAAGAATGAAGGAGATTTCTAAAATTTCAAAAATACCTCGAAAATGTTCAAAAAAGGTTTATAACCTATAGATATAAGGCTGTTATGTTCTAACCCTATTGGATTCGCTCACCTCAATCTTATCCTGCGAAGAAAATTTGCATACTATTTACAGCTACATGAATGGTGATATCAAATAAAAAGGGTATCACATGAAATCAAATGAAAATATAGATATGAAATCAAATAAAAAAGGGTATTTTCAGATAGTCCGAACTTTTCTGCACCTTGCAACAGGGTTCATTTTATAAATTGCGTCCACCATAGGAAATTACGAGAGTTTAAAACACACCGTACTAGATTTTCCCTCCAAATAATTTAAATTAAAAAATATTATTTGCATTTTTTAAAACGAAAAATACCCCAAAATTTCCCTCTCTGTTACGGCGTATAATTTAAAAAATAAATCTTCCAATCCAAGTCAGCAATTCTTAGAAAGTTTTCTACATAGGTTAACATTGAGGTGAGTGAATCCAATAGGGTTAGTACACAGTAGCCTTAAGAATGTTAGGAGCGGTTAAGAATGCTCATACTCTGAACTTTATGCAGGGAAGGAAATTTACTCACCCACGTCACAACACTTAGCAAAATATTGCGTTAAGTGACAAACTGTCTTCGCCGGGCACAACTTTGATCCCTCTCCTTTTCCACAGTAGTAGTCCTTACCAGTCGCTGGGTCAATAACGGGTGGTTCACCATCACAAGCTATGTCTACGTGATCTGTAATAAAAAAAAACTTTTTAAACAGATGGCATTCGGTCATGAGATTGTGGGTTCGAGTCACTCTGTTTGCATGGATGTCTGTAGCTCTTCGGAATCGCCTTTAAACTGTAGGTCCTGGTCTAATTTAAGGTATCCGACTACCTCTGAAACGTTGATTTTGAAGAAAATTCCCCCTTTTTTAAAAGAATTTCGATTTTTGTGTCTAAATCTGCTTTTATGTTTTCCATACAATCATTAGAAATGAAATGAGAGTGATTTAAGAATTAGCATCAGCTATCCATAACTGTGTTTTCTGAAGAACCTATTTTTCCTCAAAACTTCAAACGACTATTGTGATAACCCAAAATTTAACCATGATATGTCGATGAAATTTTTCAGGTATGTTTTTTATAATATAAAAATGTCATGAAATATAGATTTGGTTCTAGGTATATTACACAGGTCTGCGACCAAAAAATTGTCTCAAATAAAATCAGTTATTTTTATAGCATATTTCGTGCTGATTATGGGAAAATTATTGAAAAAATTCCATCACGTACGGTTTTGTTACAATAAGCATGTCTAGTTTTGTGGAATTTGTGTATTTTTTAAAGTAAGGTAGCCCTATGAGTTCAGACAAATTTTCAAATATTTCCAAAGAAACTGTTATATTTTGCTTACAAACACTTTTAAAAAGAAATGTGAGAAAGTTTTAAGGAGTTTGCAATGAAATAGACATTCTTATGTATACTGGATAGTCGTTCTAAAACTAGTGTAATATGGTTAAAACTTCATTACTTTCCTATTAGTGCCTGTCTCTCGACCTTCCCTTCCATCCCTTACTATCTCCCTCCACTGACATCTTTCGTGTCAGTGCCTGCAGCTAAAAAGCAGTCCTTTCTTTTGGAATACCTATGGTTTGGAGAGAGCTCAAAAATCACAGTGATGACTGTTATTTTTGTTCCTGTAACGTGCAAGATTTCAGTTTAAAAAATAAGAAAGATATTTCTTATCTAAACATCCCGTCAGCCATTCGTCCTATTCCTCATGGACCCGAAGTACCAATACCTTCTCCTCCAGATTCTCCGGATGATACGAGTATTTTAGATTATCCCGAACCATTGCCTCCACCGTGTGATAGTGATGAAGACAGTGATTGCTACGACCCTGGTACAAGTGACCCGGTTTTTTCACCCAATCTAAACTGAACGATTAAGTTAGAGACTTAGGGCTCCCACAGGATTCAGCAGAAGTTTCAGGATCTAGATTGAAAGAAAAACGTTTGTTGGCTCCAGGTACATGCTTTTCTTGGTATCGAACTAGGGAAAATGAGTGTGTGCCCTTTTTTTCTCAAGAAGGTGACCTTGTGTTTTGTAGTGATGTTCCTGGAGTTATGGCAAGTTTTGGAATAGAATATGTGCTGGAAAATTTTTATCGATTCGTTCAAAAGAAGCCTAAAAGCAGTTCTACACAACGGCAATAATTATACTTCGGTGCCTATTGGACATTCGGTCCATCTAAAAGAATGTTACGAAAATCTTGATCTGGTCTTAAACAAAATTTGTTATTCAGATCATAAGTGGACGATTTGTGGCGATTTAAAAGTGATTTCAATGTTGCTTGGTCAAGAGAGTAGCTACACAAAGTTCACTTGCTTTCCCTGCGAATGGGAAGCAACACTAGTTAAAGAAAGAATGGCCGCTGAGAAAAACCTTGCAGGTTGGAGTTAAAAATGTTGAGAGGGAGAGTCTTGTAGATCCCAAAAAGGTATTACTTCCCCAACTACACATCAAATTAGGTTTGATGAAACAATTTGTAAAGGCATTGTCGAAAGAAAGAGAATGTTTTAGATACCTTTGTGAGCAGTTTACTGGGTTATCCGAGGCAAAGATAGAAGAAGGAGTGTTTGTCGGACCTGACATCAGAAAACTAATGAGGGATGAGAGCTTTGAGAAAAAAATGGAAACAAAAGAAAAAAGCAGCATGGGTATCTTTTGAAATAGTTCTAACAAGATTTTGAGGAAAAAAAAGGACCCAAACTACAAGTCAATCGTCACTGACATGCTAGACAATTTCATGAAGCTGGGTTATAATATGAGTATAAAAGATCATTTTCTCCACTCACACCTTGACTTCTTCCCTGCAAATCTTGGTGATGCCAGTGAAGAGCAGGGCGAAAGGTTCCATCAAGACATCCAAGAAAATGGAAAAAAGGTACCAAGGAAGATGGAACGTTAACAGGATAGTGTATTACTGCTGGATATTAAAAAGGGATGATCCTCAAGCTGTCCACAGCAGGAAGAGCACTTAAAGAAGTTTTGCTGTGAAGCGAAAGCGCATCTACAAGGACTTTTGACTCTATAGTTATGCACTTTTTTCAATATTCTGTTGTGTAAATGTAAACTATGGAATCTTTTATCTGTTTATTAAAATTTAGAACCTTTCGAAAAAATGTATAAAATTGCCTTAAATTGAGTATTTTACCCAAAATACACACCCTTTTTGTGAGATAACCTGACGGGATAGAAAAAAAATGGATTTCATTTCTGAAATCAGCACTGAAAAATACATAGAAATCAGTTATCAAAGTACAAAGCACTTTTAAAAATATTTTTTTTGCAGAACTGTGTTATTGGCTATTTTTTATAAATGCAGTGATAAATAATAGTTGCATTTATAAAAAATCTCATGAGAAATTGCTGAAATTTCAGCATGTCATTGCATATAATGACCTGTATTTTTTTTTAATTTCAAGATAATGATTAGCTTTTCAGGTCATGACACACAAGAGGTGCTTACGTATATACGACAAAAATAAATTAGTGTCATATGCATATTTTTTTGTTTAGATCTAGAGACGCTGTTGTAAAAATTTGTTAAATTTCGACAAAACTCCTCAATTTTGCAAAACGTTGCATTGTTATTTTCTTTTTTCCCATCATCCTTGTATTTTGGTGTTATATTCCTTCGAAAAAAAAGACAAAAATTTTTGCAAGTACTGTTTTTGACAAAACGTGCTCCGAACGATACCTAAACTCTTGTAGCAAAAGCTGATAGTAGATTTATCAACCAGCTAACCAACCCTTAACAGAGGGCATTATAAATGTATCAAAGGACATAGGTTGTTACGAATTTGTTGTGGAGAATTTATATGTGCACAAAATGTGAGCGGAATTTTACCTTCTACATTCGTTACCACTAAATATTAGCATATATTACTAATTTCTCTCATAAAAGGGATTGATCCGTATACAAAATTTTCTTCAAACCCTATTGAAGCGAATGCTAAAATTCAAATCCCCTCAGAATATTCCTAACGGTAATATCTGTTAAGAAAACTGTCCTATGATGATGACATTTTCATATAAAAGATGAAAGGAAATTAAGAACTTTATCATGAAGATAAAAATGTCTGATTTTTCTAACATTACATATGACATTTGGTAACTTAATTACTCGTCTTTTGAAATATCCCTTTGATGTGCGATACCATGAAATATACTGATCTAAATATTTTTTGTCGTTGTATTTTAGATTGGGAAGAAGGGAAATTTGAAGATATAATATTTTAAATTATAATGTATTAAAAATTCTGATAAAAACGGGATGCTCACAAAATCTACCAATATTACACTAAGAGGATTTTCATGTATTCGTTCTATAATCAGAACTGCTACGTCGCTGTATCATCAGTTAATTTTCTGCGTAACAAATGCCTGAAAATTGCAAATTTAATGAGAGAGATTTACAAGACTTTGTTCAGACTAAAAGGCCCTGGTTTGAAAGGTTCATTTACGCATCGAATGGAATAGATGCCACAGCATCTGATAGCTGCTGAATTTTTTTAGCATGGAAGAAGATGGTAGTGATGAAGGAGGCCATGAGCTTCCAGCGTTTTTAGAAATGAAAAATGTATAATAAGCTCACGGCTTCCAGATAGTGAAATGTAACCTACCAATGCAGACTTCCCTAGAAGCGCTGTCTATGCGCTTCTGGACAAGGCAGGCTTCTTCTCTCATCCGACACTCGTTGTCATACATACGACCATCGGATCCACAGACCGGCTCCTTGATAGCTGGACAGTGGAAGGTACAGACACAGAAAGGAGCCCCTTCGGAGTTAAAGTCACACACTCCACCGAATTTACATTGTTTGTCCTGGCAACTGCTGATTTTGCGTTCCTTAAGAGCTGGCAAATCATCTGTAGAAAGAAAGAGTGCGCTGATTTACCATTCAGAGAAATACGGAATTCATATTTGCATTGGATGTTGCGGATTAACTAACTTAATTTAGATATTTTAAACCTCACTTCTTCTTGAGTCATACATTATTTACGTGAAACCAGAATTCCAAATCAAGTAAAGAAGACGTTTTAAAAGTGTTGCAATAATGTGTTTGATCTTCGTATTTATTACAGTAGTTTTGCAAACCTTTTTCCTCTGCGGCAGGCATTTATCCTGAGGACATTCACCCATAAACACAGCGGCACTGTTGACTACTTAAACATGGGAGCATCCAATAGTGCTCCAATATTGTTGTTTTGGGATTTGAACCCAGAACTACGCGGTGATAACTTCTGCAACTAACTTCTCCACAATATGGGTTGCTGTTAGTTTTGAACAAAGTCTGACTTTTGGAAGTGGTCGTAGTAGGTCTTCGGCTCGTACTTTCACTACGATAGTACTCACTAGGATAGTACTTAAGATAGTGTTATGATTTCTGTTCGGTAGAAATATACCCCATTCCTCGATTTTGTGTTTTATTCCCAGAAGTTTGCACAGCTTACTTTACCTTTTCAACTCATAAGTTTCCGAGAAACTATTTATTGTGTTTGTTTCGTGGGTATCGGAAAATTGATGAAATTACACCAAACAAATATCTTTTTGCTACTAGCATATGAACAGTTAAATAAAATCAATAAAATGTGATCTCGTATAGGCTTAGGTGAAAAGTAAACTAGCGCATTTATTTTTCTCACTATTTCAATTTTACTTTAGAAAAACGAATGACCTCAGAAAGGGTTTAATGCTTTATTATTGTATTAAAAAGAAATCAATTCACGAATGCTCTGCTCCTCCTTCTGAACCTCACTACATCCAAGATCAGATGTAATACTTAAAACCATGACAGAAAATATCTTATTAGAATTTCTACCGTAGTTCTCAATGGTAAAAGAGATAGGATAAATGTTAGAAAAAAGAGATCGGAGAAAAAGCTACTTTGATTGCATTATACATATCGAAGATCCTGTTCAAAGTTTATGAAATGATTTGTAGCATTACAACTTGCAATTTCTATCTCACCAAGAGAGAGTAAAAATCTGAACTATGCAGCATCATAATATGTCTGAGATGTGACGCAAATTACTGTAGTTAAATCTTTACTATTTTTAGAATAATTTTATTAAGCCTCTCGAAAGTAATCTGTCTAGTTTACATAGTTCAAAATTATCTTTTTTCTGTAAAAGCAAATTTTACCTTCATCAGAAGTCGCTTCTTCGATGTCTTCGCATGGTCCATAGAACTGTACGTTCAGCTCTCTTCCTTTATGGCAACCAGCTCTTTTCATCTCACACTCGTTCTTATAAGTTCGGCCATCGGTAGAGCAAACGAATTCGTACGCCTCTGGACAATCGGTTGGGCAGACACACCGACCACTTTCGCACCGTGCTCCATGTTTGCAGTGAACACGTTCGCACAGGTCTGAAAAGACAGTTGCAATGTTTTAAAAGTGTATTATATATATATATATATATATATATATATATATATATATATATATATATATATATATATATATATATATATATATATATATATATATATATATATATATATATAACAAAGAAATGCTGGCTCCTAATTTTAATCCCAAGGTGTGTTTTAAATTCTATTTTTTAAATAAAGCATAACCCCTCTTCTAAAAACCGATCTAGAAGTAACTTAATTGATAAATCCTACTACCTCTTAAGGCATGTGCCGACTCTTTCCTAAGTACCATAAATACCCCAATCCTGCAATCAATGCTAAAAATCCAATAACATTACCATATATGGTCAGAGACCGTAAAAACTATGTAAGTATTATTAACATTGTAGGTAATAAAAAAACCATGTTATCAAATATGAACTCACTCAAAATCTCTCCGCCAAAATCGGACTGTTTCACCATAAATTGAAATCACTTGAAAAACAAGAGGGTATACACCACGTGATTAAATTTAACCAATTGAATAATTCTAATCCTGGTGGTCAAACAGGGAAATGTTCATTTTATATATGCCTGTACGGAAGACATTTCTGCACTTGTAACTTAGCGGGCGTCATGTAGGGCCACGTCTATAAACCCTTTAAGTGTCATATAATCGCGCATCTTTACTTTTTGCTCTCCAACTAAGTCAGACAATCTTTTTCCTTCTACGATGTGGCCACTGCTGCTCATGAAATCTCCATTTTGCGTTGTTTGCTGAATTAAGTCGCCAGGATGCTACAAATGAATGAAGTTTTTTTGGAAAATGGATGGCTTCTGTGCACTCTCTATATTGCTGTGATCCATGACAGCATCTACCTATCTATCTATCTATCTCTCTCTCTCTATATATATATATATGAGATAATAACGGCCCACCATTATATATCTAATGCGTTTTTTAAATTATCCTTGTTCCCTCTGAATAAAGTACAGTCCCTTTCTTCTAATTGCGACCTAGGAATTGACCAACTAACCAACCATATTACTTCTTAGCGCACGCGCGTTAAAGATATTTTTAAACATGAATCAAAACCACGTGTTGTTTTCGCCACCTTGCACCTTTCGGAACATCATGCGACCCTTATGTGTAATCAAGTCAGATACCCAATTCTAGCCAATAAAAAAGATTTCTCCGCGGTCAGAGCCCCTACACTTTATAAGCATCTGTAAAGGGTTTTTGGCGTTCTCTTTCCTGTCTGTCTATGTCTTGTCCTGGTGTCGTCCTAGCTTCGCTTTCTGTTATCTCCGCGCGTCTCCGTTGTCCGTCCATGTTCGTCCAAACAATGTACTGTCCAGTGATACTAAAGCCTAGGCAGGTCCAGGCTAGTTTATTTGTATCTGTGCTTCTCTGAATGTCTTCTGTATAATATCGTCGAGTTTTTTGAATAAATCAATTTAATGGATACCGTTCGTGCGTCGCATCTCTGATCTGCGCGTCCCTTCAATGCCTCTCCTCGAGGGTTCCTCAGCGGTCCACGAGTACCGGAGTTCTTGAATCCCCGTGATGTGCTGTTCTTGCAGTGAGAATCATCTCTCGACTACGTGATGTACAGCGCATTACATACATACATACATATATATATATATATATATATGTGTGTCAAGGATTTAGTGGGAAAAGAATGATTACTCTAAATTTAAAGGGGGCTTAGTAATTAATTTATTGTTGTGGCGTAATTCGCCACTATTCTCATATCTTGGTTCGAAATGCATCGAGAGAAATCGGGGGAATTCCCTTTGGTTTTGATTGACATCCGTGGTCACGCCCATGGTTCATCTCCGGTGTATGCGTCACACGCATACGCGATGGCTTTAGATGGCAGAAAAACAATAGCGTTTAATCAGACGGCGGGAAATTCTTGATGGAGATAGTCACGCGTCGCGTGGGAGCTTGATGGCTCTTGGATTTAATTTATCAGATTGAATCAGGCAGCTTAAGATTTTGGAAATAAACGATGTTAGATATATTAATTGTAGTTCTTTGCCACCGGCCTTTTAATTCATTGACTGCATATTATTGAATCTACACAGGAGCAAACACGCTGCCTGTCATATATATATATATATATATATATATATATATATATATATATATATATATATATACATACACACACACATCATAAACGCAGCATGTATGGTTCAAAGTGCAGCGTGTTTTTACCGTATTGGGCAAGTAAAGAGTGAAAGGACACAACAAAAGTGAAGGTTTGATGTTTAGTATGCAAGAAATACAAACATTTTACCGGCAGTAAGACAAATTCATTTTAGTCAACATATTATACATGCACACTTAATATTGTTATTACATGAACATATTCAACGTATTTAAATGTTTTTGAAATGCAATATAATACTCCGTGCAATCTTTATCTACATAGAGATGCTTCATAAGGACTACGTAACTTAAACTATATCTTTATTACAGAAAAGTACAATAATTAAAACTGCTTAAATTTGAAATAATTAAAATTATTTGTTAGATTCCTAAGGCACATTAAAATGTAATTTAGTACGAAAGAGTTACTTATAATTAAACTTAATATTAATTAGTTATTATGTAACTAAATTATTAAAAATATGCTCACACTCACAGATTTTGTATAATTTCAGTAAGTTTATGTTCTAAGTCTAATTCTTTTTGTCTTTTTTTTAATAAGTTCTATTTTATTTTTTATGACATGTACACGAATACAATCGTAAGGTTTCTGAATTTGTAATTCCTGAAAATTTTAACAACAGAATCCTAAATCCCCGAAATTTTACGTTATGATTTTAAGTTTATGCATTTTCAAATACATGTTATTCTCTGTATATTTTCGAGTTTATTAGTAGATTAGTTTGATAACTGTTCAGATTTCGATCAAGTTGAATATTTTAATAAAAAATAATTTTCTGACTATTCAGCATACTATTTCGAAAAAAAAAAGTTATGAAAGCATTTGAAAATACCCTGTGTGCACTTGACGGCGAACTTAACGTTGTTAGATTCAGAGAAAGTATTTAACTAAATATGGCTGTATAAATTACTATCAAGTTCCTCTTAATGAAATCTCTAAAACTGATCTCAAGGATACTTTAGCTGTATTATGAATTATACAATACACAATATATGTCTCATTTATCGACTGATATATTCTTCTATAGTATAATTAAAATTTTAACAACTCATAATGATGAATTCTGACAAAGTTTTCATCTTGACAAGGACGAATGTGAAAAAAATAAACCCACAGTGTCAGATTTTGACTTTACCTTAAACAGGTAGAACTCGTCTTCAATTAAAAGTTTGGGATCAATTAAAAGTTTGGGAAAACAGTTTTGCTTTAAATAATTTAATGATAATGATTTAAAAAATTTTTAAATTCCAATTTGAAAATTTTTATTAATTACATTTCAATTTTCTTTATTTTAAATTTATTTTATCATAACAATTAATCGCTGAAAGCAAGGGATGACACTGTGCCCACTAAAAGAAGTATATGGCAAATTATTGGTTAGTATATTGTTTATAATAAGTCCTAAATCTTTCTCATTTTATGAAGAATAGTTTTGAGAAAATTTCAACAAGTAATTAAGAATATTGGATGTTTTCTTCAACGTTTTACTAGTGGTCTGTCCTGAAGAGGGAATATGCTCCGAGAAGTTTTATTGATGAGAAATCTGTTTCGTGTTTGTGCAACTACCATGTTAAAGAAAAATTGGGGACTTTTTACCCATCATTATACATTACGTCGCAGCAGATGTTTCAAACAGAGAAGTTTTATGCTTCTTCAGTAGTGAGAATAAAGCTTTTAATAAAAGGTGCATAGAAAAACAGTTACCAGTCTGGATCGAAGAATTTTTTTAAAGTAAAATATAACAATTTAAGCAGATTTTCTGGTATTTGGTTATGTGACATGGATACATAAAATACAATATATGCCGCAATAATTCAACAGTCTCACTACATTAACATTCACACTATATCGTATTTGTAACGTAGCCAGAAAAAAATCGTGGGTGGCCGGTGTTGGTCAAAGCATTGTTGTAATAATGAAGCCCCTGTCTCATCAAGTTCTGGCAAGACTGTACTTACATGAAGAAAGGTAACATAAATAGCCCAATGTCGTTAAGCAAAAAATTTTCCAATTCCTCCAAGAAGCTGTCAGTATCAAAGGTCTAATAAGTAGGCAACTTTCCTTTTCGTGAGTTGTATAAAATACTTGCCAGATACCTTTGGGATTAATTAACTTTATTATTGTTAAACATATGACATTACAATACCTACCAATGCCGTCTTTCTAATCAGTAATGTACCGCCTACGTTGTCTAAATGAAAATGCTTTTATTCAATGCACATCCTGATACGAGAAACAAACCTGCCTCCACACACGACATTATGAAATTTAATACTCTAGCTTATCATCATTTTCCTTTTTTTCTTATCCTTCAACTTTTCTTCGTTGGAGGTATATTTATTGCTTTTTAATGAATACATTAATAGCAACGTTACGCATCTGCCAGGCAGGTGAAGGTACGGTGAATTAGAGTTAATTAGACGGCAGATTTGAGTTATGTGAATATAATACAGGAACCGTACGTGTTCTGACACATAAAAATTATTCATCGCTGTTGTTTATGAGGGTATCACGACCATGAATATTAGACATTCGAGCAGCTTCCGGGAGGGCGCAACTGCGTTCATCCTACGCATCCTCCGAAACTGTCGCTATAAAAATCCGCAGGATGGTAAAGTTTCCCACGCGTTCATCATAAAATATATCACCACCTCCTGCTACGTTTATGGATTGGTGATATCTGTTTGCCCACACAGAGGCAGGTAACGAATTTATTGTGTTGCCACTGCAGTCCCGCATTAGGGGTGACCCCGTTTGCAATAATTGAAGGAAAAATAAGAAAAAATTGCCGGGGTATCATTGAGAGGTAAAAGAACACTAATAAAAAAACAAAATCTTAAAATGTATCCTTTTAGAATCATATAAAGGTAAATAATGCTCTTAAATGACACATATTTTTGTGATAATTTTGATTATACCTGATTTAAAATACCGCAATAATTATATTCACTAAAATCAACAAAATCACACATTACTAGATTTTGTTTTATCAATACACCATATGGTTCGCGCAGCTTGTCCCTCGATGGATCTTGGAAAACCTAACTCAACCAACCAACCAACCAACAGAATCCCATTTTTTTACATTAGACACAGATGATCTGACATAAAAAATTTTCTAAGGTTACTTACAAATCCAGCTATAAAATAATATAATCAAATGATGCACGGAACTCAATATCATCTATTTTTTAGATTACCTGAGTATCTCAAAAGAAAAAATGAATACAAATATTGCCTCAAAGAGTGTTAACGTGGTTCATTAACAAATAAAAGAGACATTTTACTGACATACGTTCTTTGATCATTCCCATATCTATAGCTTTGATGGCCCTCGAGAGGTTTTTTTAATAGCTTTAATATTATTTCGAAAACAGAGATTGTATTCAAGTCAACCAGCTTCAAGCAGTGCGATTCATAATATCTTGTCAAGAACGATACCTTGACAAATTAAAATTAGCACATGATATGGTGATAAATTATTACACAAAATATTTAGGTACTTAATTGAAAAACAAAGCCCAAAGTGAAATATTATTATAGGGCAACTTACCGTATTATATACAAGCTAATCTGAACTATATAAGTACGTGAACAAGTTATTCATAATCAGGTACATTTAGACCAGAGGTACTCAAACTGCGGCCCACAAAGCTTTTATGGGCGGTCCGAAACATTCACATTCATTATCAGCTAGGTGCTTTTGTAAACATAATTTTGGAAACAACACTCTACAAGAATGTACCACCCGCTGCTCACGTTTTCCGCATCACCGTATCTTTGTGAATCATCCTCTTGCCAAATGAAATATTCGAAGAACGTTTATAAAAATCGTGTTACTGACTCTTACTTAATGACGTATTGATAGTAGCATGTAGCAAGTATAAACCTAATTTGTCTAAAGTAGTCAAAAGTTTGTCTTAAGATAAAAAAAAACACACACTCATTTTTAAATAAAAGCTGGAGTTTGGGTTTTTAGTTTTAATTTTTACATTATTATATTATGAGATATAGTGCACTATATTGCGGCCCGCGTAACGTAGCAAACATATGCCTGTGGCCAGAGAGAGAAAAAGGTTGAGTATCCCTGATTTAGACTATTGGATGAACGCAAGTGGGGAAGAATTTTGTTTACATCGTAAGTACTGTAGGGATAGCATAAATAAAACGATATCTTTATCGTAGAAAGTCATCCGCATTTTAACAGCAAGAGGGCAAACATTATGACAAACGCATAAAGCAACAAGTGTAACCTACGTGTAACTACGTGATTCTTTTGCTAACAATCTCCATTCTCAGACATTTGGCTCCACAGTTCTGCAATAGCAGACATACAGCTGTCAACGACTAATAAACCACGAGTAGAGCAAGTTGTATTTCAATACCACCCGTATGCGAGTCGTTTGATGCATTATGTTCTTTTTTGTTCAAGTGGGTATTTTTATACCAGGCTTAAGAAAGAAAAATGAAATCGAAATTATTTTAAAAAGTAAATAAGTTGGTAACGTTTAAGATATGGAAATACATATGTCAAGTATTTTAAAAAGGTGTTATTCAGGAGGCAACTGAAAAAAAAATTATCATTTGATATTTTCGGCTCCGCGAATAACATACATTGACGCAAGAGTTTAGAGTTATAAAGCATCTCGTAGCCATGAACTACTATTACAGGAACCTGAACTGGTTGTATAAATAAGTAAGTCGGAGTTAACATTATCACTGGCACCTCTGGCTTCAGCGGGTCCTCTATATATTTGAATAGTTTTTAATAATTTTTTATTAGTTAAAAATGTACCACTGAAAGAAACCCAAAATTTTGAAGTATAATACACGAATATACAATGTCCAATATTTCTTTTCTGTTCCCTCCAACAAAAGGAAATCTATCTATCTATCTGTCTGTCTGTCTGTCTGTCTGTCTGTGAACATAGTATAGTGCTTAGCGAGCTTCCACGCAGTGGGTATGGACTTTCCCGTGTTGTACCCTCATAGGTGACAATGTTGGCTCACCTAAGTGGTACTTCTATAATAAAGTAGCCAACAAGATTTCTCGGTGTTGATAGGCGAATGTCACCAAGACAAGTGTCTGCCGCGTTGGAAAAAAAATATTGTTTATGTGTGATTCATTCAATGTTTTGTCCTTACTTGTGGCCATTTTTTTTGCTTAAGTAAGGAGAGTCCTTATGTTTCAGTTGCTATAGTAGAGTTTTAGTCCATTCTACTTCCCGATATCAACTAAGCAGCCTGGCACTATACTTATAGAATCCCTATAGCTATAGAATCCCTTATAACCCTTAGAGTCTGTGGGTTTGAGTCCCGTTCTTGGCATGGAGTTTGTAGCCGTTCGGAATCAGTTTTAAGCAGTAAGTCGCGGTCTATTTAGCCTTCGTATAGCAGAAACTGACAGTAGCTCATCCAAACCAAACCCTAAAACCATTTAAAAAATGCTTGCTTGTCTCAAAAATAGTGATAATATGATAGGTTGAACCATAAATTTTTCCTTTTATAAGTTCTTTTTAATAACTTTCATCAAGTAAATTTAATGCATAAATGTCTACGACTGGTTAAAAGGAACTTTCGCGGCCTATCATCAAGGAATGATGTTTATATTAGAGCTGTTGGGATTAGGTTTTTCCATTCCCTAGGACTGGTGGATACGAGAAATAAGCACAAAAATTTAGAAATTGAGTTTACTAGGTTTTGTGCATGTGTGTAGAGAGGGAGGGACACACGCATTTACGAAATGAAAAGTGGTTCGAAAATATCCCTAGTTAGTGTAGAAAATCTCTCTATTCGTGGGTCTTGAACGAAATACACATGCACAATTCAGAGTTTTGCTGGTTACAAAATTCGAACATTATAATATCAGGAGTTTAGATAACTGGAAGTGTTAATATGGAATTTAGAATAGAAGAATGTGGTATTAGAAATATTGTATTACTGATACTTGCAGTATCTATTATGAGAAATTTTTTTTTCGTTTCTCGCTTACTTCAGTTGATTTAACGAAAATTTTTCCCTAGAAGGGAATATGATTCATAATTTCATTTTCCTTTGATAAATAAATTAAACTAACAGCCTACGATGCTCAGATGACATAAGCACTTACTCTTTCTTATCTTCCTTCTTTAAGGTAGACTGGGATATAAAAGTTGCATACGGAAACATAAGCATTCTTATTAGTTCTATTACAAAGGTTTTTTCGTGGTATTTAGAGAAAAGTTTTGTGTGAAAGGTATTTAGAAAACTATATGATGTATATAGTATCAGAGGTAATTATGTGATAAATAAATACGTTTCTTTATTTTCTTGGCTAAATACATACTATAGAGCTTTTAGAATCAAATAGCTGAAATTCTGTGATTCTACAACCATTGTATAGATAGATATTAGAGGATATTACAAATATTACAACCAAATACCATTTTTCTGCTGTACATTTTTGTGCGCACCTTTCTGTATATGTGTACTTTAGGCTTACTCTTCTTGGAATAGAATTGGTCATAATTTCCATTATTTAAAGGGTTAATCTTAAATTTCAGACAAGTAATATCTTTCTTTGCACGGGAGTGAAAAAAAAATTAAGCTAAGAGAACAATTGGTTCTACTGATGCACTGCAAATTAAACAGGAACTAAATTTAAAATAAAAAAAAATTCAATTTTTTTTCCAGTTTTTTTCATTGGCACAGTCATTTTTATATAAAGGTACATTTGAGGAGGAAAAATTTAATCCTGTACTTCCTGAAAAGCCCTTTCCCCCCTCGCAATTGAATTTGAACATATTTAACTAATTAAAAGTATTTTTGTGAAAATAGAGCGGGTTGATACGTTGAAGAAAAATAGATAAAAGCTTTTTTTTGTAGACTTAAAATTTCTAGGATGTGAAAAATTCCAAATCAGCCGAAACTGGCAGTTTTTTTCAAAACTGAAGATCACTTAGTTATGCAAACTGTGAATCAAAAGTATAAGCGTGCTGCAAATACATATTATGCGGTGGAAAAGACCTCTGAATAAGAAATGTAGACGAATGAATGAAAGAAACGAAAAAAGGAAATTGTCACTAACGTAGTCGCTTGTTTTTTAAACGAAGTTGGCGTACAAACGTTTCAAAGACATAAACAAAAACCACGCATTTCCCCGCAAATCTGGTTTCTACGTGCTTCTATTGTTAAACAGTTTCATTCACAACCGTCGTGTCTCATGATTCTGCCGTTGTGGTGTCACGCTGTTGTCAACATCCAGTAAACCCACGGGGGAGCATGATTCATTTGAAACTCGCCTGCCTGTGAAACGTTTGATGTATTTTACTTTTGATTGTTGTCCAGATAATTTCTTGCAAGATGTCTTTCAGTAGTGCGAGATGGAAAGATTAACAGATTTGGTGATCACAAGAAACAGGGAAAGGATATGTTACGAAGATAACTCATCTGAATTGTAGTCTTTCCATTTTATTTAGCAACTGACGAGGAAAATTTATAACCCGGTAAACAGTTGCAGCTTCGAAGATTTTCCTTTTAGAAATGGCCGGAAGAGTGCTAAATCACTACTATTCACAAACTTTTCGCAATGTGGCTCTGCTTTGGTACTACTTCAGATATTCGTTTTATACATAGATGATAGAACGCTTATAAAGTACTGGATATTATTTTCAGTCCATTTATCTATGAGCAGGATGATTGCCAAATGTCTAAGGCGTTAGTCTTTGGAAACAGTGTCAACAGGGGGAAATCCCGGGTAGGCATGACCGTTTGAAATTCGCTTCATGCAGTAGGTTTCCGTCAGTTTAGCCCATGTGGGACAAAAAATAACCACAGTGCCCTAAAACCAATAAACCTATCAACTTGGAGATAATATATTGATCTTTTTCACACTTAAGTTACACATGAAATGACAAGGTGTTAGTTCCGATGTCATGTAGGTGACAACAAACTATTGCTATTTATATCTCTAAAGTATGATTTAGAAAAAGACACCTTTTACGGGACACAAAACATCCTTTGGATGCAGTCAGTGACATTAGCACAGTCATGTTTGCTTAATCATACTTTAGAGATATAAATAGCAATAGTTTCTGAAAAATAATTTTGAGTGCACCAATAAAATGCAATGGATTAAGTATTGATGCAAAGAAAAGATTAAATTCACTTCTTCATTACCATATTATATATATATATATATATATATATATATATATATATATATATATATATATATATATATATATATATATATATATATATATATATATATATATATATATAAACATATATAAACATATATATACCTACAAAATAATAGATTTAAATTTAGTTTAATGAGGAAACCATATATTTTTCGGTATTAAACAATGTTCATACTGTTAGTCACCAAAAATGCTTTGGTCTGTGTTAGTTATTTAAGGGAATGTTTGCCTCCGATGGAATAATGTGCTTGTGCCCTTTATCAAACATGCTGCATACAAGTACGTAAGCTTTCAAGTATATTAACATAAACATAACCCTGTTAACATGGGGGCTTGGGGTGCCTTGAGTGAATGACAGATCTGTACTGTTTGTCCGGCCTCCTCGAGCCCCACAGCAATGAAAAATGTCACCGAACTTGGGAAATTAACCCTCGACTGCGTATTCAGGTATTGCTACGTAGTGACTGGTCTTCAGGTGTATCATGGACGATGGACTGTAATGGTGTGGGGGTCCGAGGTGTCAAACTCAAAGGTAACCCTGTTAACAAGATAAGAGTGAGAAAATCTGAGATTTTGAAAGTGCTTTTACTAGGTTGATATACTGGATCATCATTTCACTTTAACTTAGATCAGTTTCTCTAAATAAATTATTCACGCTATACCTAGTTCAGTACAAATTTGGGAAATATTTAACCTTACAAATCACACACACAGTCAAGTGTTTTCAAAAGTTTGAATATACAGTTGCAGTCATTTTATGTCTGTCTTAATAATTAATAAATCTTCTTGTCATGGGCGATACACACTTACCTCCTATTGCCTAGGAAGAAATGAGGTGAAAATCAAAAAAGAAAATAAGGATATGCTGTGAAAACGGGATTTAAATATTTATATAAAATTGTACTCTAAATATTTTATGGCACGAAAAATTAGATCAATGAGTGCCATTCCTCTGATAAAGAAAGCTCCTAAAACTAATTTTAAGGGAGATATTTTTCTCTATTTGAAATATGTAACTTATATTAACATCATTGCCATTACTTCCGACTCTTTTCTTGAAAAATTTGCATTTTCGGAAATTTCTTGATGATACTTTAATACACAAACACTAATATAGAAGTTTTTCAGGCATTTCATGCAAAAGAGGAAAATTTTTTTTATAGAAGTGGTGGGTATATGGTATGCTTACGTAAAATTGTAGGAAAATAAAACACTTTTGAAGTTTAGATTCTTTAAGCATAATTCTCTAACACTTATGTACATTTATACTATTACAGTTGAAGCAAACAGGAAAATATATACAAATATATATTTATATAGGGCGGTACAGTTATAAATTTTAAAAAAATACATGTACTGACTCCACAATGATATTATTACTAAATCATATCGAGCAAATTCTTCAAAACATTTATCAGATGTATCTTAATTCAGATTGAGTTTGCGCCCGAATGGAGAATAAAAAGTGTTGTAATATATGACATAGTAGAGATGATTTACGAGTAGATAAAGAGGTTGCTTACACGAGTATGAACGAATTATGATACCGAATCACGTAGTGAACTGAGTCGGCAAAACACTGGCGTCGAGATGTGTATCTTTCTGGCGATAAACCATTTTTGTCTTTTTGTATTTCTTATAGCTGCGGGGTTACAACTATACGTCCTCATACAACACAGTTCATTCAGCATTTTCTGAGAAATTTAGGGAAGAGGTTCGGAACACAAAAAGAAGGAAAAAAGCGGAAGATTGTAACCTAATGAACGTGCCTGAAGCCCTAAAGGCCTGTTCACATAGAATCCGTCAGCGTTACTTGTATTGAAATTTATTTAACCAATTACAAGCCTTCAAACGATTAGCCACGAAATGTTAAGGTATGTGATTGGTTTAAAATATGTCAATACGAGTGACGCTGACGCTTACGGATTCTACGTGAACAGGCCCTAACCCTTAAGGTAGCAAAATTTTTATCGGAGAGAAATAAAAATACGTATGAGATATGAGCTGTCTTAAAAACCTAGTCTAAAAATAATCGCACACAATAATTAAGAAATAAACTTATTGTCAGAAGAAGTTGAAGTTATTGTCAGATGTTTTGATTTAAACTTTATGACATTTTATTGTAATATTTGTTGTAACATGCACTAATAATTTATAACCTATCATCACTCAAGCACTATTAATAGCACCAAAGTATTTACTGGTTAGGGGTGGAAAAACAATCGAGGTACTCGGATTAGCAAGCCCGAATAATTGTCGGCCCAATACCAGGTTGAGTTTGTAAGACAGACAGCTAAAATTCACCATATACATCAAGTAACTTCCAAGCTACTTGGTGTATATGGTGATTTTTAGCTTTTAAATGTAAACGAATTTAACGGTAACTAAAATGCGCTTAAACTACTATTTTGCTTGATGTATTTGCTGCATGTTTTGGGTTGTAGACAATAAGTTATGAAGTTGCACTATGCCAAATATGAGACTGTCTTTCTATATATATTCCCAATTCTGACATGCTGACGGTTTCGTATGAATTTTCTGACTAGCATATAGCAAACTTGGAGAGATGACCTAGTATATGTAGTAACAAAGATTTCAATTTTTTAATCTTGGCCGCAGCAAGGTTAAAAAAATTAAAATCTTTATTAGTATACAGTGGAATCTCGATCTATCGTTTTTCAAGGGACCGATTGAAATGAACGATAAATGCTGGAAAACGATACATGCGGATACATAACAAAGCAATAGTATCGTTGGGACTGGATAAAATGAACGGTATATACGGAAAAACGATGGATCCGAAAACGATCGATCAAGATTCCACTGTATATAATTTTCAAACGCATATCGCTGACGTCAGAGCAGGCTCCCGCAGAACTACTACAATCCCTCCCCGCTCGCTGTCTTCGAATCTTTTTAACCAAAACTTCGTCTCAGCAGATTTAGTCTTCTGCAAAGCTGTTGGGCTTCACCTCCAAAGAAGACTAGTGTTTTCTGCATCCGCAAATTTTGATACCGATAATACGAACTTACAGCAAACTTTAACTCTTCCAGACTTAAAACATCGGAGTAATATTGAGGTGTTTTTCTACTTGCGATGATTTTGCGAGGCAGAACACACGCCGAACTGCAGTTAATTTCAGTAAAGGCAAGATAATAATTCATAAATTTTGTGTTAATTCATATAACTATTCAGGACTCTCGGAGACACAATGTTAAGACTCCACAGAAAAGAGGAATAAAAGAGTTCTTGCATGTGAACTCCAACTCGAAATATTCGAAATATTTAAAAAATTTCCCTTCCATCTCACTTACCGCAGGGTCCCTTAGTTGAAACAGCTATGTACTGCTCCTTCTTGCAAGCTTCTACACGTAGTTCACATTCGTTTGCATACGATATTCCATCCGTTCCACAGACTGGAGCATCCACCTAAATCAGAGGGGAAAATATTTAAATTTAAGAGCTACACGAAATTCTACGAGTGAACAGCTATTAATTCATTCTTCCTCGATGCAATCAATAATCAGATTATGCAGGGTTAGCAGTTGTTACGGAGGAGTAAGGACTCGTGTTCGAATCGGAGGAGTAAGGAATTGTGTTCGAATCGGAGCTAAAAAGGGTTGTGTTACTAGTGAAGCTATGCTGAATATGCTGCACGCAAATTGTATAGCTTGCGAAATAAATGTCGTTTACGTCTGAAAAGGCTAGTTCCTTGAACCAAAATGTATGTGTGTGGCTCACTTATCTCAAGAAAGGCAAGTTTACCTGGTTCAAGTTGAAGGAACTCACCAAAAAGTAAAAGTCGAAATATCCCTCTCCTTTTACACCCATTTTTAGTGCTCATAAACATGATTTCAATTCTTGCCAGATTCCCAGAAAAGTAACTCGTTTGCAACGACCTGGTAATATTTAAATTATGATGTCCATGTATTTAATTTAATATTAAATTTCAAAAACATAAGTGACATTATCACTTCTGAATTGAAAAAGATTTCACTTTTTTTAAAATTAATAGACGGCAAAAATAGCTAACAGAGAAATCAAAATCATCTTTTGTGTAGAGAATGTCCATTTGACATTATGTATAACCACTGAATTTCTAGTAATGTGTATTCTGGAGAAAAATTTAAATGAAGACACTTTATCAACTTAATCAATATTTGCTTTTTTTATCAAAATAATAATACCCAAATTAAAAAAAAATAAGAGAGCATTGTCATTAGAAAAATAATTTAAACACATACATTTCGAAAAATTTCTTAAAATATAGTTATACAGGAAATGTTCAAAGCTTTGCTGATTCCGTTATCTGTAACACCCTACAATATGAAACTGTTACTTTTGAAATGTACAAGCTCTGACTACAGTATTATGTTCAATGTACTCAAATTATATTCTTCTAAATTTCTTAATTTCACGAAGTCACAGACCCATATGTTTATGCCTGAAGTATTGTTGATCCTGTACATGTACTCTCTGTTTCTGCGATTAGTGTATCAAGTAGATCAAGAATTTGGGCAGAGTTGAAACACGTAATCTATCCTCTCTGGTATACAAGCAAATCATAGCCTTTATTTCTTAATTATTATTTTTTTACGTTTTCAACAAAGACATGTTGGGAAGCACTTTCATACAACACACACACACACAATTAGAAGAACCACTTACCTTTATACACACTTCAGGACAGACGCAACGTGTCTCGCCGTTGCCAAAACTTTCGCACACAGAATAAAAATCACATTCTTGAGTACTACAAGTGTCTATATAATAGATATGAAAAAATAATTATAACTTTTCAATTATACAAGATAGAACTCACTACAAAAACAGTTAAGATTTCACCTTTTTTACCTTTAATCAAAGCTAAAACTACATAAAAGATGGAGACACTGAGGAGAATGATTTAAAATAATTACAAGATAAAAAGAGCTTTTTATATACCATGTTTTTAAATTTTCTGTTGAATCATATAAACTTGACAATTCTATGTATTAATAAATACTTTTTAAAAATTTTTTTGATGAATTATCCCATCAACTTGAAAGAAAATGAAGTTAATTGGAAGTTAACTTGCATATAAATTTTCTTTCCCGTTCCCGCCAATAGATGTCTGCACCAGTCTACAAAGCAAAATTAACTGACAATACTGAAAATTAATTTAATTCTGCTTAAAGATGGCCAAAAGTATTAAAAAATGCATTGCCATCGTGTTCTGAGCTATTCTAAAAGTTTCAAATGCCTATCTAGTCGGGAAGTTAGTTAAAAATCGATTGCAAGATTTGTACTTGACAAACACACACACAAACACACAAACAAGAAAGCAAGTTAATAAAAACATGGTCATAGTCGATCTCAGACTGTGGAGGGTAAATCCCTTGGGGCACGCGAGCACCTCTTAAAGAAGAGTTGATAAAACGACCAGAGGGCAAAATTGGGGCATTTCTCCCCTTTGATTACCTGATAAACTTTCTTTGTTGTTGTTTTACCTTATGTGCAAATACTTACGTGTTAAAGGAAAATTCACAGCTGGCGTTCGTTAAACTTTAAATAAATTACTAAACAGTTCAGTTTAAATAACTTTGAATACTACTGGTATATGTCTATAATGAGATTAAAGACAGGAGTTATGTTGGAGTCATGCAGTATGAAACTAAACAATAACGGGCTAACAAGATATAAATGGTCCAATCTCATAAGCGAATGCCTCTATCCCTCGATTCGTCTGACATCTAGTAAACGAGCTATTTATAGTGTCATAACTAAGTATTTAAATCACAGTGATCAACAAACAAAATCCTGAAAAAATTATATACACGCTGCTTATTTATAGATACATATATATTTCACCAGGTGGCTCTTAGTTTGACCTGGAGGGTGTGGCTGGAACGTGCGAGGGAACAAGCGAGGCATTTCAATAAATTTCACCTTAGGTGTGGGTACAGAAACACCGATTAAGGGGTCTTTTGTGTCCAGGGGTAGGGTGAGGTATGTAACGTCTGATTTGTAGAGATTTTGGGGTAATAAAACAAATTATCCTATATCTCCTAAGTAGGGTGTTACAGAGCGACGCCCCGAGATGATGTACAGTGGGATATTTATTGAAGAAGGTCACGATGGAAAGCTCAGTGGTTCACTGAGAAGAGGGGTTTTAGGAATTTGGGTATGAGGTTAAAAAACTTTCGGTGTCATGATAAAAGTTTTGTCGGAAAACGTACGCTTTGGGTAGGTGGTTATAGCTCTACATTCTATATTATCCTGTATCATAGCAGGGGACATATTTTCTAAAAGATGAAATCTTACGCAAGAATTTAAACGATTTTTTTAGAGAGATAAGATGCTGACCCATGTAAGTGAAATAAAATTTAAACCTTCACAGAAAATAATTTTCAGTTTAAGTGACTCTTGAATAAGTAAAAAGTTCAATAAGGTAAATGAAAAAGGGAGACTATGCATTTGATATATGACTTAGGGGATTGTCAGTTTTTCTTTAAAAGGAATCGTAGCCTTCTAAATATTGAGTTTTATCAATTTTTAAGTTTGTGTGCTGATTGCTAGGCAGTCCTATATGATGAATGAAGAAATATCCATACTTTCAGTTTAAATAAATACGATTCAGCTATTTAAATGATAAGAAAGTAGAATTAATTTGAGTAATTTTTGGAGGAACCGGTATTCAGCAATGCAATAAAAATGTTTCTACTAATTCGTTTCAGCTTAAAATAAATGCATGCATAAATTATTACACAAGCCACCTCCCATCATCCCGAAATTTGATAAAAATATTTGAAATGTATTCAACATCTGAAATTTATGAAAACTCTCTGTGCAATGATTTATGGATTCCCCTAGTTAAAAAAATGAAGTTTGGATCAGTTAGCATAGAATTTTAGGATTTTTTTGTGTCTTTTGTGTCCTCAGACAGTAGTTTAAATTACTCCTTTCACGATTTACAATGTTCATTATGCAGATACAATGCTTATTTCTAACATTTATTTATAATGAATTTTGGATTTTCAAAAAGAAGAAAAAATTCAATCGTTAATGATCATTAAAGGAAATAAAAGAAATATTTTTTATATATTTTTTCATTTTCAGAATTACTGGGTGAATAATCCAAAAAAATAAAAAAATTCCCGATAGTGTAACTTGAAATTAATGATTTTATTTTTAATACGTTTTGATAATTTCCTCAAAATTCTCACATGACATTTCATTAAAAGTCATTTTGCGTATAAAACTCCATAGATCTTTTTTTGTTAAGATAAAAACAAATAAATTCTTTTAATTGCTATGAACATAACTTAAGCTAACGAGGTTTTTAAAAAAATATTCTAAAAGAGATCTTAAAGAATTTAAAAGAAGAGTTTATCCGTATGTTTTTTATCATCAAAAAGTGGCGCATTAAGAGAAACTGTGTTCTCATGTTGCATCGCTGAACATGAACCCGATAAATAATTTCGAAAAGATTACTTATGTTCAATTTCATACATTTTATGGCACATATGTGAAACGCAGATGAACTCTATATATTTTAAATAACACGATAAAATCTTTTTCTTTTCTAGAGATTTATTTTTAAGAAACTGGATATACATTTTTGATACCACAACTACAGTCCATGGAACACAGTAGTTTTACCTTTTGTATATATGACAAAAGGAGGAGTGGCCGGTTGAACGTTTTAAATGTAGTATCTATGATAGTGCATGTGACCAATGAATAATGTCCGACACGTTGCATATAAAAAGCTGAAATTTCTCTTTACACGTCTTAAGAAGAACACACATAAAGAAATCCCTCGTTTCAAAATAGATGAACACACCTTTAAAAATGGTAGGGGAAAAATCACTTCTATAAATCCCTAGAGGGGTGTGTATATGTATTCCGTGAGTAATGTGGGTCATTTATGAGGGACTCCTTCACCTTATACTTCTGTGAGTACAATAGCCCTAAATTGAGGTCCCTGAAACCATTTCTGAAATCACGCATGAAATTTATTATACGTCATGAAAATTATCTGAAGACTTCTACAGAAACCTCCCGTAATCTAATCTTATTTTTGGCTGTAAGCTCATGAAAATAGATATCTGTCGTAGATTTTATGGCATTCGAAGGGCAGCAGCTGAAAATGGAGATCAATTGAGGTAATCTTATTCAAAAAACCCTATTCAACTCAGAATGTGGTCACTGTTAGGTTTAAAACTCTCCATTTTTGGGAATAAACGACGACTGTGTTTGAGTAAATCATCATCAACATCAGTAAGCTCAAAATAATGAATACATGGGCTTAGAAAAGAAAAAGGCGAATAGCTATAAAGTTCAAAAAGATTCTGACCTAGCAATTAAAATATCTCGAGGCATACGCCGTTGATTCGTATTTTTTGCTTTGTGCTTTATCCTTCAAGTCATTTGGACTGGCATAAAGGTGATTAATTAAGAAGTAGATATTATCGATAAATAGAGGACAAAGAGGTAAAAGTTTTTGCTTATATTGAGTCATATATGAGGGTGAATAGCAAATCCACGTGTTTCAAAAGTCATTTATTTCTAAAAATCTCTGCCAAGGTGTATATATGTATTCCGCGAGTAATGTAGGTCGTTACTTAAGGACCCTACCCCCTTATACTTCTGAAAGAACAACAGATGACCTCATAAAAGGACTTTAAAACATAATAACGCTTATTCATAAAGATCTAAATCGAGGTAAACAATCTTGTTTTATTATTTCGTTCATGTCAGTTTAATTTCAAAACTCAATTTCATGCATAAAAATTACATTATGTATCATTTTGAGATAGAGGAAATCAGTACATAGCTTTTTAAAAACACAATTTAGTCAAACTTGCCAAAAGAGTTTATTAAATAAGAAAATAGATTGCGATGCCTATCTTTTATAATGCATGAAAAAGCTCAAGGATGTTTAGTGCGTTCACTTATTGTTAGGTGTGTGCCTATCTGTCTCTAAAAACAAAGATCTTGTTTATATTGGGTCATAAATAGATGAAAAAATATATATCAAATATTTTTATACTTACTTACTCATTAGTGCTCTTGAAGAAAAGGCATAAATCGGGATTAATCTTGAAAACTTTGGTTGTTTTGTTACTCTTTAAATGAATCATCTAGTATGCTCATAAGAAAAATGATTTTTTTTACTTATTCTACAGAATTTTTTATCATTCATTTGCAATTTTGCCAGGTGTTTCAGCAGTGATCAAAATTAAGTTGGTTAGTCAAATATATATGTTAAAAATTCTTTACAAGAAAGTTTTTTTTGTATACTAAATCTGAATCTGCTAACATACAGGGAAGAGTCTTTAAAAATAGATGTTTTAAATAGAGCTAATTCTCTTGTGCTATTGAATTTGTTTTAAATGAATGGTAAGGAGTAGACAATTTTAAAATTTTATTATTAAAAACTTTTGGTAGCAAATTGTTGTTGAAACAGTTACTTACTGCAAAGCCCTTCGTGCGCGGCAAGTATATCTGTTTTCTGTTCGCAAGCTTCCCTTTTCAGCTTGCATGCATTCATATAGGATATGCCATCCGTTCCACACACTGGCTCAAATTCCTCCGCGCAGGTTGGACACTCGCAGACAGGTTGGCCTGTTTTCACCACACACATGGCTCCGTACGAACAGTGGTGAGTGTGGCAAGGTCCATGCTCCCCTGAGTAAAAAAGACAAAAACATTAATTATGCATTCATTTCATTTATAATCGTTTTAACATCATAACATCATTTTAGGTTTATCTTCCTATAAATATTCTATATATTGTATTCAAGCACTGGATTTTTTCTTTGATTTAGATTAACACGAATTTGTAAACAGATTTGTAGATAAAATTATTTTTAACACTTGTGCAATGGAAAATAATTTAGAAGAGACGATGAATGTCCTACTCCATTGATGATATGTGTTGATGATACTAAAAAGAATACTCTTCTTAGTATCACCAATCAAAACTTTGCAGAGCCAAACCAAATCTTTGCAGAATGGTTGCATGTATTTGTAACTATACAGTATAGTTTTACGGCACATACCAAATTAGATTACCGGAATTTGCCTTCAAAGTGTTGCTTGAACATAGAAAAAAATTATCTTTTACACAATGAAACACACTCCTTAAGCAAAACTGATTCTTCTTATGGCCATTACTTAAGGCTGCTATGTACTAACCGCATTGGATTCCCTCACTTCAATGTTAACCTATGGAGAAAATTTGCCCACGGATTGCTGACTTGGATTCAAAGATTTTTTTTTTTTTAAATTGTACTTCGTCCTAGAGAAAGAAATTTTACATTTGTGTACAGTTTTCGTTTTTTTTTTAAATGCAATTAATATTTAAAAATCTAATTTATTCAAGGAAAAGTGTGGGTATAGTGTGGTATAGTGTGTTTTAAATGTTCATAAATTCCTTCGGTGGACGAAATTTATAAAATGAATCCTGTAGCGCGTTGCAGAAAAGTTCAGGCTATCTGACAATACCAATTTTATTTGATTATCAGCATTTATGTACCTGTAAATAGTTGACAAAAATATATTTTAAATAAAAAATTTGGGGCAGCGCTTAACCCCCCCTATAGAGAGAGAGCCATTACAATCCCTCAAAATGTCAATCCTAAGGGGGGTGGAATTCTCGAACTGTCAACTGGAGTCCTCTCACCACAAGAGTCTGCAAGAAGAGGAAAAAGGAAATACGATTTTTTTTTCTTAGTACGTAGCAGTCTTAATCATACATACTTTACTTATATGAGGATATGAGTTTTCTTAGAATGGTTTAATGACGTCTATGAGCTTAAGGGAAATAAACTATATAAAATCTTTCATGGTACACAACTTTTTGAGATAACAAGATAGAAACTGAATATATTTTATTAGAAAATCTCCCGAATCGGTCTTAAAACAACGTGTAACATCCATTCTACGAATATGATAATCGAATGCCATCAGTAGAAATGAACATATAATGTTACACTTGTGAAGTGATACTTACCACATTCCCCTTCATGTACAGCAGTCAGTTCTTGCCTCAGGAGGCAGGACTGTCGTTTCAGTTCACAGTCATTGTCAAAAGTGCGTCCGTTCGAACCGCAAACTGGCTGCATCTTAGGCTCACAGGTAGGTGGACACTGACAAGATGCCACTCCGAACAAGTCAATGTCACATTCTTGTCCCGGACCACACTTGATGAGATCACACGGATTCGTACCTGAGAGGGAATTTAAGAAAGATGTTTTAAGGCAAAAGAAACAAAAGTTCATTCACAATGTGATGTAAGAATTTAGATTTTGGGCAGCTAAAACTAGATTTAATGAAAAATTTAGCTTAAGTATGCGGTTTAATTTAGAATTTATGGAATGAAAAAAAAAATTATATTAAAAAAAAAGCTGTATTTTTCTGCCTGCTTCATACATGGTTTTGTGTGAATCCGTTAAAAGAAATAATAAATCTGAAAGAATTAAAAAAATTTGCCAGCAATAAGAACACTTTGTAAGAAAGTGGGGTAAGGTTAGTTATCTAGCCATGTTGTCTCATACCTTTTAAGTTCATTTTCTATAATCTCTTTCACCCATTCTATTTGTCCTTTCCATTAATATGCTGCGTCTTACACCCGCGTCTTCTGCCCTCGTGGAAATACTTTCTAAGGGTCGTAATTAATAATTACCACGAATGCTAATAATCGAAGAAGCTCAGAACTATGCGTTGGACTTATCGGATTGTTTCTGCTAAAGAGTTTGGCTATTTCAGTACCGATATCTATATATTTAAGCTGCTAAGACGACTTTTTTGGGAATTCCGTGAGAGAAAACTACTGCATCAATTTACTACATTTTGGTCTTAAATGAAAGACTGCAATATGTAGATTTGTCAAATTTGGTTTTTGTAACCCCAATTTCTTTTAATTAGCGATAACTTAAGATTAAAAATTTATTTCTGCGCATGTTCAGTGGCATGTTTAACTCTGGCTTTAGAAACAAACCTTTTCTGCGTATGCTCAGTGACATGTTTTAATGATAAACACGTTTATTCCGAGGAATCTCTCTAGATCTCTCTCTGCCATTTATATTTTATTTTAATTATGTTTGTGAAATATAAGATTAAACCTGATGGCAATTGTTTATTTCGCGCTGTTTAATTAGCAATAATTTACAATTAAAAACTGCTTTCTGCGCATACTCAGTGACATTGTTAAATATGGCTTTAGATACTCACTAAGCACGAAGCCGCTTAGACACATTAATTTGTTTCTGCGCATTATTATGATTTTCAACATTTAGAAATGATGTGATGAGTATAATTTGTGTATCAGTGCACTTATTTACTATCTAGCCGTCATGCTTTGACGGGTACCAACTAGTTTCCTTTAAATTGCAAATCTGTGAGTGGCTAATATTTGTTATATAAAATCATTTTAAGCAAGTTTTTGAAATAGCTTGAACTAAAAATATTTTGTTATTTTAATGTTTTGTTATGGTTATTCTCAGCGCATTACAATTACTTAATTCAGACAACGAATACATGGTGGAATAGGGAAAATAACTCATAAGGTTGGGAATCATTAAGAACAAAAAACATGTCTGTACCGGAGCTGCAGTCTCCTGAGTAGATGACGCGTATATTCCTCTGTGTCTTGCAGGCTTCCGTCCTTAGCACGCATTCGTTGTCGTAGGTCTTTCCATCCGACCCGCAAACTGTTCTGAAGTCCGGTGCACACACGTCGTTGCATCGACAAGTCGGATTACGGTTCTCGTCCAGTTGGCACACCTGGTACGCTGGGCACTTAACAAACTCGCATGGATCTAGAACATGAAAGTAAATGTTGGTTTAGAAATATGCAAAATTATCCAGCAAGCTGTACCCAGCAATATTTTGGTGCAATTGTCATTTTTTGGTGAGTTTAAGGCGACAATGGACCTTCAGATTGACAAAAATATGTCCCCAAAACAATTTTTTTCTTTCAGAAAATGATTCTCCAACTCATCAGCATTAAATTTAAAAAAAGTATGTTGATCCAATCATTATTAACCGAGTTATATTTTTCAAACGTAAACAATGGAAATGTTAGTCAAATTAAAACTTTAAATGCCATTTTCTCAAAACAAGTTTTCATGTCGTTTCGGTAAGTTCAAAATGTTCCATGCGTCATAATTTTTCTTGAATTTTCATAAAATTTCACAAATTGATTATTTATATATGTTAGAATAAAACTTAGTAATCAATTCATTATACTATTTTAAAACAACTTAAAATTTTTAGAATTAAAAAAAAAATAAAATTTTGATAAAATTTTGCATAAAATGACTTATTTTTATCGATTTCTTTTCTAGTTTTTATAAATATGACTGTAAATTAAATATTGCTACTAACTTTTATTATAACTATATAAAGCTAGCTTAAGAGAGAAAATTAGATATCTGAGACAAAAAATAATGCGCATGGAGCATTTTTAGAGCAATTAACAAACTGATTTTAATTAATATCTTAATTACATTCTGATTTTTTTAAAAATTTAGAATTTCCATCTCTAAACAACACTGCATAATTATACAAAATTTCATAGCAATTGGTTAATAAATAAAAAAAAAGTTTTTCATGGTCCATTGTCGCCTTAATCATTATACATCAATTAATTATTTGGAGGAACCTTTAAGAAAGAAAATAATGTCATAGAAATCAGATATCTTGGTTTTTTTAATTTGAAACTGGTCTTATAACTCGAACGATATCAGGGAGTTTTCCTTTAAGTATAAATTACAGTACGATGTTAGCTTCAAGTTCGTTTTGTATTGGCTCAAATTTCTAAATTTACTCAAAAAAGTAAAGTAAAAAACATTCCTACCACATTGTCCTTTGTATCGGACATCAATTTCTCGCATCTCCAGACAAGAGCTCCTTCTCATTTCGCACACATTAGGATAGTCCTTTCCGTCAGTACCACAGACGGGCCTTGATCGACTGTCTCCGTAGGTGGCACATTTAGCAGGACATAGACACTCTGCCGACCTTCCGTCCAGAGAGGGCTGGCACTCTGCCCCGAAATGACATTCTTTGTCTTCGCAAGGGTCCTTTAGGTCTGCAAGAAAAAGGATTATGTAAATGCTATTTATGTCGGATCTTAACTCTAAAATGTGCCTAAGAGAAAGTTGCTTATCTAATAAAGCATAACTGAAGAAGATAGTGTTTTAGTCATTGTCTGCTAATAACTGATGAGCCAGGTGATAGCCCAATGGTTAGGGCGCTAGTATTCTGTTCAGATCCTTTGGGTTTGAGTCAAACTGTTGGCATGGATGTTTGTAGCAACTCGGAATTGGCTCTAAACTGTAGGTCCTGATTTAATTAGCCCTCGTGTAGCACAAAGGTGACCGTAGCGCTCCTAACCAAACCAAGCTAGTAACTGATGACTGGTTATATGATGAAACCATAATAATTACATAAAATAAAAGTATGAATTTAAAAATTAAAAGAAGATTAAAACTTTAATTTTCTTTGTAGTCATTACATCTGTGTCATAAATTGCTGATATGGAAAACAATGGTACGTAATGAGCAACATATCTCTTGACACCTATAACTTTCCCTCTCCAAATATTTAATATTAAAATATTATTTCAAAAAAATTACGCTGAAATTCTACATTAAGATATATTTAAGTTTAGAATCGAATATTTTTAGAACAAGCCGTTTTTACTAATATATTACTTAATTGCGGCAGGAGAAATTTGTACTAATAAATAAAGGCACAACTTTCGTTTCTTTTAAAATCATTTTCGAATCATTATTCACGTTAAATATATAAAGTATGAAAATATTTACAAAAAAGAGCATTTTTCTTCAAAAGTGAAACTTGTTTAAAGTGTAGGACATACACACATCATTTAAAAATTTAATCATTTTTTATTCTGAATAAAACCGTAGGCCTCTGATGCAAAAATTAGATTATCGAACGTGCATCTTGGTGAGCGTGTCATTAACATCATATCATTAGCAAAATGCTAAGATCTTAAATATAATTCGCAAAATATTTTATGTAACGAAATAATACCTATTACCTAATATCATATTTTTCGGACCCAAGACACACCTGTCCCTCTATGAGGTCAGAGAAGGTGGGAGGGGGTACGATCCCCTCAGATGTCAACCCTGGGGGTGCTCGGTCAAAATTGAGGTGGCAACTAGCTAAGACAGACTCTGACCCTTGTGGTGCTATATAAACCGGAGCCGCACACTTCAGTCCGAAGCCTATACGGACCTGGTCTGAAATTTCTGGCCAGGGGGCATTAGAAACAACAACAGACGCACCTCAAATTTATGGGAGGATTTTTAGAAAAGAATATTTTGTATTTTGTTAGGTATATAAAGATATTTTCAATTTCTTACTTAATAAAGATAATATATATCTATATATATAAAACAGTTCCGTAACTGTCTTATTCACTGACTGACATACAACGCACAGACCAAACCGCTGGACCTAAAGGGCTCAAATTTTGCATGTGGATTCTTCTTATAGTGTAGGGGTGCACTAAGAAAGATTTTTGAAAATTCTTTTTAGGTTTTTAAAATTAAATTTTTAAGCTGTTTTAGTAACTTTTCTTAAGTTTGCATTTAAAATAATAAATTGAGCGTTATAAAATTTATATCACAAGAAAGATCATAAAAATTCCTTTAAAATGAGATCTTTTTCGGATTTTTACTTCTATTTTCTGATTTTTTGTGAATTTTTAAAGATTAATTTTTAGAATTTAATTTATTAAATGCTGATCACGTGATTTTTTTTCTGGTACTTTAAATAAATTTATCGTCACGTGCATAACAACTAAATAGACAAAAAAATATTTTTTTTCTTGCTAATGCGGCAGACGATTGGACATTATTTTGTCTATAAAAATATCCCTTACGATTTTTTTATAAATATATATTTTTTTTTGTACATCATTTGTATATATTGATCATCGTATTTATTATAAATATATATAAATATTTTTTTTTGGCATTAATTGCATACATTGACCTTTGTATTTAATTTGAATGCACTCCGTAGCGAAGTGCGAGTTTTCAGCTAGTATATATATATATATATATATATATATATATATATATATATATATATATATATATATATATATATATATATATATATATATATATATATATATATATATATATATATATATATATATATATATATATATCATAGAGAATATTGCAGTAGTACTTATCTAATTACAAAGAGCAAGAAAGAGTCACTGAACACTTCGGAAACTTCTTTTCCGTGAAATTCTTGAATGCATTTTGGAACAGTCCCTTTTTAAACTCTAGCAGTAATCTGCCATCATCTGTGTATCCCATCTTCCTTGGTAGCGGTCCTCCATAGTTTTAATATCCTGGTGAAATCTTTCACCTTGTTCCTCACTGGTGTCATCTAAATTTTCAGGAAAACGGTCTAAGTGGCTGTGTAAATAGTGCACAATAATGTTACACCCAAGGGATCTGAAACTGTTTAGCATCTTGTTTACAGTAGAACACAGTTTTCAGCTTTGCGTTTGCCCAGAAAATTTCCGACAACTGCAACAAATGAAGTCCAGGCTTTTCGCTCAGCCTCAGTCATGGAGTTTTCGAAGACAGGATCCTTAATGAGTTGTCTTATTTGTGAGCCGTCAAATATTCCTGCTTTAATTTTTTCCGTACTCAAATTAGCCATCCCCCCCTATATATGTAAAGCATGGTCCGTTCTTATCAAGAGTCTTTACAAACCCCTTCATTAAGTCCAGCTTGATATGCAGTGGAGGAAAGATGATTTTCTCTCGTCCAACTAAGGGGTTGTTAATGACAATCTTTTCCCCAACGTCCATGCTTTCTCTCTTAAGCCACTCTTTTCTAAACCAGTGGTGTGTTTTGTCTCTGCTATCCCAGAGGCACACGATGCAAGGATATTTGGTGTAGCCACTTTGCTGTCCAAGAAGAAAGTTTACCATTTTTAAGTCCACACAAATCACATATTGCTGTTCACGATACTTTATCTTCTCCAAGACCAAAGCTATGGTGTCATATTCTTCTTTCATTTTCATTGAGTGAGCAAATGGTATTGAACCATGTTTGTTCCCATTGTATAGAAGGACACGTTTCAAACTTTGCTTTGAGTTGTTAAATTGGCGCCAATCATCCGGAAAATATTCAGGAAGACCCATTTTTCCCAGGAGTCCAGTTTCCCAGGAGGATAAATCATCCATACTTGAATGTAATGAATAGAAAAAAAAATTGATAGATAAGTGGATGCACGGTAAAACCTCCTTTATCCGGCTCCTTTTAATCCGGATTAGATTTGTAGATATTTTTAGTTAATGTTCAATTTAGATAATAATTTTGAACTATGATAGCAAGAATGTCACTACAAGTGCGCCAAATAGTCGCTTTTTCGTTTGATTCATTGTAGTTCCTGCATAAATTGTACAATAAATTATGGTAATTAAAATGCTTTTTGTTGAGTTTAAGAAAGCTTTACTAGACTTACCGATTCTTTGTTAAGAAATGATCTGAAAAGTTATTTTTTAATGTCTTGTAAACAATACTATGCAATTTTGTTACAAAACAAAATAAGTCTTCTTAGTATTTTGTATTGTACCCAAATTACCTGGATTATCCGGATTTTAGATTGTTCGAATTACCTATGGTCTCAGTTAGTCTGGATAAACGAGGTTTTACTGCATCTAAAAAAGTGGAGCTGATAGAGAAAAACCGATTTCATATTTAGATTCAGTATATTTAGATTCAGCTATCATTCCCAAATATAGCTAAAATCAGTTCTAAAATCCTTGGCACTAAAAAAAAAATTTTTTTTGTAGGCCTGTGTAATGTAATTATATATATAACTGGTGGCAATATTCAATCCCAGAGTTATTTATAAATAAGTGTAATTTAATTCCTCCAATAAACAAGTGTCAACATATTGTGTATAAAAATTTAGGACACAGCGCATGCATCAATTAATACAACAAAATTTGACACCACGCTTTCTCAAAACCTGAAAATAAGAACAAATTTCAATTGAAATAAGGTGTTAACTTTTCGCTGTACTTACTTTGACTATCAATTCCAAGAAATATTATTATTCAAAAATCCTTTGTTTGTCCTACGAGAGCGATGAAAATATCGTTTTTAGAAAGTTATTACGCATTCTAAACTCGTTCGCATCACCTTTCGCTTTTTAAATAGTATTCCCATATTATGCGAACGGAACAAGGTTACCAGATTCTTGGATTTATGCAAATAGTGGCTGACGTTTGGGACTAGCGTCTATTATACTAACGCTGCAGAAACTGAATTCATTAGTTTGGAAACCACCTATAGAAATAATGAACTCGAAATAAGAGAAGCATAAGGCATTTCTAGTAAAAACCTTACTGATTCTGAGAAACAGGCCATAAATTAATTCGAAGCAACAAGATACGCGCCAAAAAACTTATCTGGGTTTCAAAAGAGTTAATTAAAACCAAGCCGTGCTGAGAAGGCAAGTAATATTTCCACTTGGTCAGATCTAGTAGACGGGGTTTGGGTTGATCGAGTACGAAAAGAAAATATGAAAATTAGATGGAAATCTCTAAATTGATAGTCTGAAAATTTATTTATTTTTTACTTGTTTATGAGAGTTTGCAGGGAAAAAGGAATATTCTCTCTTGCTATAAGAATTATTTTTGTGGAACAAATAAGGTCTGTAAAGTGCCCTGTAATTATTCATATTGAAGGATTTCCGAACAACTTTTTTTCCCCGAATATGCAACTGTTATGAATGTCATTCGGTATGGTTTAAAGAATAAATTCCTCTTTCAGTTGTTTCGTCTCTTCGTAAGTGCTACTGCAAGCACTGGGGCATGGATAAGGTATATCGTAAAAGCAACTGAAACGCTTTATTTGATTTGAGATTCATCATGCAATCGCAACATGTCAAGGATGGGATCAAGAAATTGTTGGACGCATCTTAACAATTAATAACTGTCAACTTCGTGCATCCCTTAGATTCGTTTCGGTTTATCTAACCCAACTCAAGGGAAAACGATGTCTAAGATTCTGGGATCTGTTGAAGATTATCTATATATATAAAACAGTTCCGTAACTGACTGACTGACTGACACACACTGCACAGACCAAACCGCTGGACCTAAAGGGCTGAAATTTTGCATGGCGATTCTTCTTATGGTGCAGGGGTGCACTAAGAAAAATTTTTGAAAAATTCTTCTTATATTTTTTTAATTGAATTTTTAAGCTGTTTTGTAACTTTTTTAAAGTTTGCATTTAAAATAATAATTTGAGGGTTATACAATTTATATCACGAGAAAGATCGTAAAAATTCCTTTAAAATGAAATCTTTTTCGAATCTTTACCTCTATTTTCTGATTTCTGGTGAATTTTTAAAGATTAATTTTTAGAATTTAATTTATTAAATGCTTATCACGTGATTTCCTTTTCTGGTACTTTAAATAAATTTATCGTCAGGTGCATAACAACTAAATAGACAAAAATATTTTTTTTTCTTTCTAATGTAGCAAACGATTGGATATTATCCCCCCAAAAAATAAATATCCCTTACGATCTTTTTTAAAATATATATATATATATATATATATATATATATATATATATATATATATATATATATATATATATATACACTCATGGACAAAAAAATTAGCACACCAAGAAATAATTGCGGGATTGTAACGAAACTTGCAATGAAGGTACATGTCGGGGAGATATGCAAATGATTAGAAATGCAGCGTGATTGCGCATTACGTATAGCCGGTAGAGGGCGTTGAACATCGTACTCTGTGGAGTATAAAACAGGTAACCAAAGCTTGTTTGAGTGTGCTGAATCATTTACAAAGGAAGAGCTGAGATAGACATGCCATTACGCCGTGTTCGAAGACAATATAAGCAGTTGTCGCAGTTTAAGAGGGGGAGAATCGTCGGGTTGATGGAAGCTGGGTGGTCACCTAGGCGAGTAGCTCGTCAATTAGGCCGCTCTGATTGTGTTGTGAGGAGGTGTTGGGACCAGTGGACCCGATAGATGTCATGTACACGAAGACCAGGCTCAGGACGCCCTCGACAGACCAGTCGTCGAGAAGACCGCCACATCGTAAGAAATGCACGCGTACAGCCAACTGCTTCATCGGCCGCCATCCAGTCACAGGTAGCACCTTCACTAGGGGCCTCTGTGTCTTCTCGAACCATACGAAGGCGCCTAGCTGAAGGACAGTTGGTATCGCGGCGCCCATTACGTGTGCTGCCCTTGACGCCCACCCATCGACGCCTCCGTTTGGAGTTTTGCCGCGCACGTGGAAACTGGACTGCAGCGGAATGGAACCAGGTCGTCTTTAGCGACGAATCCAGATTCAATCTCGGCAGTGATGACAATCGTGTTCGTGTGTGAACGCTTCAATCCTGCCTTTGCTGTACAGCGACACATCGCTCCCACAGCTGGTGTGATGGTATGGGGTGCCATTGCCTACAATACACGGTCACCCCTAGTATTGTTCCGTGGCACCATGACAGCCCAGCGGTATGTTCATGAAATCCTGCAACCACATGTTTTGCCACTCATGCAACGGCTCCCAGGAGCCATTTTTCAACAAGACAATGCTCGACCTCATACGGCAAGGGTGTCACAAGACTGTCTACGCACTGTTACTACCCTTCCTTGGCCTGCCCGATCCCCAGATTTGTATCCAATCGAGCATATCTGGGATCATTTGGGACGACGAGTTGGGCATCCCACGAGTTTGAATGAACTAGAGGCAAGGTTACAGCAAATATGGAACGAAATGTCTCAAGACATCATACAGAACTTGTATGACTCAATGCCCGATCATATCGCATCGTGCATTCACGCTAGAGGGGGTCCAACGGAGTATTAACTCCCCCGTTCTTTTGCCTTTTTCTCTGAAATAAATTATCCCCTTTCTTTGATTTTCTTATCATTTACTTATATCAAAGTAGTCATTACGTATGTAAAATTTCGTTTCATTTTGATGACTCCTTCTTGGTGCGCTAATTTTTTTGTCCATGAGTGTATATATATATATATATATATATATATATATATATATATATATATATATATTTACATCAATTGTATACATTGATCGTCTAATTTATTATAAATATTTATATTTATTTTTTTGGCATTAATTGCATACAATGACCGATGTATTTAATTTGAATGTACTCCGTAGCGAAGTGCGGGTTTTCAGCTAGTGTCTATATATATAAAACAGTTCCGTAACTAGCTGACTGACTGACTGACTCACTGACATACAACGCACAGACCAAACCGCTGGACCTAAAGGGGGGAAATTTTGCATGGCGAGTCTTCTTATGGTGCAGGTGTGCATTAAGAAAGATTTTTGAAAAATTCTTCTTAGATTTTTTAAATTAAATTTTTAAGCTGTGTATGTAACTTTTTTTAAGTTTGCATTTAAAATAATAATTTGAGGTTCATAAAATTTATATCATGAGAAAGATCATAAAAACTCCTTTAAAATGAAATCTTTTTCAAATCTTTACCTTGATTTTCTGATATTTGGTAGATTTTAAAATATTAAATTTTAGAATTTAATTTATTAAATGCTGATCACGTGATTTCCTTTTCTGGTACTTTAAATAAATTTGTCAAGTGCATAACAACTAAATAGACGGAAAAAATATTTTTTTCCTTCTAATGCAGCAGACGATTAGATATTATCAAAAAAAATAGATATCCCTTACGATATATATATATATATATATATATTTTACATCAATTGTATACATTGACCGTTGTATTTAATTTGAATGTACTCCGTAGCGAAGCGCGGATTGTCAGATAGTAAAAATATAATTTGGTGTGGTCTTCATAGTACGATAAAAATGTTGTTGATGGTCTTAAAAAAATGTATAACGAATTTGCTATTTTTCTATTTTCATTGTGAACTGCTTTTAAGAAAGCTAAAAAGGTATAAAAATAATTGTTTTCCATTAATTTCCTTAATTCCATTAGTTTTTCAATATCGTATTGTATACTGGAATTTTCACTTTCAACGTAATTTTTATCGAGGCTTAGCTGGAATTCAGAAGTCAGAAACAATGCACGAATTTTTTACGATGTTTTAAGAATCCATACTTACGGAAAAAGTTAGCACATTCAATTCTTAATATCTTTTTCTTCTCTTGCAAATTGGATTTTTCTTTCATTTGGGGCATATATATAGTGTTGTAAAAAACTGAAATATTCCTTAAATTTGCTGAATCATTGGACTGTGATAAAACTCTGCTTGACTTGAAATTTTAAATCCTCATATTTTATAGTACTCACGAAAGTTCAGAGAAAGTTTTAATTTTATGTATTACATGAAAATGCAAATTTGCTCCTGTAGTTTAGAAAACTTTTTATGTTCAAAGAATTAAATTTTAAGTAATAATATATTTAAAAAAATCTGTTTAGGAATATTAGTAACACTTCATGCATTAGAGGTTTACTATTTTACTGTGCACAACTTTCTCGGTTAATATTTGTCATCTTAAAATCTAAATGAAAATTTTAGAATCCTTTTTAAAATTTTTCAATGTTTGAAAATATATTTTTAAAATATAGAATTGAAATTCATAAACTGTCAATTAATTACTTAGAATTATAATTTTAAAAACTTATATCAAAAATAAATGATATGTTGTTAATTAGATTGAAAATAACATCTTTTTTTTTTTTTAAAAAACTTCATTAATATAGATGAGTACAGATATTCCTCGACTTAGGCAGAGATAGGGACTGAGACATTGGTCGTAAGTAGAGTTTCAAACTTTTTTTTTGTATATGCACATACATATATTTTTTACTTCATACGTAATTTTACGTAATTTAAAATACATTGAATTCAGAAGATAAATTATTCTTCGTCATCACTATTTATTATATTAGTCCAATCCATTGGTTCATGATTTGCGACAGAAGATACGTTAAAAGTTTTTTCAACAAGGTTATCCAAGGTAGTTTGAACAGTTTGTGTCTTCTTTTCCTCGTAAATTGTCTGGTAGCAAGCCATATTTTCCTGACTTACGACGATTTACACTCGTGAATATTTCTTCATTTTGATCCATTGCTTCTAATTGTTGTAGTCTTTTATTAGTATGATGAAACGCTGAAGCCACTTCTGAAGTCAATGAAGATTTATTTGATGTATCGTGTGGATATTTGCAATATTTCAGAATATTGCATCATATTTTTAATAATTATGTAATACATATAGGTATGTACTATGCATTCGAGGAACAGTATGTTTGAGAATTTTTTTAAAAATTATTTAAAAATTTCGGTCGTAAGTCGAGGAATACTTGTACTAAGAATAAGATTTTCCTTTACAACTCAATTCCCTTTTCATTCTGCTTCCAGTAGTCAAAGCCGTGAAATATCATAGTGGATGTTGCACAATTCGGCAGCCGCTGGCTGCGTGTGTTGGTTTTTTTAACATCTAATATTCCATGTTATGATACTGTATGCATAAGACAAGAAGCCAAGGTGAGAAGATGTCTTTTAAAAGTTCTTCACCACCCACAAAAACCTACCCTTATGCATCTATATCATGCATAATATATCAGTATAAACTCTCAGCAACAATTTGTGACGTTTCAGAATCACACAAAGCTCATTGTCGAAAGAGAATCTGGAAATTGCCAGTTATCAGGACAATTTCTTTAGAAATTTTACTTACGATTTATGCTTCCTCTAGTGTATTGATGCCTTGATAAATAATACACTAGAGAGGGCAGAATTAAAAGGATGAAATGATAATGAAAATTTGGTCAGTGACTGTTAAGTACGGTGAAAATACAGCTTTTTGCAATTTGAGATGCCTTCTTCAAGATTCATTTTGAGCAATTTTGCTGACTTCTTGTTGGTATTTCTTACCCGTTCTTTCGGATAAATATGACATTGAAGAAGAGAAGCAGTATGCAGATTTTCTACCAGAGATTACGTCAGAGTCAACATCACAGCTTGTGATGCTGCTATGAAAGGGAGTCGAAAAAATCGGCAGAAAGCCATTGTGTGTAAGCCACAATGTTAGGAACGTAGTTTTTGGGCTGTAGTATTGAATTATGTTTACTCGTGTTTAATTTATTTAATGAAAGTTAATAAAAATATTATAAACTAGTATGGCATGAGTTTTATCTCAATGTATTTCAACTGTATTCATATCTCCACTCTAAGGAAGTTTACCATCACTTCTATGCATTAAAATTTTGCATCTTAAATTATAAAAGTCACAATTTATGCCGTCGTTAACTAAACTGACTGGATATTGCTTGTCACTGGTAAAAATTTTGAGCAAATCAGGTAATGGAATTTCGTCGTCTAACACACTCACTGGAAGCTCACCTTGTAAGCCCGAAATGAAAGTGAAAATCGTGTCTATAATTTCTGGGTACGCAGAACTGACTATGCAATTTTAAGGAAAGCTTTTATGTTTCTTACAGCCGTAGTTAAAAAATACAATACTCAGTAAACAGATGACTTAAATGCTGTAATTGGCATCAAATAATGCTGTCCTCGTTAGAAACTAATAAAATGAATATTTAAACATTTGGGATCGAGTGCGGAATAATAATTATCCTGCTTTAGAGAAATGTCTCTTCCCCCACTCTATGCAAATAGACTTTTACGCAAAGGTCTTCCATCCTTTATGAACCCTGAACGCCTTAGTTCAACAACCGCATGCTAAAGTATATCTCCTGAAGTCGCTAAGAATCATAAAATATGTCAAGTAAAAATGTCACTAATCCCGATAAACAGTCCATAAATTAAATCACACGAATGAGATCTGTGACAAGGTCCTTATCTAGGTTTGAAAAGAGTTAATTAAAACTGAGCTCGTGTCACCAAGCTCAGTAATGATAATTTATCATAGACAGATCCAGCACATGTTTTGCAAGTTCATCAAGTATGCAGGGGAAATATGAAAATTAAACGGAAAAATTTCAATTGATGGACTAGGAAATTATCATTTTTATGGTCTGTTTAAGCTTGTTTGGCGCCACATCGTTTACGGCGGAGACATAAATTTTGCTTCTTTTGTTTTATAAGAATTTTAATTCAGTTAGCATGGGGGTGAATGTCAAACACAAGACCATTTTTGCGTGCATTTTGACCTGATCAGATTGTTGGTTATGTAATTTCCTTGTGCTTCCCATAGATTTCGAACCGGAATTTTTAAATGAAACTTACTTATCTAGGGACGTGGTGGAATGAAGTGCTGCCTGATATATTTTGTGATACTTATCTAAAAATATCTTTAAATATGTTCGGGCGTTAAGAAATCATGATCTTCGCAATAAAAAAGACGCTTAGAATAAATGACATACTACTATTAATTTGCCTGTTTCGAACGAAAAAGGTGCGGTGTAAATTTTTTTAAGATATATTTTTGGGGGGTAAAAAAACAGAAGAGAAGACACGAAAGAATGACAAGCCATAATTTCTCTGTTAACAAGCAATCAGAAAACTGGAATATAAATTTAGGTTCATATGACTTTAAACCATAGTTTTCATGTCTAAACTCATCTTATAAATTTTTGTTACTGATATAGTTCTATATTAGACAGTGTTTTCGAATAAATAGGTTCATTGAATTTTCAAATGACTTCAACTATCTTCCACGGCTACTTCTTCTTTCTACTAAAAGTGGTCTATCTAAAAAAATGTTTATTTATTTATTTAACTTTAAAACCCTTCTAAAATGTAGTATATCCCCATGGAAGCAATGACACTTTAAATCCTCGACTGTATATGAAAAAAATCGGAAACATGGGAATTTACCTTGTAAAATGTGTTTTCTCTATCCATGATATTATGAAAGTTTCATTTATATCTCACGAAGGATGAGGAGGAGAGAAAGTGAAGGAGTGATTTTGGAAACCAATGTGTGCTTGGAATGTTTCGACTCGAGAAGATTTATTTGCTTCTAGCAATATGCCTTTTTTCTTTTTCTTTTTTTAACTGAGTAGAAGGTAACCTTACTTATGAAATTTGGAAATGAGTGAGAAGGAAATGCTTTGAACTCGCATTTCTTTGCTCATTTTGATGAATGATAGCTTTGTAAGAGTTTTTGAAAATATTTATGCGTATTTTTATCTAATCTGTCATTGTTCATTGAATATTAGATTCAAGATGTGAAGGCAATAATCTTAAGTTTATCTCCAGTCGCTCTTGTATACTATAGTTTCCTTAACTGATAAAAAAATCCCTTTAACAATGCTATTTGACACCGTTTTTTTTGTTACAGTTATTTTTAGAATGTAACTTAAATTTTTTATATTATTTGTGTATTCTTCTCATAATTTAACAACTCAAGTGAAAAGAAGATATAAACATGTTAGAAAGGTTTTAGAATGGAGTACAGGTAGCCCTCCTACAGCACGGCATCTTACAACACGGTTTCGCTCTAACACGATAAGATAAATTGCGGGAACCCTTGTATAACACTGCAACCTGTAACACGGTTTCGCTCTAACACGATAAGATAAATTGCAGGAACCCTCGTATAACACTGCAACCTGTAACACGGTTTCGCTCTAACACGATAAAAAAATTGCGAAAACCTTTGTACAACACTGTACTTCTATAGCACTCGATAATATGATTTTTGTTTAAACACATTTAAAAACTAAATTACCTTAAAATAATGATGGGAAGGAATAATGAACTATAGTGCCTACATGAAAATGTATAAACAAATTATAATTTATTCATTTATAACTCTATCAAATTACAAGAAGGCCTAAGCATAGCTGAAAATCTTGAATCATTTTTCCTGAATGCAGTCCCTTCCGCTGAAAGAAGCTAAAATTCAAAAGGGAGCTGTAAAATTATGTACCTCCATACCGTGAATCTATAATGACCTTGTAAGAACCAGTGAATAAACCAAAATTACAGATCTTTTAAAGAGGATAGAAGGTGCAAAAAATCTAAATGAAGAAAAAGGTTCTGAAAGCGAAGGTGATATCGTTCAATTGAAAAAACGTTCTCCTTTGATTGTACTGAGCTGTGATGAGGAAGAAATTTATTAAATTAAGGTCGCATTAAATGAAAATAATATTTTTGCTTCTTTCCGTTTTGTGTTATACATACATTTATATTTTTAATAAAAATTAATGCCTATAAATAAATGCTTATATGGAATTTTAAAAAAAGTTTGTTTTTATTAAGTTTTAGGAACTTAGCTCCCCTTTTTGTATTGGCTCTAGGTCTCATATAACACGGTTTCACACAACACGGCATTTTCTGGGAACCTATCTATCGTGTTATAGGAGGGTTACCTGTACTTAATTTCTAGTATACTTAACAGATTTAATTAATAATATTTCATAAAAGGACAGATATTCGATTTATATTAAGCAAATGCACATAATAACTGCAGATAGGGTGACTTAGTGACATGTTTCACCATTTTAGTACACATATATAGTACTGTTGTATCGAGTCAAACTCATCCTCTATTACTAATTTTCAAGGAAACTATTCTTGTGTTCTTAAGCAGTCTTTTTTCATTACGCGTCTTATAGACTAGGGTTCAATGTTAATGTCACTGAAGTCTAATGTTTATGTAGTAAAAATTGCTGATTTATATGCAATACAACTATAGATTGATTCCCGCATAGTTTGTTGAAAAATAACATGAAATGAAAGACCATAGTAGAAGAAACGGGTTTTGTATTTTTTTAAAGCCATGTACGTTATAAATATAGTATTACCAGTTCAAATTCCACTTGGTTTCGATTCTTGTGCTAATAGTAACTTACTTGTGTTTGATTTAGTGAGTCTGAAGAAAAACGGAAAAATGTATTGGTTGCATGAAATTTAAATGCCAAATTTAATACAATTCGCCTTTCTTTTTATGATCTTTGTTTCATTTCCTATCGACAATAATTAAAAACCTATGTCATTGATCATATTCAGAACTCCTAAACAGTAATAGTATTTGGGAAAAAAGATTTTTTTTTCTAGTGGTTCGTACAAATTTGATTCATAATCATTTCTATAACGATTTAGGATAATGTTTTAAGGAAGCAGATACGCTTCCATCCCACATAACATGGGCGTTCACTTCCGGAAATACTGAGCTTGATTTTGTCGCTAGTAGATACTTGATTCCAGATGTCCGGTTATTTCTACATACGATTTTTAGAAAAGGGAATCTCTTTCTCTCGATTTACGTCGTGAATGACATGCCTTTCTTCTGTTATGCAAGCATTAAAACTAGCTTTTCTGAGAAATCTTTAAACAGCATCTGGACAAACAGGTCTTCTTACAGTCGTAGAAGAAGATACAGGGATTTTGGAGCCATCTTTTAAATTGTTTTATACCTTGCTTGATTTTTCTCGTTTTTCTACTAAGTAATCTGTTTTGGTCCTCTGGGATTCCTTGCCATTCAGACCTTTAATTCTTTAGGTTGAGTTTTTTATGGCATTTAGGCCACTCTAAACTGTTTTCACAATATCACGCAGAGATCTGCCTACCAGAGGCATCCGAATGCCGATTTTTTGGATTTCAACTATCATTTTCCTTCTAGAGCACATGCTGTTATTCACCATTTTTTAAACAGATAGTCATAGATTATTACGAACATCTATAAAGTCGACAACATAGGTAAAGCAAATTTACTTTATGGCAAAGTGGTAGATAAAAAGACGTTTCCCGTAAAGTGTGTACCTAATTTTAAGTTGAGTTTATTGAAGAAAAAAATTGAAAAAAAATTAAAAGTGCTCTTTATTTTATGAAATTATTTTAGCGTAATATATTTATTATTTAAATTTTATTTCACAGTTTCGATAAATAACACGGTTGAATATATAAGATATTATTTTCAAAGTATAAGATTTGTTCTAGTTTCTGACATTAATGAAGTAACATCTCAATTTGTACTTTTTTACTAGTTTCTAAGTATTCATTAGGTGTATGTCGTGAAATCGATGATACAGTGTAATAACTATTTTCCAAAAATAGAAAAAAATCAATTTTATAAAATTAGTTAAAATACAATATCAAAAAGTATCATAAAGTCAACATTATTTTATTTTCTACATGACTAAACTTGGGCGCGATGGCCTAATTGCAAGGGCAGCAGGCCTGAAAGTCTCTGGTTCGATGCTCATCGCTGCAAATCCATCACCGTGTACACTAATGGCGGCTAGTGCCCGTAAAATCCGCCGTGGCTGCAATGTCCTCCAAATTATTAAATTTACCTCTGGAGGTGCGGGGTCAAGCGTTACGGTCTCATGACTTGGTTCTAAATTATGGGATCGTCTTATATGGGGGTAATGCTGGTCACCTATATGGTGCCCCCTTAAAGGAATGGCCAATAGTCTCGGCAATGTATAAATTGTATGGATTAAGTTCCAAAAACAATTGCCATATGTAACAACACATTACTAAACTTAGTTTTCAAAGAAATCAAAAGGATCTATTTGACATCAAATTTATAATGTCTCTTTGCAAAAGATTTCACTCAGTCCAGTCTGCCTTTTTCAGAAAGTGTTCCAATGAAGAATACTCTTATATCATATTCACTAAAATATTTCGATTTAACTGCATCTCACTACATGTTTTCCTTTTACACTTAAAAGGGGCGATTTAGGTGGGATAAAATTTCTTACAAAATGTAGGTCCCCTAGGAAACACTTTCAATCTTAGACTGCATATGAAAAAAATAAAACGATGAGACTTTTTTAATGTGTTTTCTCTATTCTGGGGATGAAAGTTTCATTTATATCACAGAAAAAAATTGAAAAGAATAGAGTTAGAGGGATTTCTGGCCAGCAATGTGGGATGGAACCGAAGCAAGCAATGTTATGTTTCGAAGACAGGAAATTGTTTCGTCTTGTTATTTTTAGGTGAGTGTAATAACTCAGGAACTCAAAATGAAGTGTGAAGTAATTTATTTTTTGAATTGACACATTCTTTGGTATGACGAGGCAAACGTTTTAAAAATATCATATGAAAGATTCGCCACCAACTTTATTTCGTAGGTTAAATAAAGCAATAACATGCATTTACATAAGTGTTTCTGAATTTTTTTAAAACTTAAACAGAAGAAAGTTTAATGACCGTACGCAAGAGTGTGACAATTTCAAATGTGTCACGGCCGTAAAATGATATCTTGTAATATTCCCCTCTGGTAAATTTATGTTTTGCTTCACATCTTTGACCAATTCCAGGTAAATGTATGTTAGCTTTGATCATGTATTTTTTTTACGTTTGATCCAGTTTTACATTTGATGCGGGCATTTTTACAGATTTTCTTCAACTTAAAAAACTCGTCATTTTTGCATTTGTGAGTATATGGATATATACAATTCTCTCTCTTTCACCCTTCTCTAGCTTTCTCTGTATCTATCTATATCTTTCTATCATTATCCATCCCTCTATTTATCCTCATATATAAACTAGCTAACAACCCGTACTTCTCTACGGAGTACATTCAAATTAAACACAACGGTCAATGTATGCAATTTATGCCATATATATATATATATATATATATATATATATATATATATAATAAATACAATGATCAATGTTTGCAATTGATGTAAAAAAAACCCAAAAAATATATTTATAAAATATTGTAAGGAATATTTTATAGACAAAATAATGTAGAAGAAAATATTCAAATTAAATCTAATAGAACATACTAAAAAATATAGTATAGTTAATATAGTACGTTTGAGGAACATATCTTTTACTGTATTTTAATACTTTTTGGATAATGTCCAATCGTCTGCCGCATTAGCAAGAAATTAAAAAAAAAATAAATCTATTTCATTGTTATGCACTTGGCGCAAAATTAAAAGAAAAGAAATCACGTGATCAGCGTTTAATAAATTACATTCTAAGAATTAATATTTAAAAATTCATCAAAAATCAGAAAATGGAGGTAAAGATTCGAAAAAGATTTCATTTTAAAGAAATTTTTATGATCTTTCTCGTGATATAAATTTTATAACTCTCGGATTATTATTTTAAATGCAAACTTTAAAGAATGTTACAAAAGCAGTTTAAAAATGTAATTTTAAAAAATCTAAGAAGAATTTTTCAAAAATCTCTCTTAGTGCACCCCTACACTAAAAGAAGAATCGCCATGCAAAATTTCAGCCCTTTATGTCCAGCGATTTGGTCTGTGCGTTATATGTCAGTCAGTCAGTCAGTCAGTTACGGAACTGTTTTATATACGTATATAGATAAATATAATTTTTGTATTTAACAGTAAACGACAGTTAACAGTCTTGCTATTTCCATTTTTTTAGCCAATGTGGCCTATCTAAGTGGGATAAAGCGTCTACACGCAAAAAGTAAGTCTCCATGGAAACTGCGACATCTTAAATCCTTAGTTGTATGTAAGAAGAACGAAAAGACGGGACTTTACTTTGTAAAATGTGTTTTATCTATCCATAGGATGAAAGTTTCATCTATATCACAGAGAAGAGAAGACGTACGGGGAAAAAAAGGAGGGTGAGAGAAAAAAAATTGAAAGAGCGATTTAGGCAGGCGAAGAACATTTCGAATGCTTCAAAAGTTGGGAATTTATTTGCCTCTTGTGGGGTTTTTTTTTTCTGCCCAGTAGTCTGTATCATTTTAAGGGATTTATAAGAGAAGCGAAAGGAAATTTAGTTCCTTGAATACAATTTCACTTATATATACATGAACAAACTTTTGAGAATGTTTTTGAGGAAGTTCTTTTAATTTTCTTCCTCGTATAAATAGCATTTCAGGTACGATTTATGAAATTGATATTTTGATGAGTTAAAATTTTGTTGCACGGCTTTAATATGAAAATTAGACCAACTATGTTATTCAAGCGTTTCAAACTTAATAACAAATTTATTTTTCTTGCGATTGGTAGAAGTATCTATAAATGCGTGATTTTGTTGATCACCCTTAAAATTATGTTACAAATGAGTACAATTAAACGATTCATGGTAAAGAATCGATCTAAATTTTCCATATTCTGTTAGATATATTGTGCTACATTTTAAAAATTTATCATTTTCAGATACATCTATTAATTAAGTGCTGTCAGGAAATTTTTAGCCTGATTACGTTTGTTGACTTCACAACTGACTTACTCCAGGGCTGTTGTTTATCAACTTATCAATGCCTGTTTGGTAATGGACATTAATAACGTATTTTCAGACCTTGTTAAAGAATCACAAAAAAATATTGTGAATAATAGTTTTTCCGAACTTTCCGATTTAATAGACTGATTCAACAACTTATCCATACGGGATTTAACACCTCAAACTGCGGATTATTAAAACAGAGAATTATTTGCAAGTGGAATTTCGTGCAACGTACAGATACTAGGATTAAAAACCTTCCCTGAAATTGATATGGATTTTCAAAAATTCATGTAAGACAAAATGCATAAGACAATATTCATGAAAGTTTGTCTGCATTTGTGTCGAATGGGCATTGTTCATATTGTTTCTTTCAACTGTTATAATCATTTCCATCTATTAATTCATATCATTTGATGGTAGTTTCGATTGGAGAAGAAAAAGGTGAAGGATATAGACTCCTCGTCTAAAGTTTTTCTCTCCCTTTAGAATTAAGCATGTCGCATACATGTGCTATGCACGTCCTGCTGTTAAAATCTAAAATTAGGGCAAAACTTGAAATTTCTGGGAAATAATTTACTTCTGTTACTGTCTTTGCTTGTCTGTTAAATGAGAATAGAGATAACGTCGGTATAGCGTGGCTGAGGGGACTCCACGAAAAACAAACGAAATAGCTCTAATTCGAAGTTCGAACCTGACATTATGTAGGGTTTAAAGTCGCAAAATACGTTGATTACAAGGAAATGGAAAAGCAAAACATACGAAATTCATAATTTTCTCAAAGCCTAAAGAACAATAAATACTTCTTGCTACCCCATTGTGAGGAATTCATTATTCCCTTCCCCTAATTTCGAGAATGGACTACCTTGAGGAGACAACCTCAAAGACCGTCTCAAGGCTCTTATCTGTAGAGGTGGACAATAAATGTACGGGTATTGGCATGCTTTTTCTCATTTTTTTCCAGTGTACCTCCAGTGCCATACGAATGCTACTGACTTTTCTGTGAAAAAAATGCATATATTCGATCCTCATAGAGGTGAGGCGTTGCATTCATACTGTTCTTCTCTTCTTTGCGCCTTTTTAACTCAATAAAGCTCAGAGAATAAGTTCTCACTTTGGTCTGTCTCTGTTTGAAATTTTAAATATCATTTTCGGTGAAGTAGTTTCCTTATGAGTGTCAGGCTGTCATCGTTTACATTATGACTATAATTATTAAAGTATTAGAAACTTTTTCTTGAATAAAGAACAATAAAGGTAAAATTCGTGAACGTTTTCACCTTAGCAGGAATTAATTTGAATTTGAGTTCAATTTCCATGTGCAATAGTACCGTTGAATAATCGTTTTATCTTTGATTTAGCAGACTGTAAACTAGTGGACCTACAGTCTTCTAAAAAGTTTATGGTGGATAAATGAAGCAAACGGCACTCTCTTGTCTAGCCTTATACAGAAAGTTTTATGTACGAATGAATTGATAAACCAGAGAGTATTACATAATGACACAGTACGTTTCGATTCAGTAGAGATTAAAAATATCAACGGATTCAGCTAAAATCAGAAAGTGTCTTTATTGCACTTACCACACGGTCCTTGGTGCTTCGTGAAGATCCTTTTCTGTTTGGAGCACGAGGCCATACGAAGTTGGCAGTCACTGGAGTAGGTAACACCGTCGCTGCCACAAACGGGTGCAAACACGTCCGTGCATGTTTCCTGACAACGGCAATGTGCTTGTTGGTTACGTTTGTCAAGTACGCAGAGGGCTCCGTAAGCACAGTACATCCTTTCGCATTCACCTGAAAATGAAAAAAAAAGGAGGATTAAATGTTTTGTTTACAGCATGCATGAAGGGTTGCTCCAATTGGTCAGCAGATAATTACTGTCCGTCCGGCGCCCAGGCCCATACTATTCATAAGCCGAACAGGGGAAATCAACCCTCGGCTGAGTTTGCAAGTTTTGCTATGCAGCGTCTGGTCTTCAGGTTCACATTGTCATATGGATTAACCGTCCCGGCCGACGTTAAATCTTGTGAATTACTGCATATATGATGAATTCATATGTGAGATTAGAAAAAGAGTACAAGTTGCGGACACATAATTATTATTACAATTTTCCCAAAATGCGACGTCTAAACAACATCATTAAATATTTTACTAGCGCGAATTTCCATGTATATAAAAACGAGTTTTACGTATAAGAGTTATCACATCAGAAAATTGGGATTTCATAATTAATTTAAGATTTACAGCCTTATTAATCACGGCACACATTGCACGTATTTGATGTTTTAAATTGTTTCCCACACATTAGAAAAAAACTGCATGCTCTTTCAGAAGTGATTTCTTACTTCTTAGATATCGGTTATGTCAGTTAATTGTCCCAAGAAGTCACTTAGTGTGGAAGAGCACGTGACCAGAAATAATATGTTTATAATTTTAGATAAAGAGATGCTTCCTTAGAAATGGCCAAACTAGAATCCTAGAAAACGATTCCATATGTAAGATCCTAGGTTTTATTCCCTTGTATGGCAGAGTCACTTACAGAGTTCGCCGTCCTCGTGGAATGACAGTCAGGCGGAAGTTGCAAGCCGAAATAGCGCTACTAATTCAAGCTATAATGTGTCATCTGTACTTAAACACTGTAATAAATGCACCTAAACTATTTAAAATTAGACAATAAGGAAAATGAACTTTTTAAGTTAACCGCTGGAGAAAATTTAGCATTGATTTTGTATTTAAAAGTTTCCGTCTTCCATAGCAGATAAAAGCAACTATGTAACCATTAGCTAATGCAACACAGTATGCCTCAAAGGTATGCTGACTCGTCACGTAACAGAAATACACTGATGAGGTGAAAGAATTTTGCAGTTAAAGGCTAAAATGAAGAGTAGTTGTTGCTAATAACCCCTGGTTGGAGGTTCCATTCACCAGTTCCTAATAGGCTTTGGGCTGAAAGGGGCGGCTCCTGTTTCGAATTAGCACCACAAGGATCGGATTCCGACTTGGCTAAATGACTGGTCCCATAATTTTGAGCCGAATCAAGTGGCGAGACCGGAACACTTCACCCCGCACCTCCAGAGGTGAATTTGAGAACTTGAAGGATATTGCAGCCACGACAGATTTTACTTGCCTCGGCCACCATTACTGAACACGGCGGTGGATTTGTAGCGACGAGCTTCGAACCAGAGCCGTTCAGATCACTGGCCCGCTGCTCTTGCCAAAATCTATGAATGAAAAAAAAATCTCCGGGATAAATCAAAGTAACAGATAAAGAGACAAAACCGGAACTAAAGGATGTCTCATTTTCAGAGTTTATTTCCCTCTTTTTGTTTTTTCTTTTCGTTTAATTTCTTTTATCGTTTCTGCCCATGGTCTTCCCTTCATTAATTCTTAATCTTCTCAGTTAACTGTTTCTCCTGATCGCGGTTTTTCTGAGTTTGAATTGTCAACCTCTATTTTTTGCATACACAGAGTTTCATGTTTCTTTGCGTTGCTTTCATCTATGTGGAAGTCGATGGAATCTGAAATAAGCATTAAGGTACTCCAAAAGATATCTGATAATAATTTTTTTACGTAAAGGAGGAAAAATCTTGTGTATCTGCCTGCACTAAAAGCTCTAAAATTTTTTTACTGTTATGGGAGCTTTTTTCGATTCAAGAAATTCTGCATCGGTTTACCTAGCAATTTTCGTTTCATTTCTTTTATTGTTTCTGCCCGTGGTCCTTCCATCACTAATTCTAAATCTTTCCAGTTAACTGTTTCTCCTGATCGCAGTTTTTCTGAGGGTGAATTGTCAACCTCTTTTATTTGCATATGAAGGATATCATGTTTGTTCCGTTGCTTTCGTCTATGTGAAAGTCGCTGAAATTGGAAATAAGTATTAAGGTACTCCAAAAGATATCTAACAATATTTTTTTACGTATATTAGGAAAAAAAACTAGTTTATCTGCCTGCTGTAAAAGCTCTAAAAATCTCTAAAATTTTTCCTTTACCGATATGGTAGCGTTTTCGATTTAAGAAATCCTGCGTCAGTTTACCTAACAGTTTTCATACCCAAATGATTTTTCCTGCGTAGGATATTCAACTCTTTTCGCGTCAGATGATGAAACTTTCATCTTTATCTACCGACTAAATCCTGTGTAATAAGAAAAGAAAAAAAGGAATCCTTCTTCAGTTCTAAAAATATGTTATTACGGGTATCCTATTCATTTTAAGAACGGTCTGATGTCCAAAAGTACGTTCGAAAGCGAATCGTGTAAAAGTGCTTTTGTCTGAGTTGGAAAGGACACAATAAAAATAAAAACATCATTGAGTGCGTCTTATTTTTTCGAATCGGATTACAACCTTTTTCACGCCAGGAGAATTGGATGTGCTACACTACAGCACTTTGGGATATTAGCAGTGGAGGCTCTTGGTCCATTCGAAAGTAGGGGACGACTATATTTTTAAAGAATATGGAGAAATGGAAGGGATAGAAGCATTTTTGTGTACAGAAATACAATTCTTTTGTTTGTAATGCCTTCTTTGGATGCATATTAGTATTTTGCATTGATAATGAAATCTTAAGGAGTTTAATCAATTATAGAAAAATTTGTCTGCAATATTGCCAGTGGTTGCTTGATTGATTCAGAGTACTACGGTCATTTTTTGCTACGCGCTGGCTAGTTAGACCGGGACAGCTTAAAGACAACTCCGAACGACTACGAACATCCATGCCAATAGATGAATTCGAACTCGCAGACTCTGGTACCGAAGGTCAGAGCCCTAGCCATTCGGCCGTCGTCCGACGCAATATTGCCAGTAAATTTGGAAAAAAGTAGCTGTGAACGATACAGTATAAGACTTAATGACATATGCAACCTGAACAAACAAGACAATTGTTTTAGACATCAGTGCTTAGAAATAGAATAAATTTGGAGGAAAGTAAATAAATTACGAACATATTTTAGAGTGTGTAATAACCCACTCTGGGATTATTAGGCTATGATCGTGAGGCTAGTAATGTCGCGTTGCGACTAACTCTCTTTCAATCCACAATTAAGTCAGGGGTTACAACTCTCAGTAAATACACTTTGATTACATATATACAATTTATTTTTATACACATATATATATACAGCTTCAACAAATAGCATCATGCTAACTTCTCACCGCAATTTAAACACAGAATCAATCAAGAACATATATATATTATTATAATTAAAAAATAGTATTTCTACAATTGAACACTGCCTACCCTTGTGGGTTAAGTGGCGAATATGTATTAAGCGTTGAATGTGAATTACATATTGTTAAAAATGCTCACCCTTAGACGGTTGTCACTGTAGTTACGGCTTGTTCCAATCACTAGTAGACAAAAGGTCTGATTAACGTTCGTACCTCACTGTGCACACAGTTCTGTCAACAAAGTTCTATATTACTATAGGGAAAGTTCTGGATATCGTAACACACAGAGTTCGGGCTCTCGTAGGTCGATGATCAATCAGGAATACCTCTGTGACGTAACTGTCCATTAGTGGATCTGTCGGTAGCGGTCTCCGTCATACGCGGATTCACCTCGGATGCACACGTAATTTTTCGTTGTTTCGATACTCTGATTACTCATCTCCGACGTCTGTAGTATCCTTCATCGATTGGTAGTTATAGGCGGGTAAATACATTCTCGTTTAAGTTGTGGCCAGGCCGCATCAGTCGTCTCTCCATCCTTTCTATTTCGTGTATCACCCGGTTACACTTCAGCTTGATTCGCTGGGCATTCAATCTTGCGTCAATTTTTTTAGAAGTCTCGTAGCCCTTGTAGCAGCTTAGGGTATTTGTCGTTCTTTTTTGTAGTAAGGGGATCTCTTGTCGGTCCTGTGTCAGCTTAGTTTTTAGGCATCTTTTTTTTTAATAACGGGCTTTTTTTAAAAATGCTTTACGCCCTGTATATATATGTCGTTTCTCTTTTTTTGATTGGATCTTGTCTTCTGGCTTGTGATTCGCACGCTCCGCCTCTTGATTGTGCTGGGGGACGAACCATCATGTTCATAGGTTGGCTCCTGTTTTTATGTCTGCATTTTAATTACACTGGACGCCTCACCTCGTCTGGGAAATTTCTCAGCTCCTATGCAGCACCTGTTTCCTAATCTCAGGTTTAAGCTTCTGTCTTCTTAACTTTTATGGTTTTATTGCCTGCATTGATTGCTCGCTTGCGACGCCCCTGTTCCCCGGCGCCTGGCCGCTTGAGAGTCATAAATCCTTCTCACAATGCAGGCTGTGTGGTCCTACTCATCTAGATTGATGCGTATTCACATCTCGCTTATTACAGAGTGACATGTCGGTATTGAAGGCAATGAACAGGCACATTTGCTTGCAAAAAATGGAACCCGCATCCAGCAAGATAGTATGCCTGTTACACCGGATACACTCAAGAGACACGTTTTTGAAAAATTTAGAGAGGTAAGCGACTTCGATATGGTGGATAACTGAAAGGTAAAACCTGGGAGAACATTCAAAACTGTTGGAAATCGTATGGCCCCAAACCACGCAAGGACGCTGTAGCAAATTTCAGGCTATAGACTGGACACGACTGATTGGCAGAACATCTGTCCAAAATGGGTATATTTCCTACCAACGTTTGCCCGATCTGCAGGACAGGCGTTATGAATTCGGATCCCGTACTAACTTGCCATGGACTTGACAGAATCTCCCAGAGAAACGGAGGCATCAGCAAATTGTATTGGGATGCAAAGACCAGTATGAACTCTCTTTGTGACTGAACTTTTTGATTGTGTATATTTTTCTAGTTTATTTTGTTTCTAGTTTTTATTGTTGGTTTCTAGTTTATATTGTTGTTTTGTTTTGTTTCCTGATCATTTGTAATGTTGTGGGTTGCCTGATCTGTATGAATTAATTTCCAGAATAGAGCCATATGTAACACACATATTTTAGAATGAAGTTTCACACTCATACATTCTCACCTACATTCAACCTTAAAGAGAAGAGAAGTGTAACTCTTTTATTTATCTTTTTGGAAGAATATTATTGGTTGATTTGTTTATAAGTTCTAAAGGAGATTTTAGTGTATACATTAAAAAAATATGGCATAATATGTCTGCAACATTCTCAATAATTTTGAAAGAAAAAGACAGGACGAGCAAGTATTAGCCGCGATGTAAACATCGGTATTTATATTCTGGGCATACGAAAGACTTTCTTTTTTATAATTGAATGATAATTCAGGAAAACAAATAAATTTCAGACAGTTTCAATTAATTATAAATATATTCTAGAATGATGTTTGGATCTGCTACACTTTCTTCCTTACTTTTAACAATTAAAGAGGCTGAAAAGAAAGAGAGGTGAGTTGGAGGGTTTTCGAGAAAAGAGATTTAATTCTATTACTTTAAATGCACTTTTCGGATGCATTTTATTTATTTGTCGATTTAACATGAGCTTTAAGGAGCTCGTACAAGTATTTTAAAAAAATTCCGATAAATAACGTTGCAGAGTTTCAAAATTGACATAATTTGTCTGAAGCGTCGTCTGAAACTTTTACAAAAGAGACGAGACGTGAGAGCATTGCAGGACATTATTGGCATATACCATCAAAGTATCTTTACCATCAAAGTATTTTTTATTTTTTTTTGTGAATAAATGCACTATTTAAGAAAAATATTCAGACATTGTAAACATGTTGGACTTTTATAATATAATGTACTTTTATACCTAATGTATCCCAAATCATAGAAAATAGAACCATTTTAAGAATTTTTGTTTCACAGTTCACAATTAAATGTTATTGCATAGCTTTTCAACACTTGTGGCGTCATTTACTGTTTTAAGAACCTTAGTGGAATTCAATATACAAAAATTTCTAGAGAGCACATCTACTTGGCTTAAAATACAATGTAAAATAAAATGACACAAACCACGAGTTTTTATGTGGATTACAGAGCCTGATACAACACTTTTATGCTGTGCTTTCAATGCGTATCCTTCCGTATATCTGTACTTAAATTGCAATTATCTCGGAATGCATTTTTTAGCGATCTATCGCATGGCTCACACACCATTTTACAGACTCAGTTTCCTAGCATGTAACGTGCTCTCCATGTTCTCTTTAGTAATGTAAACAAAACCTGCTTTTCTATACTATAGATAAGCCTAATAACCAAGGCCGGTTCCATAGGTGAGGGTGGCGAGGCGACCGTATCAGGCGCCAAAACTTCTTTGGTGCCAATTCTACCGAAAAGACGGTGTGAAAAACAATAAATTATAGAGTTGCAATCAAACAATTTGCTGCAATGAAGGCTTGAAGAATTATTTAGAAATACACTCAAGAGCCAAAACATTATGACCACCTGTCGATAACGAGTTGGCCCACCTTTGGCGCGCAACACAGCTTCAACCCGCCTTGACATGGATGCCACAAGTCCTTGGTAGATGGCCGGAGACAGATTGTACCAGATGTTTAAGCAACGGTCACGAAAATTCCCGATATTGCGAATTGGTGGTCTTTGAACTCTGAGCTGCCGTCCCATGACATCCCAAATGTGTTCTATCGGATTGAGATCCGGTGAGTTAGGCGGCCAGGACATTAACTGGAATTCAGCATCATGTTCCTGGAACCACTCCAACACAATTTTAGCCTTGTGACACGGGGCGTTGTCCTGTTGGAACATTCCATTTCCAGCTGGAAAAACAGAGGCCATGTGAGGGTGCAACTGGTCCGCAATGATGTTCAGATACCCTGTAGCATTCATGGTCTGCTCTACCACAACCACGGGTCCCAGAGACGCCCAAGAGAACGTCCCCCAAAGTATAATACCGCCATCACCGGCCAGTGTATGACCTACTGTACATTGAGGGAGCAACAGTTCGCCTGGAAGATGGCGTATCCTGACACGGCCATCGACGTGATGAATCACAAACCGTGATTCATCTGACCAGGCAACTCTCTCCCACTGATCCATGGACCAGTCGCGATGTACCCGGGCCCAGCGCAGGCGCAGTTGGCGATGGCGCTTGGTCAGCAAAGGCACACGAGTGGGACGTTTGCTGCGTAGCCCCATATCCACCAGTGTCTGCTGAACAGTGTGCTGCGATACTATTCTACTTGGCCCTGCATTGTATTGGGCTGTCAGCTGAGCCACTGTCTGGCTCCGGTTTTGCTTCACCATGCGAGACAGTCTCCGACGACCTTTTTCTTTGATAGCGTGTGGACGTCCAACACCATGTCGTCTACTGCTGGTTTCACCGTCATTCATCCACTTTGCATAAGTACTAACAACTGTAGGTCGCGAACAACCCACGAGTCGTGCAGTTTCGGAAATACTTGTTCCGAGCCTTCGAGCCATTACAATCTGCCCTCTATCAAAGTCGCTTAGATCCGCAGCCTTTCCCATCACATACAGAAGTAAGTGAAAGAATGATTCTTCATACTCTCCAGCAGCAGTTAAATACCACTTCCACCTGATCACGTGCCTTCCACGTCATCCAGGCGAATTCATTGCAAAATGTAGGGGTGGTCATAATGTTTTGGCTCTTGAGTGTATATATATATATATATATATATATATATATATATATATATATATATATATATTGTAGCGAACTGAGGTTCGTAGTTTCAACCAGTAGATGAACCAACACACCAGGTATACATCACTCATTACATAAACAAAACAAATGCAATTTATTGAGCAATTTGATGATGATGAGATATGTACACTGCACAGATGTAAGATGATCTTCGTAAATTAGGAAATCACACTCGATTTAATCGGCGTGGGGCGGAGTAAGAACACAGAAGTCCGCTAGGCTAGCAGAACTGGCTCTGCTTCAATGATGAAGAAACGGCACTTCGTCCTGATGGGAAAAGGGCTCCCCAATAATATCAACGGCGGTGACCACTGCACCCGGTGTTCACGCACCCGGTAGCGATGAAAATATTAAATTAAGGAGAAAGGACTCCTCACTGGAAAATAAGGTAGCAAAGGCTACTTCCACGAAGACTGGTCTCCGACAAATTAGCGGAGTATGTTTACTCCTGCAGGAACTAATTCGTCGCTGCAAACAGTCACAAGGGACTCTGAACCTCTAAGGGCGGCAAACCCGGCTGCTCTTAAACTGGATCCGCTACGTGTCAGGAACTAAAAGACGCAAGCCACGACTGAGGGGTCCATTCTCTTTTATAGAAGAGCCTCCACCGGATATTGCATCACTCTCCGGAATGTCGAACGATCTAGAACAAGTGAGCAACGGAAATGGGTTTCCTGGGGCGATAATGAAATATTTTCCCCGGGTCTAAAGCGGCCGCCTTTTTAGTTTGTCCTCCAAGCCACTTCAAAGAGTCTCAAAGGGCCGCTTCGGTAAAATGCGAAGGGCACGAGTAATTTTGTTTAGGCACGCGACGCCTCCAGGATGCTGCTTAACAACTGATAGTTCATGAATGAAAGCACCTGGAGTCTCCTGTCATTTATAACTGACATCCGCGGTGTCACCCGGCGGCGATGACTAAATCAAGAAAAATGACCGATGTCCCCTAACGTTCTGTGGAACAAGTCTATCGGATGAACAAAGGGAAAAATGCCGTCAGCATTTTGCCACCTAAGTTGTCGGGATTCTTTTGATGAGTCTCAGGCCGAGATAGAAGAATTTCTTTTGTTAACGGAGAGGTTGAAATGCAATACTCTACAATATATATATATATATATATATATATATATATATATATATATATTATTTCTAAAAGGTGTTTTTTTAATCCCATTTTCTCCCTTCATACTTAACCAAACACTATAAATGAGATACCATTTTTAAAATTAAGATCTCCGCTTCGAGCGAATTGTTAATTTAGAATTACACATCTTATTGTTTGCTTAAAAATTGAAGAATAAACAATAAAACAAATTTTCTTACCTATATGGCGCGCTCTAGCTTTTTTTATTTTACCATTATCAATCGTACTGAACTTTTAAATTTAAAAATCGTTTGCTTTTATTAGCAGTCTGTGATTTCATTATTGAGTTTCTTTATTGGCAACATCCGTGTAGGTGTACATTATTCTTTTTGCATGGAAAAACCATATATATTATTAAAAGAAGGTGATTTTTTGTGACGGTCCCTTTCTCTCCCTTCATATTTAACCAAAATCGATAAGTGAGGTACCAAAACCGATAAATGAGGCCTCGAAACGGCATGGTCAAATAGTGTGCACAAAGAGGTTTTGTAATGTAAATATCACATTTTCCACGAGTTTGTGTCACATTTAACTTTTAATATTGTCTACAAAGGTGTTTTGACATGCACATATCTCACGTTCCCCTGCTTTGTCTTATGCTTCGCCTCCAATATTGTTGCCAAAGGCGTTTTGTAATTGGTTTTCTATTATCCTTACGCGCCATTGTTATTTGACAAATTCGACAAGGATACGTCGACCACAGCGTAAATAAACAATTGCTACAAATGGACCGGTTTTTCTTTCATCCTACTACAAACAACCAACCTCACTATATAATTAGTCGTATTTCAATCGCACGCGAAAGGGTCGCTTAGGCCACCTAATTATTTTCATTACATAACAAATTTTATTCAAACTTATTTATCTTTTCAACTTTTTTTAAAGTTCTGTAATTTTTTAAAAGTAAATACAAATTTTCTCCAAACTGTCCGTTATTCTATTAAGCAGACTTTTTTTAATAGAGGTACATTCATTCCTTAAGAGTCTGTCTAAAAATTTATAAAAGCGCCGTTCTTAGAACTTGCCTCAATCGCCACAGTGGATCTGTCCAGCTCTGCTGATAACTGCAGAAACTTAATCCTGCTTAAATTCTTCATCCTTTCTTGTACTCTCGTTATTTGATAATTATATTAAAGCATGGAATTTACGTGACTAATGTACACTGACAGTTGATGTAAAGTTAAGAGGGAATTTATCTTTCATAGTTTACAATAATTTGAATTATTATTGTAAGAATTCTGATATACGACGACATGTTAAAAATGAATAGAAAATAACATGTGTCCAAAAGTCTAAAGAAAAAGGTTAAAAGATAGAAAAAATAAAGAAGATCGGATAAACAAAGAACAACAAGAAAAAGTTAAGGAGATCAATCCTAAAATCGGATTTCTTCCCGAGAACGCGAGCAGCAGGTGTCTGGGAAGTTGGTGTTAACATTAGTTGAGGACAAGCTGCTTCAGCTTCGTGTGTATGTATCATTTGTTTTTTTTTCTTTTAGAGATAGAACTGATAGAATTGAGAAAAAAAGGATTACTGAGTTTATCTTGTCTGGAAAAACAACAAAAAAGTGAAAACAAATTCCGTGCCTGGAAATCTGACTTCGACTTATCATTGTTTTTCAATAAGAGTGAAGTTTTAAAGTGAGAACCAGTTTTTCTTCGAATAACTATAGAAGCATTAAGCTAAATCTATCGAAAGAACGGTTTATGATAGTTATTGCTGCGTGTTCATGTAGCTTTGAATTACTTGGTGAGAGTAGAATTTATTTCGGGAAATTATTCTGGGTTCAGTATACTCTCACATTAACAGGTGTATTGCAAATGATTTTAGAACCATTGTGTCTGTTCTTGTGATGCAATATATCCCGACTAACAACCATCAATTTTCTATTTCAAGATTTCCATTCTTCAATAAAATTCACTCTTCTTGATTCGAATATCATATTAATTATAATTTACAACTATGAGGTTAAAGAGAAATTCGAGCCTTAGACAACTAAATATCAGTTGTCACTGATCTGATTTTTAAATCTTAGAGGCTTAAAAATGAGCAAATGCACATAATACGCGAATTCAAAAATTTTCCCAAATATTTAAGCTTGTTTAGAAGGAAAACTTATAAAACATCCTCTAGAACAGACCGTAACACTTCTATCCCTGATTACAACTAGAAATCTTAGTATGCTATTGTAATGAAAATGGAAATTCCCAAGAACCTCTCAGAACAAATGATCTTGTAAAATGTAGTTTTATGAACTTTGCCTTTCACACTTAATCTGTTACCAATATTGGTGACTTTCTCTCTGTCAAGAATTTCTGCTTTTTAATTCTTTTGAGTTATAACTTTGATAACCTCGTTTTCTCACGAGGGAAATTTCACCTAGTGTGTATATCATTACGTTATTACATTACATGTGTGTACATTATATTACATGCGCACTATATCATTAAACATTCGGAACTTTGACTAGTCTTGAATCAGTCCTTGGAAATTTTGGAGGAGATTCTAATGTAAATAGTTCCTCATCCAAAGATCGAGAGTAAGGTATTGCCTTATGCAGCAGTACTACAGCCTGTTGTAAGATATTGCCTTAGATCTCAAGTAAAGTAATACCATCTTTAGGGTAGCCAAGCAAGGTAATACCTGTTTCCAGTGATCATTCAAAATTTAGAGTTATAAATCTTTTGGAACTTTATCGCTTTCAACTTAGTGATATTTAGACTTAGGTGCCTAATATTAGCAAGGTTTTAGGTGTATCACCGCTGGGTACTCTAGGAATACTACTGTATACGCTGGGTACTCTAGGCTAATGTAGATACAGCTATCCTCTTTTACGCATATTTATAATAAAAATGTTATCCCGGCTTATAATTTAATTTTGGTTGCATAGGTATACTGAAGAATATTTTTGGCGAAATTGTCTAAGGGCTATGGTATGTGGAGGCATTTAAAGAAAATTTAAGGATATAGTTTTTGGTCTGTGGTTCAAAGTAGGGAATTAAGCCAGAGTTTTATATCCTGGTCAAGAAAAAAAAATCTTTAAACAGATTATAGCTGCATGATTGTATTTTTTTAATTATAGAATTGACGAGAAAAAGTTTAGAAAGCAAAATCATAATTCAGAGCCTAATTGATTTGCACGTGCAATTTTATATAAAACCTTTATTATTTAGTAAAATAATATGCGCATATAAAAATTATAATTCTGAATGTATTCCATAATTTTAAGAAATTGTAAAAAGTGTCCCCGATTATTATTTCTTATTTTTTCCATTCCAACGCTGGGATTTAATCGATACACGAATTCACATATCCTTAAATGTGACATTGCTATGCAGTCGAGACGAGAGAATCCAACACATGGTTGTAAAAATGTACAGGGTCGTCGGTAGTTTGTGAGTACTGGCGGACAACGTGCATTTGAAAGTATTTTTTCCTACGTCAGGTGGTGGCAACATCAGCCATGAGCCCTTTGGCAGCCCAATAAAATTTAGCCTTACTATAAAAGTTTTCAAGAGTAAAAGTCATAAAAGAAAGTGCATTGCAGTTCGTCAAATGTAAAAAGTTCATAACTTCGCCCGAAGGGCACAAAACACAGTCAGGAGTATACTTTCACATTAAAAAGTGTATTGCAAATGCCACAACAATATGGTGCAAATGTCCACAAAGGAAGTCATGATCTGTAACAAGTCTAAAATTTGCCGTGAAGACAGGACGAGGCAAATCCATTGGGATGGGCAACACGAGCAGGATATTTCATGTCTTATCAATCGAGTCTTGTTCATAGTTATGTCTAAGAAATCTTTCTAGTGTGTTCTTTGAGAGCTGTGTAGATTGTTTTCATGATTGTAGAAAAATATTTTGGGTTTAATTGTGTCAAAATATTGAACAAAAAATTATTCTTACCGTTTCATGTAACTGCTGACACATATTTCAGTGCTTTCAACAGTATTTGACAGGTGCATGCTATTTTTTACGCGACTTTGAGTCAGGAGCGCCGCAAGGGTGGCCCTTGGGTTATAGGAGATTAAGTTTAACCCCCAGAAAAGAGGCCAAAATTTGTTTAGAAAATGTAATTTCATAGTCAATTTACTTTGAAATCTCCCTGAGAAAGAAATTAAATTTCTTACTATCTGAAAATGCCCCAAAAAGAGTTTCTGGTTGCGCCAGAGCAGTAAAGCTTAATGCGGGCACCCGTGGATAATAAACCTATCCCCTCGGTAACTTAGCACCTTGACGCATTAAATGTGGGATTTTCATTTAAATTATCACCCAAATAATCAAAAATAGAACTTCTCATGGATCGTGCTGTAAAGTAATAATAAAGATTGATTGATTCGATGAAACAATTTGGCACAAGTTTGGTGGATATCGCCATTAGACCATGTTTTTCAACTACGACAGCTGTTATTATCATGTAATTGACATACAAATAGCACAATACTTTTCCCATTAACGCTTTGAAGTTTCAGTGGGAGTGAAGTTGTTATTTAAAGAAAGAATGGAGATTTTTGATTTATCTAGGCCTACATTGTAAGTATTACACACATGAATATAAATTTATTTTAGCTTAAATATCAGAGTCTATCTTCCTTCCTTGAATTCAAAAAATATTTTTGCTTATTCTTCACACATATTTTTTTAAAGAAAAATGATATTTTAGGAGGTTATCTTTCCTAGAACGCGTTTTCTGATTTGGACATTTTTCTGGAGTACAAATTTATATTTTTCGCCTACAGAAAAGCTCCCCTCATCTCGAAATAAATCCTACCATTGCACTTTTTGAAGTCAGCCGAACATTATACCACGTCTGTTTTCAGAAGAAATGAAAAAAAAAAGAAACAAGGTCTCGGAAATATGAAACAAGTGAAAGTAAAATGCTTTAAAGTGACACTCGCTAAAAATTGGAAGGAGATTGTTTTTAGAAAGTGTAAAAGGGATCTTATTTTTTCCTTCTTTGTTCTGTTTTATTCCGGATTTTATTTGAAGAGGTATTTGAAAACGCAATTGACAGGAAAGAATCCTTGTCAGGTGTCAAGCACTTACGCTAAATCTTTTCAAGCACACCAGTGCCAAAGATTTAATTTGAAAATTTTGTGTTGTGCAGATAGAATATAAATAAAAATAAATAAACTTGTTTACGTTTTATAAAATCTAATTTTACATTTTGTTTATTTTGACCTCGAATTTTTCTTCAGGAAAAATAAAATACTAAGAAATGTTTAAACAAATTTAACTAACTTTGATTTTTTGAAACACGAAGATGGTATTTACTATAGTTGTTATTATCAAATGAAATATACAATGCCTTATAATCCTAGTAAGCATTATTGTTTTCATGTCTAGACATCTTTTCTGGGGAAGTATTTCAGAAGGTGTTTACATGGAACATTATCGCAAAATTTATAGCATCTATCTTTGCAAGCAGTTTCAGAAAAAAATTATTTAAGCACATCATTTTAGAAAATGAATTTTGAGCACAACATAATGTTATTTAACACTCTACGTTTATTAGATTTTAGTAGTATAAGAATTAAGTTTTATTTTTGATTTATTTTAACTTTTTCTGTGTTAGAGGGTAAAACTTACACTATTTGAAAATACCAAAGGTGTGAATAACGTCAGTTGTGCTCTAATTTTATATCTATCCCCAATAATATATTTATACATAATTTAAGTCCTAGTTATTAGAAACGTACGGTGTTGTATCTAATCTTTTTATTACTTCTTTTTATTACTTATTTAATTATTTATATCAAACAAAGCAGGTAGTAATTGATTTAAACTTATTCCTTATATTTAAAGCGTATAGTGGTTAGTATTGCGTTGTGTTATAAATGTCTTAACTAAAACAATAACCTAGATTCTGTGGCTAACAGAAATTCACAAATGATTTCTCACAAAACATGACAGACACAATTTTAACTGAGGGATCAAACCAAAAAATTTATTCGTTACCTTTACACAAATTAATATAATCTTATCTCCTTACGTTAAACAATAGAATTTATAGAAATCTTATCTCACTGCCATAACTCCTTTATACATCAATATACACATACATATTAATAATTTCACTCGTTCAACTTGTAAACATAATACTAACTAATAATATCCCTCAATAAATTAATATCACTTTGAACAACATAAAGAAATAAAATATGGCCACAATAAAAAGGAAAAAAATTTTAGATTGACTGACCAAAAAAAAACTTTAAAAAAATTTTTAAATTAAATTAAGCCATTGCTAAAAAAAAATCTTATCGGATAGCTTAGAAGCCTCGAGGCCACTTCCATACTCCATCGTCTTAGAACATCGGGAGGGACAATCCTCCAGGTCCAGGGTCTTTGTTCAACAATCTTCATCATAATGGCGTTCTTCGAAAATTCTCGTCAACTCCGAACAAACGGCAGCATTGATCAGTGCAGAGACATCCAGCTAGAGCTTCCGTCAGCCAGACAACCAGGAAAAAGGAAAAGACCCCGTATTTTTTTGTGTGCAGCCCTTTTATAATCTTTTTTAGTCCACTCCACGTGGTACTTTTAATTACATCATCTGTGCTGTTACTGGCCTCAAGCATGTCCAAGAGCTTCTCTGAACCTCTCACATCCAGGTACAACCCTATAGGGAAGCCCCAGGTGGTCCTCTTATCAGCACATTCCTTTGCAAAAAGTGGGCAAAATCGTCTCTTTTTTTTAATGCAACTGAATAAACTGTATCGCCATTTATTTAAAGATTCTCGAGAAGCGCTTCTGTGTTTCAAACCAATACGTGATAATTTAAAAAATATTTATTTATAAAAAAGAGAAAAATTAAGCGTATAAAACTTAAAAATATAAAGGGGGAAAATAAATAAAAAGACTAGACAAAGCTTAATTTAAAAAAAACAACTTTATCTTGCATCAGTCAATCCACATGAAAAAAAAATTTAAATAAATTGAAAATTGTCAGTCAATCAAACACTAAAATACATTAAATTCCTGCATGTTACATTTATAGTACATAAAACCTGATTTATCATTTGCTCAACTTTCGTGAATGCCACTACAATTAATTCGCGCGAAAATTAATCTAATGACACTCATCAAAGTTAAACAATAGGTGGAGAAAATTATTAAGGTATTGAATTCACTGTATATTTAATTTAAATTATTAAATTTATAAAACGATACACAACAACGGATAGGTAAGGCCGGCATTCTGCGATATAGCATCCTAAATACAACCATTTTTGCAAACATAAAAGTCGTCAATTTAAATAATAAATAAAATTTCAAAGTGTATAAATAGTTTGTGAAATGTAAAAGCTTAAATACTTCGGCTATATATTTAAAAAAAAAATTCTCTACATATTTCATAGAGTCTCGGTCCTTACGTATCAGTATTTGTAAGAGAAGATCTAGGATGATTTTTTTATTTTTAGAACTGACAAAAATAGTATCTAAACTATGTAAAACTGGCTGACTGACTTGGCATACATAGATTGGAAACAGAAGAATTATGGAGTAGAAATTCTACAAACTCATGATAGGCCGATTGACAGTGGTTTAATATTTGACAAGTTGTTATGAACTAACATGTACCATGTAAAAACTGTGTGCTTCGGGAGAGAATTGAGTTTGCGTCTCCAAAACCTCCAGTCTGGTATTCAACCAACTGAGCTATCCAGACACATTGATGAAGAGTTATTTCCTGTGACTCTCCCTCACATATTTTCCACTTTCATTTTGAATGAAATCTAATATTACGCTAGATATATATTTTATTTGTTCACCTCCCTATCCACCGGTTGCCTGAACGTCCAAGAGATTGGGCTGTCGCAGCTTTTAGATTGACGACGGGGCATAACTGTCGCGCCGCTCATCATCATCGAATCAACATACTGAATAGCAGGTACCTTTTTGTGCTAATTCTTTTGTATTTTGCAATGTGTAATATGCTTGGTTAGCTAGAGTATTAACACTTTCCATACCGCGTACACTTTTAAGAATACTATGAACCAAAATTTCAGACCATGTGTTACTTTTGTAATTGGTAGACAAAGTGCAAGAAAACACTTGTTGATATCACCCTCACATGCTCTGTGATGATGTTTACAGCATTTTTTAAGCCGTTTGCCATTAGAGTGCGAGTGTTGTGGGATTGAGTTTTCGGCTTTCTTTGGTGGGAAGTAATTATTTTGCAAATTGGCTGGCTTGAAATCACAAAAAAAAATATTGTGCTTTCCGTTCAGAGGTATTTTTAAATATAATATTGAGGGGAACAGATGAATGGAAACATACCCGAAATTTTCAACCTATAAAAATTAAATTCACTTGCCTCTTTAACTGTACTTATAGATCAATTAATAGAACTCCGAAGTTTAGCCATTCTCAGAAAAGTGGATGGTAAAACAATGTACGCTAATGTGCCAAATGCAAGTGATTAATACACATGATATTTTTATGTCAAAGGGAATTAAACTTATATGTTTACTTTACAATATATTTTGTAGATTTATTATTTACCAACTGATGTGTTTTATCGTATCGTATCAAATCGTATGGAATCGTATCGTTACGTATCTTCTATTGTAATGTATCGCATCCTATCGTATCGTATTCTATTGTGTCGAATGTTATAATGTATCGTAACGTATCGTATATAAGTATCGTATCGTGACATAAGTAACGTATATGTATATTGGTTAATATATTGTAGTATGTTTTTATAGTATATGCATAGTGTTGGTGTTGTATGGGTTTATATAATTGTTTATTATAGCCTGTATTTATTTTGTATTGTATGGTCCTAGTCAAGCTGATTGCCATTGCGAGATTTGTCATCTTTCAAAATCATCCGTATACCTTTGGGAAGGACGGATTATCTTTTGGACTTACTTACCAACTAATGAGGGGGCCCTGGGTTGCCCAAATTGGTCGGCAGATCTGTACTGTCCGTCCGGTCCCCAGGCCCGTACTATTCATAAACCGAACAGGGGAATTCAACCCTCGGCTGAGTTTGCAGGCTTTGATACGCAGCTTCTGGTCTTCAGGTTTTTCACGGCCGATACGTACTAGCGGAGGGGGCCGAGGTGGATTTGACGATTACCAACTAATGAGGGACCGGTGGGGCCATTCTTCGGGAGTTTATTATACTCCTTGACACGGCTCCTAAGGCCGAAAATCAACACGGACCCTCAGCTTCGTATTCAGGAATTACTGCAGCTACTGCCTATCTGTGCAACCACGTATAGAGATGGCTAACTTCTACCCTAACTTGGGTATATGTAAATTGAAGTGACCCTATAATGAAGTATAAACGACACTTAATAGATATATATAACAAAGTTTATTCTTTACTTGACGCATATACTTGCATTTCAAAACAATACTGCGTACTACTGGTACAACCTGTATAAACATTGTGCAGGAAATACAGTTCGATATACTCAAAAGTACAAACACTATACAAGGAATATTATTTCAAAAATACTCACAAATTATTCTAAAGTCCAATCAGTGATACTGCTCAGTAATCTTTGGCATATAACCACAAATAATCTTCGTCTAACGGGTTGATAAGAACTCGCGTAAGTTTGAAGCAAACTAGCTAATCGCCACAAGCGGCAAACAAACCAGACTGCACACCCTTTCTGTAATCTAGCTGCTCGGTATTTATACCAACGGACTATGCTGAAATTAGCATAACTTAAGTGGCTTCTTTAAATTTATGCACTTAAAAGTTCGATTATTGTCAATCGAATCTTAAACCGACCTTACACACGTTTATGTCGAAAAAGACGGGAAACATTTACTGTTCGTGATTACCAACTAATGACTAAATTTCTAGAACAGAACAAGCGAAAAAGATATAATTTTTACATATTTATAAAAATCTTACGCTGTTTTTGGTGACCATGGTCTGAAATGACACTTATAAAAATAACCACTTGTCAGGAAATGTGTTTAGAATTTCGTAAATAAGAGTCTATATGTCATATTTGTGTCGTGATACCTTCAAATATTTCTTAATAATTAGCTGTAGTTTCTCAAATTTAATTTACAAAGTTCAGAACTCCCGAGATGTGAGCCTGATGGGTGACATATAACATTTCTCGAAAAATCAGTAAAATCTTTATTCAGAAAATATAAATAAAAATACTGTTACTAATTGTTAAAAATTTCACTTCAAACATAATTTCTTTTTTCGTGTGTGAGTTTTTAGGTATTATACCACTCATCATAATATCTTTAACAATACATTTCTCCAACAATAAAAAACAAAAACGATTATTATAATTTACGACTGGAATTGAATTTTTATTTAATGTGGGTTATTTCATTTCTTAAACAAATTTGAAACTGCAGAGTAGTATTACTTCAAAAAATGAATGCGATATAAGATACACATTTTTTTTCTTAATTTCTCCTGAAAAAAATTGCTTCAAAATGCAATTAAAAAACACACCCTCAAGCTAGAACATTTCCTTTGCCCATATTTGCCAGGAACTAAAAAAAAAACGTTTAATTTCTTAATCAAACAACAGAAAGAAATATAAAAAGGAGCAATGACTAAGTCTTCCATTCAGTTGGAAGAAATTAGAATAATAATGATGTAAAAAAATCGAATTTATGAATATTAATATTTGCTTACTTTCGGGTAGGATATTTCTTTCCTTCAGTGGAAGACCTAGAATAGAAAAAAAAAGAGAAAGACAAAGTTAATAAAAATTGCAGCGATAGAAAAAACAAGAAGTCTTCTTTTCTCTTTTATTGGCAGTTAGAGAGAAAAAGAAGTGAAACCATTTTTGCATAATTTAATAACACGTCTACGTCCTTTTATTTCTTTTCAGAGTGTTGATCAAAAAAGGATTTTTCGCACAGTGCTGCCACCGCGGAGAATCTAATAAGCAAAAAAGAACCTTTAATAATATGAATAATTCATAACTTGTGATTGAACAATACAAACTGTGTCGGTTATTGTTCCCGCCGTTAATATAGAGGGTAACTTTATTCTGAGATCGAAAATTACTTCAAATGCAAATTGCGAGTCATGCTGTAATATTTTTTGGACATTTTTTTTACCCCTCGAAGCACTTTTACTTCATTGATATTAGTATATTAAAATGCCCTAAGTTTCGCCATCTAGTTAATGCTCGTTTATGGACTATAAAAGCTAAAAGTTAGAGTTCTTAAGTAACGATTACTCTCTTTATCCCATCTAGTTTTTTTAGAAATAATGATGATACAAGATGTGAATTTTTATATTTAAAATTGAAAAAATAATAGAAAACTTTTATTTTTATTAGATCAAAAACATTTATGTTAGAAATCATATTGCAAAACGTTTTTGAAGAGTAATTTTTGGAATTTTTCACCTCAGATTTTGTATTTATTTGTTTTGATACGTATGTATCGCAATAAAAAAGAAGTAATTTTATTTAGTTTGTTCTTGATTTCTTGAGTATACACTTTTTCTTTGCTTCCTTGAAACCACTTTTTAAGGTTTTTTTTCTTGTTATCGCTATATTTTATTTCTTGGTTTTACTCTATTTCCTCTTTTTTATGTTTTTTTTTCCTGTTGGCAAATTTCTGTTGATAGAAGTGGCAACGTTTTCAGTCTGTGCACTGCTGAGCTATTTTCTCCAATCGTGCTGCAGCTTTGCTGCTCCTGAAGAAGAAAGCCCCGACCTGGGCCGTTTTCGAAATTTGATATGAATTTTTGCCGTTACAGGGGATGTCTAAGGTTATTTTTAAATTTAAAGCTTTTCATAGGTTTTGGTGCGCTTATATAAATATATGGGAAAAATCGTCTTTAACATTGAAAATTTTGGATTTCCCCAGGCTTGCCTGCCTTAAACATTTCAGATTTCCCCCAAAAAACTCAATTTTTATTTTTATCTAACTATTTCAATTACCTGATATAGGATATCTGGTATACATAGATAATGGGAAATTATCCCCTTATATAAGGAAAACAGTGCAGCTTAGGTAGATAATAGATTAACACGCAACACATGCACACACATATAGTTTTGAATAACTGATAAATATAAAAAAAAAGTGATTATTATATATTGCCAACCAGTACTATAAGGAAACTGATATCCGTGCAAAGTGTTGAATTTAAGTTTCCAAAGCACATGATTATTTTTGAAAAAACCTCAGAAATGTAGGGATTCAGAATACATTCCGCAAAAAACTATTTGGAGTTGTAAAGTGAATTTAAGCTATACCCAGCTCTTCGCTTTGCAGTTTTTTCTAAAACATTTAGAACTTAATCCAGCACTTCATTGGGAATAAAAGATGTGTATAACATAAGTAATTTTTGTAAGCATAAGCTACATTTCCGCTCTGATTGTCTACATTTTGCTAAAAACCAAGAAAGATTTATTTTATTATATATTTTCCTTATATCTATTCATTGTATAAAACATATCGGAAAAGTTGCACAAAACTGAGCTCATTATTCAATACAGTCGAACCCCGTTATAGCGAACCCGGTATATAATGAACTCACGGATTAACGAACGAAACTTTTGGTCCCGCCCTTTTCCTATTATACGTAATTTAATTCGTATTGTGTCAGTTTAATGTAATCGATTTTAGTCGATTTAATTCATTAATGATCATTTTTAATAGATTTTATCATTTTTTAGTATATCATTGTTGAATACACATTGCAACTAATGAGTTATACATTTTGTGAACTCTAGCATTTTTCTTAACGGTTCGGATATAGCGAACCACCGGATAAAGCGAACAAAACCTTTGGTCTCTTGAAGTTCGTTATAACGGGATTCGACTGTATATACAATATTCAGTCGTTAGTAATTAGATAAAACGGCATGTTCACACTGAATTCGGAGCGTTACGTAGCGTGTGCGTTAAAAATTTCAACCAAACACAGATCGTAATTCATTGACCACGTGATAAGTCAAACCAATCACAAGTCATGTAAACAATGTCGGAGCCAATATTGTAGCGTATCGCAACACTCTGGAAGCAATGTGAATAGGTCATAAGATTGTATAAGGGGATACAAAAAATAGTTTGATTACGTTATATGGATAAATGAAACACATTTTTCACGTATATTCATTTACAGTGTTACGCCTAATGGTTTATGATTATTTAGTATTTAGTATATTGAGCTTCAGTTCCCCAAATACTTGTAATATTTTAAATATTATGCCCTCTTTTCTAGCATTTAATGTCCCTTTCCTAAATCCAATCCCCAGTAATATTAATTTATCGCTTTAAAACGTTTAGCCACAGAACTTCCCATGAATCGCATGCCTTTGCATTTCTACACGTATATATCTTTGAATTCAGGAGTGGGTTAGCATCGCGAGCCCCAAAATCTGCTGACCCTACAAATAATAGTCACATGTTCCACTCGCCTCTTGCGCTTAATGTTGAAATGTGATATTACTTCGGAGCCGTCCTTCTGAAATGGACGGATGTACGTTTGTCACTCTAGTAAACGATTCGACCCGACTGCTTCCAAATTTAATTTTATTCCTTTCAGGCTGAGTCTAGCTCCAGCCATGTAAATATGAGCTAGTTTTCCCTTTCAGTTTATAATTTAAGGACGAGATGTAATGGGTATATTACATATATGTATACTATACGCATATATACATTGTAAAAGCCATAAAGTTACTTCGTCGTGATGAAAATTCAAACAGTAGTAGAATGATCATCATATTATTTTCAAATTCCTAGAATACAAAGATTCGTCTGACTTTTGCGACATCTTAAATTTTAAATTCTTCTAAAATCTGCAAACGTCAGGAAATCAATTACGTTTCTCTACTGTAGAAGATTTCTTTAAATTTCTTTAACTTTAAATAATACGTATCTACTCGTATATTAATAAAGCAAGGTCCGGGTCTGTCTGTCGGTCACACTCTCCGGGTGTGCCGCCTCAATGTGTGCGTGTGTGCGGCCTATGAAACTTACAGCCATGAAATTTGGCACACGGGTAGTACAGACTATGGGAAAGTGCACCTCGAAGCCCGAATTTTAAATTTTATTCTAGAAAATTTTTTATTTTATGTTTTGTGGGATATTTTATGTTTTTTTAACTTCAGATTACGATATCTCGGCAAAAAATGATCGTAGAATTTTGATCTTTTTACAATCTAAGACTACAGACATTTCTCCTTCAAACAAGACCACATTTGGTAGATCTCGCCTGGCAGCAAGTCCTTAAAAATAATTTAAAACTGACTAATATTTTATCAAAATATTAAACCCACTTTTTCAAGAAATTTACGCTGTTTTTAGGATCTACGGTCGATGCTCTTCGAGTTTTTATCTTACAAAGAAAATATTTACATCATCTGGAAGATGAAAGCTTTCTCATTCATATAAACCTCATTTCAAGTATCTATCTTAAAATTTCGATTTTCAATTGAATTTTAAAGAACGATACTTAACACAAATTTTCTATCGGTTCTTCAAACGCAAAGAACGGCAAATTCTCCCCTTAGGTTGTAAACAACGATTGAGTCATTCATTCACTTGATTAATTCATCGTCTTCCTTTGATGGCTTAAGCGTAGCTGGGCGAAGCCCGGCTAGTTTATAATACTCAAATTTTGAGTGTGTTTACATATTACGGCAAAACGACGCAAACGAGTGTCGTATTAATGAAAATATCGTAACTCTGAAATGTGTGCTCACAGGCTAGTGTCGTAAAACACCGAGCCCTGGATTGTAACGATGTAAGTATTTTCAATTATATCCTAAAGAGTTATTTAATAATCTCGTGAATTAAGACGGATGTTCTTTACAAATTTCATTGCTGCCATCTGTCGTCAAAGGAAGAAATTATCTAATTGGGGCAAAAATATTAATTTTCTGGATAACCACACTTACTCGGTAATGTGTTGACTGTATCGAGTTGCTCGAGTTTGTTGTGCTCGAGTTTGTTGAAAGATGGTACATACCAGCCAAAAATGTTGTTATTGAAAGCATTCGTTGATAATCATAAAAAAATATTTTTTCCAAATAATAAATAATCAACACTATTTTTTTAATAATAAATAACACGAATGGATTGAAATATAGTCAAGCAAATAAATTTGAAATTAAGTCGTTATTATGAAACAAAATCGAATTTTGTTTCAATGCTTCATAACCTATGGATATTGTAGGTCAAGGGTATCAAACTTAAAGGCTAACTTGGGCCAAACAAACAAGGTTTAACTATAGGTGGGCCGCAAAAAATCAATATTAATAGAAACGTAGGTTTATTTTAAATAATACATTAAAATAAACATATATAAAAGAACAGGAAAATTTAATGTTTATGTCCTGACACTTGACATCTCTTCTCCAATTTATTGGCCAATATATTGGCCAATATATTGGAGGGATATTATGTATATTCCAATATATTGGCCGGGCCGCAAAAATGTTCGTCGCGGGCCTCAAGTTTGACACTCCTGTTGTAGGTTATCCGACCGAGGGTGGTTTAGTTAAAGACAACTGCAAAGGGTGCAAGATTGGGATATTTGAATCAATAGACAAAAGTACACCCTGAATACCACTCTAGTTCTTCATTACAAGAATTAGCATAATGATTAGAAATGTATTTCCCAAATACAATTTATTAATTATGTATACTGATCGCACATGTCAACTTAGCATGAATAAGTCAATTTTCTGAAACCGTTGAGCTGGATATTTAAAATTCACGCCGAGCTGAACCTGGAATTCCCGATAGTTTACGTTCCATTATTACACGCTATTTACCACATCCTGAAAAGAGAGAAGGCTCGAATTTCACGCCTGGCAGCAAGTCCATAAATTATTCATCCAATCATTTGTAAAACTTGTAAACAAGATTACCGAAAATACAGAAATCACGAACGGCCATAAAAATAATATTTACTTACTTTATTTAAAATTATGGTTATTCAATAGCGGGCTGTAAAAAGGAGTAATTTATTTCTCCTCCTCTCACACATCGCAAATGATCATAATTCTTTTCCATAAAATTGGATTTCTCTTTTGTTGGGGGAAGAAATGCGTCGAATTTAAACAACGCGGAAAATTTCGCGAAAAAAGAGGATTATAGAGCAATTTTATGTGGGTGTATTGTAGGTTGGCGGTGGATGTGGGGGAAAAATGAATAATTTCATTTGAATGGAAAGAATGTTGATATTTTATATTAAAGGTTGGCGGAAAGTTTCGTTGGTTGGATCACATAAGACTTAGATATAATGTATTATCGACGTAATTTCTGGGGGAGATTTTCAACTTGTAATCTCATTTTGATCTTTCCAACGTTTTTACTTCCTTGTTAGAGTAATATGCTTATACAGAAAGGCGGTGTATTGTTTCCATCCATCACAGTTTTTTTAGGATTTAAAAGAAATAAGATATGATGCGGTATGGCATATTGTGTTAGCACATGACTTTGGCCGTAATATACAAACACACATTCAGAGTTTGAGTATTATAAATACATGTTATTTAAAGTTAAAGAAATGTGAATAAAATGTAACACACGCAGTAGAGAAACTTAAATGATTTCCTGGAGTTTGGCGATTTTAGAAGAATGTAAAATTTAAGGGGACAGTGGACCTTCAAACCTAAGTTTTTTTGTTTTGAATGGATTTTTTTGAAATTTGAATATGTGATTAGTACCATAGATATGTAAAAGTGGTTAAAATTTAATGATGAAATATTAATAATTTATGAATTATGAATTATTAATTATATCAAAAATTGGCCTAATTAAAAATGTTCCATGCGCATTTCTTTTGCATATAATATGATAATTTTTATTGACAGGATACCTTATAGAACTAACAATGAAACTTATTGCTTATTATAAGCATTCATTAAAAATATAAAGAGAAAAAATAATAATAGTGAAAACACCCTTTTTATTAAGCAAAATACCCATAAATTATCTTTTCAAGTACAAAATTTAGAAATTCTGAGCTACGAAGCATAATTATTTTCAATAAGATTTATTTGATATACAGTTAAGTATATAAAACTTAAGTGTGTTTGTTTTAATAAATTTTGTGATCCGTTACAGGTTGTTGTTGCTTCTTATGCCCCCTGGTTGGGAGTTCTAGACCAGGACCCTGTAAGCTTCGGGCTGAAGTGTGCGGCTCCAGTTTTTAATTATCACCACAAGGGTCTGAAACCATCTTAGTTAGTTGCCACCAGTGGCGCAACCAGGATTTAATCTTGGGGGGGGGGGAGAGTTGAATGGATAAAAATATTTATAATGCAAATCCAATATTCATAATGCAATTTCTATTTCTTTGGGGAGTGCTCCACAGGTTGCCACCTCAATTTTGACCGAGCACCCCCAGGTCGACATCTGGAGGGATCGTACTTTATCCACTCTCTCTGACCTCATAGAAATTTTCGGTCTACTGTTTAACGTGTCCATATCCGGTCTAGATATGAAGGTATTTTAATGGCCCGCACCGCGATTCAATCCGAGTACGCGTAGCACCGAAAGCCAGCACGTTACCGCAAGGCCACCTCGAGCCCGGTCCGTTACAAGTATTTTTAATGAAGCAAAAATTAAACTAAAATGTTAACATTTCTTAATCATTTTATCTTTTCAACTAGATGGAAAAGTCAATAACTGACGTTTTCATGAGCTTCCACACCGGCGATGTATGGAATAGTATTTGTTCTTTAAGTGCAAACTGAAAATTCGTATGATCAGCGATAAGTATTCTCGGAATTTTATAGATCTTGGGAGTTCAACCTACATCTCGGCAATTTCATTGTTTATAACTTTGATACACTCAACATAATACATAAGCAATATAATTGAAGTTCTGAAATCATAACTACGCGAAATAAATAAAGAAAATCAAATTTTTCCAACAGGGCTTGGCTCCATCCACCAATTTTATCGTTCAGACTATTGATTGCTTATTTTGACTAAGAAATTTTAAGTCGCATTTCAAAAAATATTGCCTCAGTAATTCCATCGTTTATCGTAAATAATCCCAGGAAAGTCAAAAACACATAAAATTTTCTTCTCGTGGTGGTGTAAGGGGAATTTACATGTTTCTTAAAAATGCTCTCGTCTTTTACTTGCTCTAGTTTCGTTCGAGGAAGTTCAGAGTAAGAACAGTTGCGGTTTAAGTTAAAAAAAGAAAAAAACACTTGCAACTCTGTAAGTAGAATTTCCTTGCGTAAATTTGATGGATTTATTTCTGTCATTTTTACATTCCATAAAGGCAAAAATGTCATGTTGTTGTAACTCTTTATTATTTTTTATGAGGATAATGGCTTTACTTGGTCACATAAAACATTGAACATTATTTGCTTTATATTACAGCATCCTCCCCCGGCCATTCTATCTGTGGAAAATCTGGAAGGTCAAAGGGGATTTTTATTGGTTAGATCTCATCACAGTACGAGTCCCCCGGGATTGTAATAGTCAAAGAAGTAGCACCAAAAGTGGAGACGTAACCTTACTGCTTTGAACATACGCTTTTAGGTAGGTTAAAATTTGTAGTTCAGAGAGTCATTCCCCCCCCCCCTCTGCACAATTGTTAATGCATATATGCAATTATACCTAAATTATTTCCTTTCTTGTCCAAATTTTTGGGAACAGAAAATTATTTTTAGTTGTGCTCTTGTGAATTAGCAAGAAGTGTAGTTTAAAAATTTTTTGCACCAGATTTAAAATCAGTTCAGATCAAAAAATATCTGAACTGATTATATTATATATACCAAAATTCACTTTTATAACAGACAAAAACTCCTTTCCTTAAACGTAATCCATGAACAACCTAATTTAAAACTTTATTAGACCTTTAAACACGTGCCGACATCCTTCCCATACACTAAACGGCCCATTCTACGAGGCGAAATGCGCGTGTTAAATTAAGATTACCATTACCATACAAAGTCATGAAAACTGCCATCATTATTGATATCAAACTGATATTCATCGAACACATATTATCACGTGGACATACGTAATTATCACCTTACAACCATAATCCGGTGAAATGCCGGGAGACTCGTACTGTGAAGAGATCTAACCAATTGAAAATTTCTGACACCTGGGAATCAAAAAAGTAAATATCCAATTTATATATGTTTAAAGGGAAGACATCGGATTAAGATTATTACAGTTTTGTATAAAAGTGTTGTAATGACTCTTTGATTTTCGCAGCTCATGACTGCTGTCATTCTGTATTTTATTTAATAATAATAATAATAATAATAATAATAATAATAATAATGATAATTACATAGACGTTCTTAGTAGTATATTTTACGACTGGTACAAAATACACAGCTCATGTTGATTAATACTCACTGCATCTTTTATAAATATATATATGACAGGTATGTAGAAATAAAAATAAAGAATATAATTTGGGAGTAATTCATTGAGTATTTTCATTTTTCGATTTCCTCATCCGAGAAGATGGATGTCTAGGATTCAAATCAACATCGCCAAATTGAGAAATAGGAAATGCTGCTTGAAATATTAAGGTCACCAGCTCGCCATCGAATTATCCGTGCAATGCATTAGTGCTTCCAATCGGATTTCTCCAGCTAATCACTTCCCAAAGAGAATGAACGGGACGCCCCTTTGCACATCTGCCGAATTCCCCAGAGCAAACCCCAGGTGACTCGACCTCTTGCGAAGGGAGATACTTTTTCTTGGGCTAACTGAAGAGGTAGGGAGGTCTGCGGGGTCGCTAGGAGATGGGGCGGAGGCCACATTTCTTGTGCCCGGAAAGAGATAGAGGGAACGGGACTTTTGACTCCGCTCATACACTAACAAGTTATTTAGGTGGGAATGAGGGAGGGCGGAAAGGGAAAGTCATTTAGATGGCTATCGATCCAGAGAACTTGCGAGATGGGAAGTGAGATTATAGATCAGAAAGTTTTTAAACAAAATGCGGGTGATCTTATGTAAAGTATACAAATCAAGGAGGAAATACTGAAACGCATGCGTTAAACCAAAGATTCTCGACTTGTTTAAATCATAGAACAATTTTAATCCTTAGATAAAATTTTCGAACAATGACAACTTGTACTGTTCGTAGATACAATTTAGAAACTCAATTTTCCAATGAAATAAAGAAATATTAGTTGAGGAAAAATAAATATAATATATTCTAAAAGGTAATTAATGCGAAGGATTGTTTTAATATTTTCCTCGGCTTTCAGGGATATAGCCAGAAAAAAATTTCGAAGGAAAAAAGTTACAAATTGGTATACATAGTATACACTTGGTATACATGATTTAGACATAACTAAGAAGCCACTAAGAGCACGATTAAATCTTAAACCAAGCAGTAACCAAGCATTTATCATTCCCTCCTCCCCAAGGACAAAATGACTGAACTATATCTTCCTCTGGACATAACCATCTTAATTTACCATGTAAATATCCCTTAAAATATTCTCTTAAATCCTCCCTATTCCAGCTTCCTTATGCAAATGCCCACAAATGCGGATTATTGAAAGATGACCCATTTAGATCAATTTGGTAATACTAGACATGTGACTTTATAACAGAGAAGCCTTCCATGGTGATCCCCTGTTTGCCACGGGTACTTACTGTGGCCATATCCAACTCATAAACAAACCAGTGGAGTTGTTTAAAGTGGACACTAATAGACTCAAACCGTTCATTACGTAGGATGTCCATTTTCAGCTTTCACATGGGTTAGAAAGATCTTGATCACGTTTCGCTGCCTAATTTTGCATAGACAATTGAGCTTCATGAAGTTTACTTCAAATATGTGAAATTCCACATTATATGAACTACATGATTATTTTCAATCTTCATTTTTTATTGACAAACAAAGACGTTAAGAGAAATAAAAACGAATTATTTTGGAAAAAGTACAACAGCAATTCTAAACCCTTTTCAATCATGATCTAGATTATAGGGTAATATTTTTGGTTTCACAACCGAAGAAAAGATAAATAACACATTCAAACGAAATTTAATTCAGTTTTATTAACACAAAAAACAGTAATTATACTAGTAACAGCATTCAGTCTTATTAATCTGAACCTTAACTTTGAATAAGCTTTGAATGTTCGTCTCTTGGTATTATATTAGTCAAGCTGTACTTTCAGTCTTCTTCAGGGTGCAGTTTGCTTTACAATTTGATTTTAGTTAGAGTTGATAACCCTTAATGACAGTTGTATGCTGTTGCAAACGGCAGTAGTGCTTTTAGTGTTTCATTTACTAATGTAGGATTTTCATTCATTAATTTCGATCAGAATGCACAGAAAGAATCGGCGCTTTTGTTAAAAATGAAAGGAAGTGCCTCATCAATTTGTATTTCAATGAAATGCTCTTATAGGATATTAATGTTGGCAAAATCTTTATGCAAATCCTTTTCCCTTAAAATAAATAGCATTCGTATCTAATTATATTACACGATAGCTCCGGTGGAAATATATTGATCAAATTCATTTAGATTTTCTAAGTGCTGATGATAAATTTTTGTATGTCAGTGTCAGCGAAATTAACGTTTTCGTGTTCATTAAGTTTATTAAGGCACGGGAGAGACGCAAGTTTCTCCATTATTTTATCTTGCCTTTGAAGTATGTTATCTTTCCAACTAATGCAATAACAGTCGAATTGTGGCCTTGCATAAATGCATTCGTGTTGTTTATTAGGATAAAAATATCAGAAAGGTAAGCTGCATAAAGAATCCACTTTGAATTGAAGAATCTGAACACCAGAGGGAGAGTTTTCTCTTTCAAAAAATTTTTTTAGTCTCATTGCGTAATGATGAAACTCACGGAATCCCTTTTACGCGAGACAGCAACCTGATTTCAGAGTGATGTAGCAAGTTAATAATCGTATTCAGGTCGAAAATCGGAGCACAGCGCGTTAAAAAGTCGACATTTAAGAGCCCTTTATTTTATAAAATAGACTACCTCAATTATCTTCTTTAATACAGTATGAAACTCAGGCGATAAATTTGCGGAAGCAAAAGTTTGCCTGCATTGGAAGCAAGGAAACATTTTAACCAGCAAATTATCATACTTTATTTTTACACAAACAATCCTTTCAAGCTCCTACCATTGAAGGTGAACCATTGATGTATTCACTTTGTTGTATTCACAGCGTTGATTCAAGTTCAATACTTCTTACTAAGAGACAAAAAATGGGTAGATAAAGAATTTACCATATCAAAAATATCGTCGACTGTTGTGGCTGTCATTGAACTGCAAAATAAGATGTCTCCTTCCACGTCTTTTACACCTGGATATCGCACATAAAACATGAGTTGACCGTCTTTACTTATACCAGAAGATTTATCAAGCTGAATGCTAAACACAGCACCAATTTTTTTATCTATAATTAATTGTTTATTAATATTTCCAGTATGTCTTTTATGGGGAATCGTATGCAATTTTTGTCATAATTTATATTCCCTCAGGTAATACGCACCATATCAGCCGCGGCTAGTTTTATAAGATTTTCTCCAATTGTATAAGGCTTCTTTCTGCATAATTATGATACAGGGGGTTATCCAAATAATGAAAATACCAAACAAAATTTTTTAATATTGTTAAAATTTTAAACCCTTAGCCAATCTTCGGCTTGTATAACAGCATGAATTCAACGTGGGAGAGTGAGATAAGTCTTGTACACAAGATATTTTAATTTTGTACCATTCATTCTGCGACTTATGTTTGTACTGTTCCAGTGATGTTGGAGGAGGAGAATGTTATCCAACCTATCTCCCAAAATGCTCCCACAAATGTTCAATAACGTTAAGTAAGGCGACTGAGGTTGCCAGGATAGCTGCTGTACCTGAACCTAATAAAGGTAACAACTTGGTAGTTTCAGTACTGTGTTATAATCTCTGATACTTTGACACTTGATACTGACAATTTCTACCGTTTCAGTTACAGTAGCACTTGAAAGCCTCTCGACATTTATATCTTGCTTAGATCCGACATTTTACGAATTAAATCCACTAACAGCTAATTCGACTGTACCGTTACTGCGAGATAGCTGATACTCGTACTTCCCCGTATAATATACCTCTGCTTGAAAATGACGTCATCGTCGTGATTTGCATGCACCGGAGCGCACGTGCCTCTTTTAAGAAACGTTTCGCTAAGAAAACATTATTTTGATAACCTCCTTTAAGCCTAAATATCTTATTTTAAATTTCTGATATCCAAATTCATTGAAAAAGTGCGAGTCATATTTGTTTAGCAAATGAGCCTACCCTGTTTATTTATTTATTTTGTACAGAGGAATAAATGAAATGATCGTCGCAAATGCGAATAACCTATTGTGAGTCACATGATAATGAAACACGAGGGAATCTTATTACAAGCTTCTTTTTAGAGTAATATGAGTTAATTTCAGAAGCATGGGTACACTCCTTTGAAATATTCTATATTTAGGAGCCAAACGTGAGGAGAATGACTTCAGCATAACCAATTTACGCATAAGGATGACGATAATTAAATTTCTCTTGACGTATGAGATATTGAAGCAAATATGAGATTAAGTAACTGTGAATAATCAGTAACTAAAAAATGAGGAAATTTAAAGCGAAAGCTATAAAGTAGGATGATTATTGCTTTTGCATGAATGTTCTTATGGATAGGGTACTTTTATAGATATTTATGCGCATTTGTGTACAATTCATCAGATAACCGACTGGTGGCAGTTGGTAAGCAGTTGTTTTGGGTCACTTCATATTGGTGACTCTGATGATGAAGAGCATATGCTTCAACTCCGTTAGCAGAATTTGTAGACAGGTGAATGTGTCAAATTGTAAAAGCGTGTTGTGCGTGAATAAAGTTCATTTATGAATCGCTATGTGTTAATGACTTATCTTAACATCGAGAGGTAAAGATTTTAGCGTGGATTCGAGGAAGTGCTTGTGTTTGTTGCATGAACTTAACCAGTATGTTTTTCTTTACTTTTAGTTTTAGAGAAAATTGTATTAAATATTGTTAGGGAAGGAAAAAAGTCATCTACTGTCTTTCAAGTAAATACTTCTGATCAAGACAGCTATGCTACTGAAGCAAACTCTATACTCCTTGACAAACTCAATTCAGTACCATTAATTTTGGAACATAATAAAACTGGTATAATAGATAACAGTTATAATTTAATAGTAAGAGTAAAAAAAGAGATATGTTTTAAATCCCTGTAAACTTTCAATTTTAAGAATTTTTTCATAGATATTAAAGATTATAAAAAATAATTATCAAAACAATATAATAAGATCTCAATATAAAACATTTTGCCAAATTATTAAATTTTGCCACCAAATTAATTATATCATATAAAATAATAGAATTTATCAATAAATAAAATATGTACTTCAAAGTGAGATGCTTTTAGTATGCATTGGTAACATTGAAAATGATGAGTTTAATTAATAAAGGTTTATTGATGATACAATAATTTTTAATAAAAATAACTAAAAAATAGGTCTAACTTGTTTTCTGAATCTTTAGAACGTTTTCCTAGCAAAAATAATGTTCGTAACGTAAATTTCTTAGTTTTGGATATTAGTCCTTGTACTAAACAAAAGTTTACATTTGATTTATATGATAAAAGGTCTCATTATTGTTGTGAAATTGTTAGATATCAGTACTTCGCCTGTTATCTTATATTAATATTTAAAAAATACAATATTGTTAATCCCCTCATGTGAATAAATAGAGTATGTTAATAGGATCAAACACATTCAGGCTTTAAAAGAATTTTTTAAGCAAAATAACTACCGGATAGTTTTATCAGCAACGTAATTGGTAAGTTTAGATTTACAGACTAAAATTTCTCTTATTATTTTAAAGCTTAACCAGTAAGCTATTCTTGAAATATTGATAATAATTTATTTTTGTTGCAATTTAAAATGAAAAACAGTTTTTAGAGGCATGTTAATGAAAAATCTATAAGTTCTAATGGCAGCTTTAAATTCCAACTTCTTCCCTTTGTGACATACTTCCTTTAAGCAATAAGGGGCTTCTAAGTTAATGTTATCAGTTAAATAGAAAAAAAAAATGCTCCAATCAATCTTTTAGGATGATCTCAATTTACCATCATTTATTAAGTGTATTGATTTATGTTTGACATGCAATTTGAATCATAATGTACCCATTCTTCAATCATAATGGCCATTCGTTGCTTGTCAAATAATTAACATTTTGCAACGGATTATTTTACATCTCTCCCATTCTATAGATTTTCATTAATTTACTTCCAGTGACATTAATCAGCGTTTATAACAAGTTTAAAACAACCATTATGGGGTTCTATACGTTCAAAAGTTTTAATAAAAGTAATGTTTATATTCTGGTTCATAAGAATTCCATTTAAAAGGTCTCTTTTTTTCTTTCTCTCTATTTCACGAAAAGTAGGAGGAGTAAGGGGCGAGAGCCTGAAATCTCCTTCGGAAGAGATAAAGTAAATCAATAGATTAGCTGTATTCGTCATGACAAGTCGTCTTCTGTTATATTGTTAGCAGGGCCATACGGAGGGGGAAGTGAGCCAGTACCTGAATGGGAAAGAAAGAAATAAGGAAATATCCTAGATGCTTATCAATCTACCAAGTAATGCAACTGCCCATTTTTGTTTCGGAGTTTAAGTTGTTTTTCCTATATTCTCTCCATTTTTGGGGGGGATTGTTGTTTCTTTCTAAGATGTAGGCATGTTAAAAATATCTACACGAGACATTTTTACGTTTCCTAACTTTATGTTGGTGTTATCTGTATGAATTAAGTTACATCTCCAGACTGAAAAAAATGTAGGAATTTTAGATATTACAATTACTTCATACACTAAACGAGATTTATTGATGAAAAGTTTGAGCTAGTCCGTAAGGTATTATGGTTGAAATCGCCAGCCCAACGAGCAGGTTGACCCTGTGTCATAAAACAATGTGTCAATTTGTATACCATGGGGTATAAATGATCACAGAGGGGTTTGTCAGGTTCTCTTGTGTCCATGAACTATTTTAAGTTAATGAAACAATGATATCCATTTATGGAGAATTTGAGTGCAAAGACCTGAGTAGTTAGTAAATGCTTCAATTTTGCCTGTAACAAAACTGGCGAGTAGGAAGATGACCAGCAAGTTGGCTTATAACAAAGCTCATTTAATTTTATTTATTATTATTTATTTTTTTAGGGTGGTGGTGGGAGAATATATGACGGAAACATAATAATTGACCTTTTTTTGTTGATGTATTAAAATGAATTATGTTAAGCCTAAATTTCAAGCTTCCGCGGCCTTCTGTCTGCTTACGTCCCTGCATCTGGATACAGAAGACCTCAGGTGCTCATCCCAAGGTGGGAATTGCTTAAAGATTTGTAGAATTAATGTGAAGCAATAACACTACCCCTTTATCATATACCGTTACTAATAAAAGTTAATGTGAATGAAAATATCATAATACCGCTGTTGCTATTTAAGTGGTTAAATGTTTAACTTCACATAGTATCGTTGGAAAAGTTTCAGTTTCAGTTCCTGATAAAAAGTGACTCTCATGCATTACGCTACCTTGTATTAAGCAGCACGAATATTTATATTCTGTTGGAAACGGGACAGACATTAGGGTGACATTCAAACTTTCAAGTTTGGTGACTACTGAAGAAGATTATGCCTATTCTGATGTCCTTTGTTTCTTTCTAATCTGTCTACTAGCAACTGTTCACATGAGGTGCTTTCTAGTCTATTCTGAATTGTTCATTTTTAAGTATATTAACACGCGTACGTTTTCGTAATTTGCAAAAGTGGTATCAAAAGGAAAGACTTAATCATACTGATGGAATTGTATTAATTTAGTTGCTCACAGTTTGATTCTTGCAGCGACAAAGTACAGAGTATGACAAGTATTTTCTAGAATGTGCGGCAAACATGGGTTTTGGAATTCTTAACCGAATGATTCATGGCTTAAGCAGATAACTCAGGGTGATTTCTCGTAAAACAGGAAACTTTGAAGTATAAAGCTTATGCTCAGAAAATGTTCAAAACTGAAATAAATAAAGTAAATATCATATGATTTCTGATGATAGCACCTGATGATCATGGGATAGATTTGCATCGCACAGGAGCCTTAAGTCAACTCCATGGGAGCACTAAAACTCTGGGATAATTCTGCAAAAATGACTACATGGGGAAATACAACGTGCATGGTAGTCTTATAAAGGAAAAATTAAAATTTTATTTTTGAGAACAGAAATGAGAAGTTTAATAGTTAGTTATGAAAGTTTTAGTTAGTTATGATAAAAGAAAAATATATTAATTGAAAGGAATAATTGAAAAGTATTCAAAAGGAAATTTACAATTTTTGCCAGACATTCACACTCATTGAATGCTAGAGTAACTTGGAATTTGTGTAGATGATTTTTGGCACCAATTCGTAAGCTTCGCTGTTGTGTATATTTTATTTGAACATTTAGCACTTTCTTAGATATAAAGATTATTTAAATTCACTTCAGATATTACGCCTAAAATATTGAAATTCATTTTTAATCTATGAATATCCTAAAATAGCATTTATAATCCAAATGTATATAATATTAACCTTGAAACTGTTTCTCTCGTAAAAATGCAGTTCATTTGGTTTGTATGTGGATATTATAGAAATAAAAAAGTATCCTACATCTGATATTGTAGGAGCAAATAATTTTGAAAACTGTAACTTTAACCTACATAGAAATGCAAAATTCCATCTCTCTTATATCGATAAGTTAATGAAGGGTTCATTGCGACCTCACCATGTTGTGGAACGATACTATCGTATTTCATAAACATGAACATATTCGTAAAACAAGACCTCATTAACTTATTCCAAAATTGAACACTAGAATTATTCAAGATCGGTGTCTTATCTCCTAATATAGATAAGTTAATAAAGGGCTCGCTGCAACCTCGCCAATTAGCGCAGTGGTAATATTGCGTCGTATATATCTACATATATTCGTGACCTAGGACCTCATTAACCCAGGCCAACATTTAACAGAAATGACCTAAGATCTTTTGAAACTCTTTTTTTGTCCAGTATCAGGCTCTTTTAATGGTCGTGGACCGTCGATGTAGCACACAAAAGCAATGATAAACAATCCCTGAGATCATTTTTTACTCACCTACGCGGGGCAATAAAGAAAGATTATCTGGAAAGCTTCTCCCACTATTCCTTTATCACCATCAATTAATCCTTGTTTAATTACTCATAGCTGTCTTCGTTAGCACCTTAATTAAGTTGCTGCCAAAACTAATGCGAGGGGAAGGTTCAATGGGGCGTGTGCAGGGGACCCACGACCCCGTTTGGGGCATCTCATTCGTGAGACCCCACAACGACCCCTATTTTTTGTAGGCAAGTAAACATAGTTGTGGTTGTTGGGGAAAAACATTTTTTTCCAGGTGTTTAGCTCTCTCTTCTTTAAAGTACCAAAGACCTATTAATTTTTTTATTCGTGGATATAAATGGGATAAAATAATTAAATATTTAATGAATTTCTGACAGTTTCTCTGTTTATCGTGGGATATATTTTGATGATATTTTTAAACAGTTTTAACTGAAATATGTAATTATAGAAAGAGTCTTAGTGTAGACTAACAAAGAGAACTTCTCGTGCCTTAACATTGTTTTCTGACGTGTTACGATTATTCAATGTACTTCCTTTGAAAAGCTTTAGAGGACAGACTTTCTCTTTTCTAGTGACCTTCAAAAAAAAGAACATTATCTTGCTGTAAACAATTAAAATTCTTCCTGCTTGTTTCCTAAACCATCCTAATGAGTCCGTCCATTATTAACCAAATTTTACCTAGTTACTCGCTTAGACTGTAGAAAATATAAGCTGCCATAAAACACGGGCTGTCTGTTGTCTTCATCATGTCTCACTTTACGTTCTACCGTACTCTCCTGATCAGCTAATTAGGAATTTCTGTCTTTGGGGACCAATTAGATTGATTTTTTCAACTTTAATGGTCAACTTTTTGCTGCTTGCTCCAGAGTACGTATGGCAAAACATTAAAACCCTCTCTGCAACAGAAAGCAAATGAAAACTGTAGTGTATTATAAAGAATAAACTATTTGTATTCCAAAACTATTGGTGGCTACTCAATATGGGGGGGGGGAAGAGAATAGTTTTTTTATTTAGCTATATTAATTTGTAAATTATATACCGATAAGCATTTATTTTATGAATTAATATGTCGTTGCTTGATTTTTATATTTGCAGAAATACCGATGTTCTAACATAGGAAGTGTGGGCAACACTTGTAAAAAATGTTGTTAGAATGTGATATGTTGATTATTTGGCAAAAAGGGGCACTTGTCACTAAAGACATTCGCACATAATCCGTGATAATCATTGGTTGCTTTCAATGGGGTGCCATACAACACCATCCTTGGTGCCACCTCAATTTTGACTGAGCATCCCTAGAAGTGACATCTGGGAGATCGTACCTTCACCTACCCTCTCTGAACCCATAGAAGAACTTTCCGATCTACGGATTAAACGTATCCATATCCGGCGTAGACATGAAGGTATTTATTGGCGTTCGTCGGGATTTGAACCAAGCACTCCCAGTTCCAAGCCTAACGCACTACGACTAGATTACCTCGAGCCCTTTGTTATGAAATGTTTTCAAAATTAAAATATGTCACAAGTTAGTCTCGGCATTTACCACGACAGTGAAAAAAAATACTTCATTTATTTGAACGCACATTCAAACGAATTAAAGAATGAGCCCAAAAATTTAAAACGATGTAAATGCAATTAAAAACGAACTTTATATTTCTTAGAGGATTTTTTTCCAGGGTAACATTTTAAGAAATTGAAGTTCTCCTATATATTACGGTACCTCTTTAAAATTTGACCCGTACATTAAATTTGGTTCCCCGTTTTCTCTAAAAGCCGTAAAAACTTTTTTGTGTGTTAAAAGAGATTTTAGTTAAAAAGTCGCGTTGGAAATTTTGCTTTCCATCGGGTAATACTTTAATGGATGGTGATTCCGACTTCTTTATTTTAGAAATTTGGCTTATTTTTTTTCCTTAAAAATTCTAGAATTTAGTGCAGACGCATAAATTAATGGCAAATCTTCAAGACTAATCAAAGCAAAACGTTCATTTTGAAGTGATATTTTTTTCTTTTGAAAAGTAAAAGCTAATTTATCAGAGATGTTTACTGCAAGTTTTTTTTTTTGTAAAAGAAAGTTGTCTGTTCTTAAAAGAATTAAATATTTGCAAGTTTATCCCACTTAATTGTTTGGGTAAGAAATTTTTATATCTTTGAAAATTAATGAATTTCAAACTTTATGGAAGTTTTATCTATTCTGAAAATTTTTTCAGACTGGTCAATAAATTGAAGGATGTCTTATAGCGAGGAAAAACTTTCAAGTTTCCAAACTGATAAAGTTTTACAGTAGTATTGTATTTCTGTGTAGAAAATTTTACTTTCAGGATTAACTAGAACTTCTTTCTGGTCTTTGCTCACTCATTAATTTATAATTAGAATTAAACAACTTTTCAGAGGGATATAAACTGAAAGTAATGCAGGAAGAAAAAGAAATCACTGTAGTAAGCAAAATAAAAACTCCAACTGAATTTCAGTACCTTTAAGTTTGCCTCCCTTTTTAGGAGAATATTGAAAATAATCTTACGTAATCCACTAATAGTAAGACAATTTCCTTGCTGTTACGTAATACCAAGTAATAGTAACTAGAACAAGACGTTTGACGAACTTGCTGTGCACAGGATGAACGTTGATATACCTCACAACATAAACATTAGCAGGGATTGAAATGAATATTGCATAACGAAGCGACTGAAAATGAGCATTAAAGTGCTTAAGAATTTATATTAACAACAGTCTTTAATACCTCACGCATACAGTTATTTTAATAGGAAGCTATTTATTGAGATTATACGTTTCCAGTTTTTTTTCTACGTTGGTCTCATTCTAAAACTTATCAGTATCTCCCTGAAACACAGAAACTGACACCATTATATTAAATGATGTATTTTTCTTTAGATTTTCATTCTTCAATGCTGTCAAACTTGATATCTAACAGAATTCGTAATTTGGATGATGGAAATATCTATTCGACAATAATTTTATTAAGTATTAAGCGCATTCTTATGCAAGTAGAGTAAATGCTTACTTGCATAAGAATGCGCTTTTAAAGATGAAAAAGAAGGTCCGCTCAATACTCTATCCCCGACGATTATTTAAAAGCAAAATAATAACTGATAATAGTTTTATTGGCAAGCGGATTACTGCAGAGAACTGCTCATCTGTATAAGAACGCTTCTTAAATGTGGAAGAAGTATTTTATTCATGCAAAATAATAATTACAGAGCGTTTTGAGAGTACTTTTATTAGTTAGTCGATTACTAATAAGAAAAGCTTACTTTGGTAATAACACGCGTTAAAGGTGGAAGAAATAGGTTCCCCCTTATCCCATCAGAACCTCTCCTCTCGCCATCCCCTCATCTGCCCTACAATTACTCGAAGCTGTCTTTGTTAACGCAGCAATTAAGTCGCTGTCATGTTAATAACCGAGGCGTTAAGAGGCCCAAGGGTTTGGATTCCGGGATGGCTGGGGTCATGCCATCTGGCGGATGTGAAAGAACGCCTTAAACGAAAGTGCTACATTTTATGACGTCAAAAATGCAAGGCTATTCAAAATTTACAGCGGGAGCAAAAAAGTAGTTCACAAGTTTCTTCCCATCTTTCTTCTCACTTTCTTTGAACACGTTATAGGACCTGACTCGGCTGTGTTTACGATGGACGTAACCCATTTTTTTCCTAGCAAAAAGAATGCTGCCGTAGATCACGGGGCAGACTTTGGGACTGGGAACACGATTTCTACGAACTGTTCGGGACCTGTATTTCAAGGCATATTCACAAAGACCATCATGCGCCCCAGTTAACATAATTGAAAGCGCTCTTAATTTTCGGTTCTGTTGAAAACATCTTACACTTACTTACCTACACTATTATAGCAAATGTTCGAATCGAAGGAGTATCTAAATAGTCTAAGATCAATGGTTGCATCGATAGATGAAATCAATTTTCTAAACAAGAGGTCTGCAAACGACACTGAATTTATTTACAAATTTACAACACTTAAAGGTCTACAAAATGCCACTAATCAAAGAGCCATGTTTACATGGCGGAGTCGCAGTTTCAACTGCTCAAATTCTAAACACGGTGGTAGCGCTGCAATCGACGTGACACATTTCGCCACAACTATATTATGTTATTAATACGTACGGTGAAGATTTTCGCATTATTAACTTGAATAAAATCTCGAAAACCTCTCATTGAAATCGCATCAAGTCAGCTTCGTTTCTCAAATGCAACTGTTTCAAGGAAAGAGAGTAAATGAAACTAATTTTCAATTCATGAAATATTAAATATTTATGAAATTTCACGAACTTTTTATTCTCTGAGGTTATTAAATAGTAAACTCCATTCCGCCGATAGTTAAAACGAGGTTTATGAGAAAGATTTTTCGTGTCTGTTTTTTTTTTTTCTTTTTTTTTTGGGGGGGGGGGGGGCTAGCAATGCAAGCATAAAATGCAATTTGCTTCAAAATGTCCTCTATCAAAGAAGACCTCCCTCTTAACTAGCATATTACCTAAGTAAAACGATAATAAAAAGCAATTCTTAAGAAAATACAAACAGCAAAAACTAAGTTCGAGATTTTAAATACGTACTAAGGTACTATAGATTAAATTCTTTAATTTCTTTTTGCCTCAGCCTTTGCTATATTACTCGTTTTATTGGAAAAATTCGGGATCTTGTAAACGGCAAAAATGTAGATTTGTCGATGTGAAAAAAAAAGCAACTTGGTGCTAAAAATACAAACTTTAAAATGTGAACCAAGGTGTTATTGATTAAATTCATCATTTTCTCTTCCTCTGTTAAGCATCGCCGATGCATTGCAACACTATTTGTCATATTTGAAATTCTAGCTAACTTAGAAAAGGCAGAGAATCACAGATCTGTCAAAGTGATAACAATAGAAGAAAATAGTCTTTAGCCTGTAATTTTCTTAGATGAATTCAGTGATTCAAAACTCTCATTTTCTAATTCTGTAGCGTATATTTTAGGCTCTGAGTAACCTTATATCTTTCTCTCTCCCGCACTCTCACAATGTTTCCATCTGATATTTATTTGTCTGCAAGTGACTGATTTTTTAGGATGATTCAACGCAAGATTTCAACTATTTGATATCTTTTTATATGAAGAGACTGAGTACTTTTAAGTTCCATTGTTATGTAGCAAAATCTGTGTACGTTCGAAAAATAAGATAGAATTGTTAATAAGTAACCGGAAGATTTTATTTTCCATGCTTAAAATATTCCGCTGTATATAGTTGTTATATTACACCAGAGAGAGCGCAAGTTTATTTTATCCATGATTCACTTTTGTATCCTTTTGTTATGATAGTTCAAATCATGCGTTATCAAGGATTTTTTTAAGACTACAACTCGTAATACCTTTATAGATTGCTTTATGAATCAGTCTGGCTATACTTAGCGACATCTGCATTCCATATCGAAAAAAATAGAAAAATGAAAAAAAAATAAATAAATAACCATATGAAAAAGGAATTTTTTTATGGTAATCAGTAAAAATATGCATGCTTAAAATATACTAATATACATATTGGTTGTATCATAGTTTGGGGACTTTTATTTTATTTTTGTATTCAGTGCTAAATACAGATAGTCTACTAAACGTCCACGACAACCATAACAATGTTATATATTGCCTGACATATCATTCACAGGCTATTTAGCAACGTTTACATTTGTAACGTTTACTGAAATTCTCAAATACTTTTTAGCCGCTGATCTTATTTTAGAGGCATTTGTGGATTTTTTATTATAATTTTAGCATAAGTTCCTCAGTTTGGAGAAGATTCGGTTCTTTTGGGTATGGATAGCTTTAAGGGAGTCCAGGACACATAAAAAAAATCATTTATTGAGTTAAAATTTTGAATTTTTTGTGATGTTTAACCGTATAATTTGTAAACAAAATCGCATCACAAAACATCTCATAAAGTTTTAAAAAAATTTTAAATTTAAAACTTTAAAAAATAGGGTGTAATTTAAAATCGATGTAACTCTAAATATTATTTGCCGAATTTCAAGATTTTTTCATTTAATTAAACAAAAATATATAAGTTTTAAATTTGATTCAGCCATTTCTTAAATATTATTTAAAAAAATATTAAAAACATTTAGAGTAAAAATTAAAAAAATATTTGATGTAACTTATTTTTAAGGAATTATATTTTCAAAAGTAAATATGTTTTAAAATTTCCTGCATCCAAATTCAAGTAAAATATTTGAAATTAAAAAAACATGTTCCAAGTTTGAACCATTTATCTTTAACGGTTCTTGCCTTATAACAATTTAAAAACGAGAAATGGTGAAAAAACCCATCATGCAGAAAAACGCATTTACAGGTTTAAACAAAAATATGCTGCTATTAGAATATAGCCCCCCCCCCAAAAAAAAAAAAAAAACCTCCTGTTCTGATTAAGATAGAAACATGGATTAAACGTCATTTTAAGCGAAAAGGAACACAAAATTTTTTAATGCAATAATTTTTTTTTTGAAATTTTAAAGAATTTTTGACCTGGACCCCCTTAATGACGGGAAAAAGTTTTGTCCCCAGCAGCTTAACTATATACACAAACGTTGAACAACAGTACCTATCCGTTGTTCCCGTCCACAATTTGAATGGATTATAAAAATGGAAACCAAACATAAAGAGAGCTGTTGAATATGATGAACATCCATGTAATTTTTTTTTTTGGAACATGTTTATATTTCCGCCAAAAAAAGTTATCACAAATGTTGATCCTTAAATGAAATCGTGAGTTCCTTCGAACCACCCTTTTATATAATATCGCAGCTTTACGTAAAAGCACTTTGAAGACAATCCGATTATCCCTGTCACTGGCTTTAGACCGCAGAATCCACCACTAGCATTCCCCCACCTCATCTTCACCTTTGCAACCCGGTGCCTCAAGAAGCTACTTTCTCCTAGAGAGCTGGGTGGTGACGGCAAAAGGGAAGGGGGGAGGTCACGACCCCTCTGCTATCTTCTGATCTGTCATGTTGCTAGATTTCGCGGATTATTTACGACCCCAATTTTGGCGGTCGCCACATGTCTCTTGCAAGCCCGCCGTAGCCCCCTCTGAGGCACTCTTTTCCATATTTCTGCTAACTGAATATTCAGTTACGGGAGAAAATTTCTTCTGACTAGTTTATTGGAGTGCGTGGATATAAGAAATGGCGTTTAATAGCCGAAATAGTAGATTATATCCGGGAAACACCCCGTAGGTATGCTGAGGCGGTTATTTTTCATTTCTGGTATCATAAAGAGAGAGGGGGGGGGGATTGAGCATGAATAGGGGGAGATATATAATTAAGCTCCCCCGTGGTTCGGATGTTCTTCTTTTTGTGTGGTCACGCCACGCAAGTCTTGACGAAATGTGACATTTCGGTGATTTGTTTTCGCGGTTTAGGCCGGCTTCCGGAATGATTTTCTAATTATGAACAGAAGTCATTGGACAGAAAAATTGATTTTTTGTAATAAAACTGTTGTGTAATTGGTTGATTGCTTCGTCTCACTATTTAACTGATCGACATGGAGTTTCATTGCGTTGACAGACTGAAAAAGAAAGATTGTACGAAACGCACTCTCATAGGAGTATTAACCAGCAACCATGGACCAAAGTTTCGCATTTATAATGGGATCCTTTTTACATGTGCTCATTCATTGTGGTGGGTTAAATGAGAGCAAAATCTATTTCCATTGATGACGGGTGCACTACCGATACCTATATTTACGTTAGGATAAAAATAATTCACTATTTTATGTTCCATTAACTCATTGAGCCTTAATATTACACTTTTATATTTTAATACCCGTACATTGTTAGAAATAAGGTTAATATTATATTTTCTCTTGAAATTAAATTTAAATTAACATTATTTATATATATAAAACAGTTCCGTGATTGATTGACTGACTGACTGATAGATAACGCACAGACCAAACCGCTGGACCTAAAGGGCTGAAATTTTGCATGGCAATTTATGGCGATTCTTCTTATAGTGTAGGAGTGCACTAAGAAAATGTTTTGAAAAATTCTTCTTACATTTTATCAAAATTAAATTTTTAAGCTTTTTTGTAACTTTTTTAAAGTTTGTATTAAAAATAATAATCTGGGGGTCATAAAATTTATACCACGAGAAGATCATAAAAATTTCTTTAAATGAAATCTTTTTAGAATCTTTACCTTCATTTTCTGATTTTTGATGAATTTTTAAGGATTAATTTTTAAAATTTAATTTACTGAATGTTGATCAATTTTCAGAATTTAATTTACAAAATGCTGATCCCGATATTTCTTTTCTTTTTGTGTTACTTTAAATTAATTTTGCGTCACGTGCATAACAACGAAATAAATTGACAAAAAAAATATTAAAATACAGTAAAAGAAATGTTCATCAAACTGTACTATATATTAACTGTACTATATTATAATCATCTAAAAAGAAATTTCATTATTTTTTTATTGTAATTATCCTAAAATGTTCTCCGAAGCCAAGCACGGGTATTCAGCTAGTTCACAGATAAAAAATAAAACGATCTCGCATGTAGCGCTCATGGGCAACTTTTGTAAAAATTAAAAAGAAAAAAATTCAATAATTAAAAAAAAAAGTAAGTTAAGAAATTACAGAGACGCACTCACACACAGAATATACGTATATATTAAAAAGATAAAGTAGTTTATCCTGTATCCAACATAATCTTCTGCTGTCGATATTTTTCACGTCTGATATCTTAAGAAAATGCTAAAGATATAGCATTGAAAGAAGTACAGGAGAAAATGTATGCAAGTTGAATACCTCTCATCTGAAAATCCGCTACCCGAAATGTTTTGTGAATCATCAAGTCTTCGAATGTTCAACACTCTATACGTCACTTCATAAATTACAATTGTATTAATGTTGTGCCATATTTTTTACTGATAAGGTTTATAAGCGAAAAAGTGCGCGGGATTGCTCGTCAGTACTGTAATGACTTGACGGTCCCTACGGGTAAATTCCAAGGGACACCCGTCTTTGTCATCTAAGGTGTTTTATCAGTGCCGAAAGGTGACCTTCCGTTTAGTTACACAAAGCCGTGTCGTAGTGACTCTTCGATACACTTCAAGAAAGGAACCTCTTTTGAAACGATTCCCTAGTTGACAATGGAGTCCAGATGAAAGGCTAGTGTCGGCTGGTCAGACGCTTGAAGGAACAAAGCGGCAAGCGGTAACTTATAAGGAACCACCCAAAGAGGGGCGAGGATATATTCGCCACCTTGATGTAAATGGGGGCAGATGACCCTTTTTTTTACAGGTGTGAACAACCTCCATCGTCGGACGTGTGCCAGAGAAGGAGAGCCTGCAATGTTCCATCATGGTATCCTGAACCCCGCGAAATAGCCTCAGATAGTGCTTATCTTTTTTGTAATTATTGTATAAAGCCTATATTTAATCGGGATGCAAATAAAGCATTTTGTAAATATTAAAGGCTGTCAGTCTTAGTTTTAGGCAAAGTCCTTACAGACTGTTATTAAATGGTGTCAGAAGTTACGATAGGATATCAGTGATGAACGAAAGGATTACAGGTAGGCCGATTCTTTTTATCAGATTCTGGCTTTGATTTAAAAACTAAATAATGGTTTTGTATAAATGCAATAAGTAAAAATTATTTTATTGTGTTTTTAAATGGTATATTTATAAGTAGCCATTTAGAGTTCGCATTAAGAACTAATATTTTAGAAATTTTGATGAATTAAATCAATTTCTGTGTTTTTTTTTAAATGGTATATGTACAAGTTAGCCATTTAGAGTTCGTATTAAGAACTGATATTTTATTTTAGAAATTTTGATGAATTAAATCAATTTCTGTGTTTTTTTTAAATGGTATATGTATAAGTAGCCATTTAGAGTTCGTATTAAGAACTGATATTTTATATTAGAAATTTGGATGATTTAAATCAATTTCTGTGTTTTAATGGTGTATGAGTTAACCATTTGAAGTTCTAAGTAGGAACTATTGTTTTAGGAATTGTGATAAGTAAAACCAATTTCTGTGTGTTTTTATGGTATATGAATGAGTAACCAGTTAGTGTTCAAGTAAAGAACCAATTTTTGTTTGTTAGGAATTGCAATAAGTTTAGCCAATTTCTGTGTTTTGTTAATTGCAAATACTGTATGTTTTTCTCTATTTTTAAAGAAAGTGAATTTTTTTTTTTGCAGTGTTTATTTAGTATTTTTTTCTTTTAATAGTAACAGATATATTTAAGTTTCTTATGCTTTGATATTAACAGTGATAATTTAGTATTTGTGTATTACTGTGTGAGAAATCTATATAGAGCATTGATTAATTTGAGAATTCTGTTTATGTGTATTCTGTGTAAGAGTTCGGTATTTTGATTTGATAGGTATTGAGTAAATTGTGAATGTTTATATTGTGCGGTGCTAGTTTGGTGTTCATAAGGGCTAAAATTATAGTTCGGTATAAAATTGATCAGTTTTGAACTTGTTAGTTCCGGTTAGGACACATACCGTCGGAAGGTATAGCTAGTTGCCGAGGAAAAATTTTATTGGTTACCCTAAATTAGAAACCCTAAATTTAGAAAAATGTCCTTTTTAAATAAGGGTAAGAAAGGGGATCTTTTAGAGCTTTTAGAAGAGTTAGGAGGACTAGCTGACGATACGCTTAAGATTTTCGAAATTAAGAAGATCATTACAGAAAACGAAAATTACGTCGAAGAAGACGCTAGACTCGCACTAGAGCGTATTATTGAAGATAGGAAAGAAAGAGAAGACAAAATTCGTCAAGACCAACTTACTCTCGAAATGAGGAGACTAGAATTAGGAATTAATGGAGACAATAGAGCCCGAAATGGGAGGGACAGAGATGCAGACGCAACTCAGAACATTCAGCTCCTTAAAACCATGCAGAAATTTGACGAGAAACGGGACGAAATGGGCCTGTATCTAATTAATTTTGAGAGAAGAGCAGAGATGGCGGGAGTCCCTAAACAAGATTGGGTGCCATATTTGTTAGGGGTACTAACCCCAGAAATTTCCAACATGATGGCCAGAGAATCGCCAGAACAGGCAAAAGATTATGACTACGTAAAAGAGATGATTCTCCAGAGATTTAGGATGAATACAGAAAAATTAAAACAACTGTTTTATCGCCATCCTAAACTCGCAGACAAGTCATGGAGGAATTATGCCCATGAGCTTAGTGGCTATTATGATGAATGGATAGCAGATTTAGAAATCACTACATTTAAGAAACTGAGAGACCTACACATAACGGAACAGATGAAGAGACGGGTACCTGCCGATATAAAAGATCATTTTTTGGAGCAGTGGATGCAGATTAATACTCCTTTAGAATTAGCGGAAAAAATAGATAAGTATGAAAGCTTGCAAGACAGTTTCCGAACAAGAGAATTCTCAAAGGATCAGAAGTCCACAGATAAAATTAATAAGACATTTAAAAATAATCATAAATTTAAGGAAGAGAAGAAAGAAAAAAAAGATGTGGAAAAAGAAGCTTCTAGTGGACAAAACAAGGAAAGAATTTTTGAGAAAAGAAAACAGCTCCGTTGCTACGAGTGTGGTTCTTATGACCATCTGCGACCACAGTGTCCTAAACTTAAAGAGACGGAAATTATCGCGGCAACAGAAACTAGTGGAGGAGACTCGAGTGGCGTGATGACTCCATATATCAGTCAGGGAGTCGTTAATGGAAAATCTACGTCTATTCTGAGAGACACAGGAGCGAGCATTGATCTGATTTCTAAAAATTTGGTACAACCCCATATGTACACAGGAGAGCACGTTTATGTCAGTGCACCTGTGTTAGATTCATCCGTTTGCTTACCTATAGCAGAGGTCGATTTAAAATGTGAATGGGGCCACACCAGAACTAGAGCAGCTGTCAGCAATACGGAATTCGAGCAGAAACACTATTTGTTAGGAAATAAAACGGCAGCCTTGCTTGAGAAGATCAACAGGAATGTTGAAGTTCCGGTGAAAAGTACTGTGCAAACTCGGGCCGAAAAACTAAAATTTGATAGAGAAAGAAGAGACACGGGAGATGAAATAACGAGAATAGCGCAAGTGATTCCCGGATCAGAAGCGGTAGAAGAAATCACTTCGGAAGAGAGCGCGACTATCTTGCCTCTCCAGGAGAAACAAATAATTACTCCCGACTTATTAAAGACTTCGCCCGAAGAATTTAGAGTTGCACAAAGTGAGGACGAAGAATTAAAAGTAATTTTTGATAGGGCGAAAAAGAAGACGCCCGAAGAAAATAAGTACGTGGTGGTAAACGAGATGTTATTTTACCAGAAAAAAAATAACGATGGAACCACTAGAAACCTGCTTATTGTGCCTCGAAAGTATCGAGAGAAACTAAAAAGACTCTGCCACGAACATACTAATGTTCATTTAGGCGTTGCTAAGATGAAAGAATCATTAACTCAGTATTTTTATTGGCCATATTGTCACTTAGACATAAATGATTACGTGTTGGCTTGTGACAAATGTCAAAAGAATAATATGAAACGTCTTAACCGTGTTAATTCCCGCCGAACACCAGGCTAAGCCGAAGTTTGGTCGTAAAAGTTTAAATGTATATTATAAGTATGTTGATTAATTGTAGTTTCAGTGTAAAAATGTGACCAGAAATTAATGTGTATTCGTTTGAGTAATGTATTTTATGAATTGTAACATGTAATTGTTTGTAAATTTGAACGACTCGACCATAGAAGTTGAGTTTTGCTTTAAAGGAAAATTCAGGTGAAATTCCTTTGACGTTATCATAATATAACGGTTTTGTAGTGGCAAACGCCATATGACGGTTTCATGTATGCCGTGTTGGAAGGCCTCAGATAGGTTTTAATTAATGTTCAATTGTAACATTTTATGTTCTGTTTTGTTTGTTGCATAAGCCAGTAGAATGCCTCAGAAAGGTGATGGCTAACTTTTAACTGCAAATGTGTATGTTTTTGTGTATACCTAAGAAGGTAGTAATTGGAGTCAAAATGCACTCCGTACGGTGTTTGAATACCGCAATTGAATGATTTATTGTGAAATCGATAAGTTTTGTCTGAAGAGTTGTTACGACAACAGATAAATGTAAGTGTTGTCAAAGAAACAAAGTGATTAACAGGAATGTGAAGTTTGTGAGTTTTTTTTGATAAGGAATGAGCCAATGAGCTATTTTGTTATAATTTTATGTCAGTCAGTACTGAAAAATTAGACCCTAAATCGATTGTGAATCCTATAGTAGGATAAAATGAATATTTAAATTTAGGTCACTGATGGCTGTCCACTTAAATGGAAAAGATTGGATCACAGGTAATTGTGAACGAATTAAGTTCCCTGATCCAGGATCTGCGGAATGCCGAGTATTAAATTGTTTTTATGGCTATAAGTGTTAAATGTATTAAAAGATAAGTAAGAAATTTAAAATTTTCATGTGTATTAGTAACCGTGATGATATGTTCTGTATGAAGTTAGGTATCCATTTTGGATTTGTGTTTAATTTTATTTGTGTAAAGTTGTTTCATGGTAACTGTGTTTAATATCAATTTGAGAATTTATTTGTGTCATGTGATCACAATTAAGGTAAATTATGGGATCCCAGTTGAGTGATTTACTAGTTATAATGTTTTTTATGTAGTGTCATGTGTATGTACTAGTGTTCTATGAATTTAAAGTTTTTTTGATATGACATGTATTAGTATACGATTTTATTTAAAATTTTTGCCATGACTTGTTATATTACTGTGTAATTTTTATAATTTCTTTGCTACGGCATGTTCTCTTATTAGAGATTTTAAAGTGCGTAAATTTTAGTTATAAATTCCTTTTGATGTGCTTTTAAAATGATACTTTGAAGTACAGTTAAAAATTTTCTTTCATGAAGGTAAAGCCAGAGTTTGATCAAAATTAACTGTCTACTCGTAATGTCAATTGGGTGTGCATTTGCCTTCGGGAAAAGTTTTATAATTGAAATTGTCCTGAGAAGGACCATGTTTTGTTCTGTTTTTTGCAGGTGAAAATTTCTGCAGAAAAACATCTAGGGAGGGGAAGAATTATAGACTGTAATGACTTGACGGTCCCTACGGGTAAATTCCAAGGGACACCCGTCTTTGTCATCTAAGGTGTTTTATCAGTGCCGAAAGGTGACCTTCCGTTTAGTTACACAAAGCCGTGTCGTAGTGACTCTTCGATACACTTCAAGAAAGGAACCTCTTTTGAAACGATTCCCTAGTTGACAATGGAGTCCAGATGAAAGGCTAGTGTCGGCTGGTCAGACGCTTGAAGGAACAAAGCGGCAAGCGGTAACTTATAAGGAACCACCCAAAGAGGGGCGAGGATATATTCGCCACCTTGATGTAAATGGGGGCAGATGACCCTTTTTTTTACAGGTGTGAACAACCTCCATCGTCGGACGTGTGCCAGAGAAGGAGAGCCTGCAATGTTCCATCATGGTATCCTGAACCCCGCGAAATAGCCTCAGATAGTGCTTATCTTTTTTGTAATTATTGTATAAAGCCTATATTTAATCGGGATGCAAATAAAGCATTTTGTAAATATTAAAGGCTGTCAGTCTTAGTTTTAGGCAAAGTCCTTACAGTACCATTAAGGATGTTATGTACTAACCCTATTGGATTCGCTCCCCTCAATGTTAACCTATGGAGAAAATTTGTCGTAGGATTGCCGACTTGGATAGAAATTTTTTTTTAAATGAACTGTACTTCGTAATAGAGAAAGAAATTTGATACTTTAGAAAATTTTTCGTTTCTAAAAGGAAATGCAAACAACATTTTAAAATTTAAATTATTCGGGGAAAAAATCTGGTATAGTGTCTTTCCTTCCGCTCATCAATTGGTGGACGAAATTTATAAAACAAACCCTGTTGTAAGATGCAGAAAAGTCCAGGCTATCTGAAAATACCCTTTTATTGGATTAACAGCATTTATGTAGCTGTAAATAGTAGAAAAATTTTCTCCATAGGTCAACATTATGGTGAGCGAATCCAATAGAGTTAGTACACAGCAGCCGTAAGTCAAAAATGACGGTAATGTCAGACAATCACAGGCTGTCTGTGATTGTGAAAAGTCTTTATGGTTTACAAGAAACTAACATTGTTCAAGGCAGAAAATTTTTTAAAATAATATATCAATTTCAGGCTATGTTTATAAAGTGTATAAGAAAGATAAATGAATTTTGTGTTAAATGAAGGTTCCATCTCCAAGATTACTTAATAGGTTAATATGATGTTCGAAATTTGATGTATATCTTGTCCCACTCATTTTCGACAAGCCATACTCAACCTGTATTATTATTGACGATCATGGTTTGAACGCATCTGCTTTTTTTTCAAACAACCCACGCAAACTTCGACGAAATGGTACATGCTCAGCAATTTGTTCAGTGAGTTTATAGTGGCTGCTGATATAACTTTCAGTTATGACCAAAATTCGCTGATTGTTTGAAGGATTTTGATCAATTGCTGCCGTGTGATTAATTGTGTGTTGCTCTAGTCTATTGCTGCGTAATTGGTTAGGGAAGTTAAATGGATTTTCATTACACCATTGCGTGTATGTGTAACTGAGGAAGTTAAGGGTTTTTTGTTGACTTGCTTCAACAACATTCAATATTGATTCCCATCTTTTTTCTTAATTATAATTGAGAACTGTAGAATGACTTAGCAAAGATCTTACTATTTCAACTATCGTAAGTAAATTAAGAGACGGCCAAATTATTTTTAATATATGCATGAGTTGTTAAATATTGTTTATAAAATCTCAAAATAAACGTTTTCAATTAAAGTAATAGTTTAAGGTGATTATTTGTATATCATTCTTCTTGAAGAACTTCGGGAATACTTTATACAGTTTATATAGCCAAGTTTATATTGCTTAGTTTATATAGCTAAGTATATTTTCAATGTATCGCACATATGTTGAAAAGACAACACAATGTTTGAATATTTTTATAAAACATACATAACAGCCATATGTATGATTATATAAATAATTTATCTCTATACACACTTATGATTGTAATATGTGAAGGAAAATCTATAGTGTGTTAGATAATGTTTTTCCTCTGATATGTGTGAAATAAATGGACGTAGTTCAAAAGCAAATACATCACGAATAAATAAATAATAAATGTAATTTTATTTCAATTAACAAATTAATATTAAATAAGTACTTTCTTTCGACTAAGAGCTTAATCAAAATATGTATTTCCATAATTTTTTTCGGCTCTTAGATCATGTTACTATGTAAATGAAAAAATCTTTTCACATTTTTGCCGTTTTTAAAAAACGGCATTTTTTTCAGTCACTTAGTAGTCAAAGATAACATGATTTTTTTTATTATTGTTAGTTGTTTTTCCAGGCAATTAAATTGTATGAAAATTAAATATTCGACCAGAAATTCACTACTGTATTTCAAGTACAGTTTATTAATGTAGTTATTTTACCCCAGACGGATTTAGTTTTACTTAGAGACAGTAAAAAAACGAGTATGTTAATGCGATATTTATTTACGATTAATAAAATAAAAAGCTGTTTTTAATCATGTATTTATGCGTTAATTATCGTTAGAAAATCCTCAAAATTGAAAATGATAAAACCCCATTACGCTAAAATTGAGAGTTTTAAATATTTATAAAGTTAAAAACTTAGTACTTTTTTAATAATTCAGCGCTTCTAATGCATTCATACTTATGATTATAATTAAATATGTTAAAAAAATCTTCCTTTGTGATGTACCTTAATGTATAAATTTATGTTTTTCGTAATTTTACTTTGCCAAATGAACATAATTAAACGTAAATGCGTTACAGATCATACAAAAATATCAAGAGTTAAAGAAAATTTATTTCCATTAATTAATTAAAATTAAATGCATTGCTACTTTACTTCTCTCCGAATTATTAAAATAATCAGTATGCATATTTCCAGTTTTTTATTTTCATATCAAATTAATATGAAAAAATATATCTATATTATTTTAAGTTTAAAAAGGCTGTATTTTTCTCCGTCATTTAAGTTTATGAGATAGTGAGATATTTTTACTCTATGTAAGTTTTTCAGGCAATCATATGTATCCGAAAATTAAATTTTAGGTCAAAAACTTAATGCTGTCTTTCAAACTATTCACCAATAATTCGTTTTACATTAAAATTTATTTGGTTTTACAAAGTGATAATTAAAAATATTTATGTTTTAACGATATATATAAGTGCGTAAGCGATATGTAAAATAGAAAGAGAAACTTTAAAAATGTATTTATGCCATCATTAAAAGGTCTTTGGAGTTGGAAATGTCGAAACCCTACTATTATGCTATTATAGAGAATTTGAAGTATTTATTGAGAATAACTAATTTTTTACATCGTAGAAAGCAATTTTTCATGTCTAAAAGCTCTAGATTTAAAAGCTCTAGAAAATAAAAAAGTAGTGTTAGTAAAATAGTTTACAGTATAATGTAGACGTTGCAAATTATTTTTAAAATTTATTAGCGTTAGATATTTAGTTGTGCGGAATAATATAATTTTTTTTATCGAACTATCCCTCAAGGGAATGAATCAACACTATGCAACTTTAAATAATGTCTATTTCAGAATGGAAAAGTTCTGATTCCATCTAAGAGGGGGCGTTTCCCTCTTCACATTACACTAATTAAACATTTGTCAATCAGAAATCCCTAATTTCGGTTGGATAGTACTAAATTGTTAACAATCTTTGATTCAGGGCTAATCATGCCAGAAATAGAGCCAAACGTCTTCAGTATCCCTTGCAGATATTCTAAACCCTGAACCAACACGCAGCGTCGTTCATTTTAGATTTCCTTATAACCACTATATTGGGGTCCTTGAATTTTCATTCTGAAAACCTTGCTTATTTCTCTCCTATAAAGGAGAATTGAATTGAAAAGCAATGTTATGATTTAGTAAGGTTCATGGAGTACTTTGTATCCGGAAGAATCAGTTTCTGTGGCAGGATTCAACAGTGGAGTTTTGGAAGCAGATTCTTCTAGAAATTCAGTAAATTACAAACCGCTCTTGTTATGCAAGAAATATTGACCCGAAATGATGAAACAAAAAAGGAAGAGAGAAACGTTCACAAATTCACTATAATTAACATTAAAAAGGGCTCTACTTGAATTTATAAAGAACTGAGCTTTATTCCTTAGAAACAGAGAAGAAAATACCTGCAGAGTAAGACAAGACAAGCAAATGGGCGTTTGTAAGCTAGTTGTGTAGGTGTTCCCTTATTCTATTCCTGAGCAAAAAAAGCTGGATTTGGTTTATGTATTCAAATCAAGCCTTTTTACCGTTAATTCTAGTGAGTTAATTAAGTTTTTTTACTATTACCTCATTCTTATAATTGTTCTAAACATCTATTGCATGTTGAACAGTCTTTATTTGAAAGCCGGATGAACCAAGACAATGACATCACAAGTGGAAAATTTGCTACATCGCTTAGTATTTGCATTTTAACATTGCATTATATTTTTACTTTCAAATATTTATGTGTGAACAGATAAAATAAAATAAAGTTCTTAACAACCGCATATAAATTTAGAGTCAGGAATGACAAATAAACGCAGATTTTCAGCAGATGGGTACACTATGTTCTGAGTTCACTACGTGTTATTTTTCTGACCAGGCGAAAATTTTGTTTCACACAAAAAAAGTTTTAAAAATAATGTTTAATTATACGCATGCCATAAATAATGTTTAATTATGCTTACAAACCTTGTAAGCATATCACATGCTTACAAGGTTTGTATGAAAAGTATGTGTATTTTGTATTCAAACTTGGATCTCATCTCTAAAATGTTTAACTCCGTACATGAATATGTTCCAAATTCAAAAATACATCTAGTCCCCAAGAATTTCGAATGCGAAATGCTTATCCTGTTCTAAAACGAAAAAAACCCCTTAAATTCCAAAAGTATATTAATACTCATTATTAAACTTCAATCTATAATGTCCTAACATTTAGCATAAAAACACAATTTTATCGTATGCAAAATATTATTTGCTTAAACATATGTGGGATGGGTTTGAGCTCCAAAATCTCGGGCTGAACACTCAATGCATCGGCTTTGATTATGACTGGTTGACAAAACAATGAAATAGATGCCTATTTGGCGTCGTATCGCTTTGAATGGGAACCAGTTTTTCCCATTTTTCGTAAAATTAAAAATATAAAATCAGAAACAAATTTTCTGATCATTCTTATTTTCTTTCTGTTTACTCTAGAAGCATGGTGTACAAACTAATTGAGCAGTGTTTGAATAATTGACTTTTATAGTGACTGAGATATCTGCTGAAAAGAAGGAATTCTGTCATCACAGTTCGATAAAGACGAGAAATCAGATTAAAGTGATCTATTTGGAACGCTCAAAGGTAAGCCATGAGCTCTTTTGAATTTTTAAAAACATCAACATGTTGATACAAATTTTAACACTAGAACCCTAATTAATCTGCCACTTCCTGAAAAGAATGGCGTATTGTAGATTTAAAGATGAATGCTAAATTCTTTGGAAAGAGTATTTTTTGCAAAATAAAAAATATACGAAATAATACGAAGCATAAATGACCGACGACTGTAATCAATTAACTCTCCAATTTGATATCATAGAATTCATTACATAAGATAGGAGAATGTGTATTTTAAACTTGGTACTGACATTTTCGAATCGGAAATTGGCTGTTGTCTGGATACAGATTTTGAAACGCTTGCCTGCCCATTTAAAAGATAGGAAAATCATACAGTGACTTACAGTAAGTTGTTGCTGCAGACGAATCACGCTTTCTAAATTTAACAACTGAAAATGCTTCGACAATTTGATGCTGAGAGAAATAGTGATTAAATTTTCAGAAAGTTAAAAAAAACACTGACTGTATTTAAATGTAGTGTATCAAATAACTCGAGTTTGTAAGATATTTCAAACGGTTTCAAGTTTTGTATGCATTTAATTACGAGACTAATTCTAAATATTCAAATAAACAGCAGAATTTCTGCGGGTTAAAATAAATTCTTTCAGACTTAATTAAAGGATGCTCTTTATAAATTTTTATTAAATTAGTAAGAGATTAATATTATATAAGAAAAATATTTCTGTACCATGTATTTCTAATATTATTATGTTATAGTGAAGGAAATGGAAGATATTTAGATGAAATAGAATTGTAAATGAATCAAACTGCACTTTACAGCCAGAATTTCAATAGATTTTGAAATCACACGTCAAATACTGATATTGCACGATTTAAATCCGAGGTTAAAAAAAAAGTATCAAAGTATATTCCATTGGGAACAAAAATGTTGGTCACATCTGAATCATATTTTTATTTCGATTTTTGCACAAGTTAAATAATTAATCTTTTGATTTGCATCAAAAATTTTAATTTTAAACCTCGGATTTAGCGATCGGAGAATTTTTCATTATTTGGTTTTGTCATGTTTATTTATTTTTTTAAGTTAATTTTCTTTTAGAGGAAACAATGACATTATTGATGCTTTTTGATAAAGGACCGCCGGTATCAGTATATGCAGCATGAAGTGTCTTAAGACTAATTTATTCCAACAGCTTTCCAATTAAGTATTTGTAATGTATTCATAAAAATAGCGTTTTTGGTGTTTATGAAGCTTGCTTTATAATGTATATTTTCCTGCAGTGTGAACGAAAAGTCTTTCAGATGTAAATAAGATAGGTTTAATTAGGATTCAGAGGAAGGATAATAGGTGTTATGAACGAGAACCTCGCATTTATTTATTTCTAAGGAACTTTATGCGAGTAAATGAAATACGTCTTTATACAAATAAGGTGTTTTCAAAGAATGGGGAAGAACGCGTGTCTGCCTGTGTAGAAGACCAAGAAGGCGAGAGAATAATAAATTTAAGAAATGCATAGTATCGTGGATTCTATCTTTCTTATTGTATGTTCAGATGATCTCATCATCACGAAGGAGGAGAATTTTAAGAAAACGTTAATATCAGGTAACATGCTATTGGTATATATTACCTTTACTGGGTAAAGTCAATATGAATGGATGACACGGTAGTTTATATTTGAATAGGGGAATATATTAAGCCTATTTTACACCGGGAAAAATATTTTTCTTATTAGTATGCATTGAAAAGGGAAAATGAATTCTTAATATACAAAAATTTTATCACATATTGTGGGAGTCTAATTTGAGAGTACTTAAACAGACAAACATTATTAAAAAAGAAAAGAAAGTTTCATAAAATTGCCAAAACTGAATTTTCTGATACTTGAAATAGGTTAATAGTATTTTTGTTTTGGGTTTTTCTTCTAATGCACTTTTATGAAAAAAAACCCTTATTTTTTTCTAGTTTCCGTGTCGGTATACTTAGGCTCTTGTATCGCAAACAATGACTGCTGCATTTCAAAACAAAATAACTAACTAAATTTACTGCAAATATAACTAAAAATAAATAATTCAACAAAGCAAGATAATTATTAGCAGGAAGAATGTAGAGAAGAAAAAAAGAAATCACGCTCTTAGAGCTCAACCCACCATAATTTATGGTGCGTTGAGCCCTAAGTGCGTGATTTCTGTTTATTTTTTTTGTCTACATTCTTCCTTTTATGGTGCGTTGAGCCCTAAGTGCTTGATTTCTGTTTATTTTTTTGTCTACACCCTTCCTGCTAATATTTATCTTGCTTTGTTGAATTATTTACTTTTATTTATATTTGTCTGTTTTCAGTAAGAGGATTTGTTGCAACTGCGCAATCTTTTATTGAAAAGTTCAAATTTCCAACAGTAGGAAAGGTTTTATGTTAATTTGTTCTATGCCCTCTTTATACGTTTTATTTCATTTTGAATTATTTACATTATTTATGTTAAATTTGCCGCATTGTCAGGGTTAAAATATTAAAAGCGAGTCTCTCCGCTCCCTGTAAATCTTAATTCCCCTCACAAAATAATCCATTCAAAATTGTTCGCTCTCGTATGGAAAAAAAAAAAAAAAAAACCAAAAATACCCCCCCCCCCCCCAAACCATCACTTTTTTCAAAGCTCATAATCTTTTGAATTTCCGGCTCACACACAAAACGGATAAAATTTCTTTTATGCATTTAAAACAAAAGAACTTATTTAAAATCAATTATTTTCCTTCCCATTATATAAAGTATGGAATGACGAGTGTGGGAGTGTCAAACATTGAACAGAAACAGTGAAATAGAAATTTATACCAAGCGGTTTCAGTAAGTAGGAAAGTGTGATACTGGTTTTTGAATTATTTACCTCACAAGACGGGGTCTTAAATACTGTGGCTTGGCTTATTGACCTCGTACTTCAGTACTTAAATTGATATAAGCGAAATTAAACTCATCTCTATTCGTTATAGAAATATCTCACGACTCTGTCATGCGATACATTTATATATTCAGTGTTAATAAGTACCATTCAATAAAAATAAGTACCCTTTACCCCCCAAAATATTGTAGGAACTACCGTTTCTTGTAAAGTTAGACAATAGCTGTAGTTGGTCATAGACAGTGGTCCAACAAAATGTGATGCTGACACAGATTCAAAGCAGCTGTTTTGTTCTTTATTGCACCTGATTGCAACAAATGTGATACTGTAGGCTAAGCCACCCAATTTTGCTACTAGGCTCGCATCACTCTGTAATTATTTGATCTATTTTTGCTTGCAGATGGGCATGATTTTTCGTTATTTTTTTTTTAGTTCTAAACAGCGACAACCATAAATCAACGAAAAATGTGGGAGAAAGCACTCACCAATGACTGGTGATACTTTGGGCCAAACTTATAATGAACAATGTTTTCAAAGTTACTGATATTTTTCAGGTAACTAAAGTATTGTAATTGAACTATCTTGTTTCCCAAATAAATTTTTCTGTAGCCATTAATTAAGTATGAAAGATTCTTGAAATGAACTCTGTTTTCAAGGTGCATAAGTAAGAGGAAAATTGTTACAGAACTACAGAAAAAAAAACTGTTTTGATCATGAACGGCAATAGTTTGTATTATAAGGAATAATAACCACATCACGAATCTTAACTCAGAATTGAGTTCTCCAGCGACACAGAAAGCGTAACGGAGAAGGTCACTTTCCTGCAAAACATACCTGCTTATCGAGTTAGGTGCTGACAGCTCCAGCGTAATTAAACGCCCACGTTTTTAATATGAACGACCTCACGAGATCAGTTTTCGAGATAAGAAGTATATTAGTAAGAACTACTAGGTACTAATTGGGAGTGACATGCTATAAGAGAGTCGTGACTGGAATCGCGAAATTACGAATTTCTCAGAAGACTGCTTGTCCAACAGGAAAATAACATATGGTATGACACACACAATTGTGTGCTTTCAGAATTGAAGCATAGTCTTTTCATGACCAGAGAATCTATAACTTAAATCAAGTCTTAACGTGGGACTGTCAGGATATTTGTGTCTTTAAATGTATCCAGATATAGGAATTTATTGGATTGTTAGACACAATATATTTCTTCGTTAATAGGGCCTCGTAAGAGGTGGCTTATTTGGATTTTTTAAAAACTCTTTTATTATTCGTACATTTTTCACCATCTTAGTTGGTCACTAAGTACGTTTTAAAAGTCCTAGTGACATCCATATTAATTTTGAAAACATTCCCATTGTTCCTCGTAGTTGGACTTATAAATTTAGAAAATGACGTTTTGCCTGCCTTTGTTTGCTAAAGTAATCTACATGCAACTGAGTTTCGTATTTTGAAAATAAAATTGACATAACTTCCACACTGAAATATGTGTTTTGCACAGTATGTATTTTCCCCTTAAAGGGAACGTTCTTCTCAGTGAAAAATATTTTTTTAATTATAGCATTTCAGCTTTGTCAATATGTACACTTTGCAAAGGAGAGAACTAAAGATAACTAAAAGCAGTTTGAAGTTATCTCTGACAATGGGATGATTAAGTGAAACTATAAAGAATCCGTTTGATCATTTCTTCAACGCATACAGCAAGTTTCGTCTGATGATGGAATTATACTCTTATAAATTGAACTTTCTTTCCCCACCAATTTATGTTGAAAATTATGACCATTGATATTCGCAATGATTAAATTTTAAACATAAATTAAACAAGGATTTTGTACTATAATTGTAGTTGAAAATAATTTGATTAAATAATATAGCAATATACACCCATTTCGTTAAAAGCGACTGACTGAGCGAGTGAAAAGAATCTGTTAAAAACCACAAGTAGAATATAAGCTATCTACAATGTAAGTAGGTCGTACGGCAGTGCATGAAATCATTTGTAAACCGCAATGTTTCAAACGCCAAATTCATGAAATTTACTTTACTATCACTATCCTTTATAAAATAACCGCAACATCCATTGAATTACGGAATACCTCCCAAACAAAAATTTATTTTTAAACCACTGATTGTGTATGGTATCCCCTACTAACATGCAAAAAAATGAATTAAAAAAAAATTTGTTAGCGAAACCTTTCTTATTTTTTAAAATAATATACTTTTCTTTCGATACTAATATTTATCTTAATTAACTTCATAATGAGCTTACACAAGTTCTGAGATGGCATTAATATTTACTTTGCTGTCGATCGATTAGTACATGCGAGGTCAGTGAGGTTATATTGGGGCCTAATTTTAAAGTAGAACTCCCAGCTGTGGTTACCATTTTTAGTTTTATTTTTCACGTAAATTTTTGAAAGAAAATTGTTTTCTGAAGCCACCTTAACCGAGCATATGATCTGGAAGAATCAAAACAAGCTATTTTTTTCTTTTTACAAACATATACTAAAGGGGCCTGTGTTCTACCAATGAAACATGATCTTCCAAGATGAATCTCAAGAAAATTCTTATTGTATAACAACTTTTTTTTGTGACCGGGGGGGGGGTGTTGCAGATATTGATTTTTCATATAGTCATTTATTTCATTCGAAGGTGGTAAATAGTCCTGTTAATGAACCCCCAGTTAATTGAAGAGTTCTTTAAGTTTTGGTAACGTATATTTACATATTTTTGAATATTTGATTATTTATCACAAGTCGCGCTTCTTGCCTAGTATATCAGGAAAAACAAAGAAATGTTTGCTTTAATTCTGAAGGGTACCTTTGCGATCTGACAGGTTTTGCGACGCAGAAAATGTGAACAAGAAAATCAAATGTTAAACTAGGTTGTGGTGAAGGTCTTAAATTTCCACAGGGCACATATTATATATATACATATATATCTTTATATATAAAAGGCAAAGTCTGTGTGTGTGTGACCGAGTTTTTGTCTGCTCGCGGCGCAGCGCAAAGACGGTAGGTCGGACAGTCTTGAGATTCGACACGAAGATGCCTCCCGAGGTCTCATTATGCACCTCGAAGCCCTTTTTTCGATTTTTTAATTAGATTTTCCGTAATTAAATATTTAGTCGCGATTTGGAGCTCCCGGACGAGTAAAAGCCCCTTAAATCCTAACGTATCCGTCCAAGAATTTTTTTTTTCGGACGAGCCTATACGGGAAAGATGACACTATACGGAAATCACAATTAAAATTGTCTGTCTTAATTTATCGATTAATTGTGATTTTTTTTCGATCGCCTGTACGCACCCGTTTTTCGGAAAAAAAACGCGATTTTGTCCGTGACCCTTTTTTCCAAATTGTCGAATCGATACGTAAATGTCGTTACATTTTTACGAAATTATTATCTCAGAGACCCTAGACATCACAGTTTCGAAAGCCAGAACCAAAATTAATTTACAAATTGTAGTTATTTTTAAATAATTTATTTTATGATTCGGAAACTCTTGCGAGAAATCTCATTTTGGAGATTTCGTTCTTCATTTCCGGACGAAGGTAAAATAGGAGAAAAACCAGTTTTTCGACGTCATGCACGTGATGTGTTGGGACGTTTGTTTTCTATGAGGGATTCGGTGGTTAAAGGAAATCGATTACTATTGCAGTGATAATCGATTAAAAAATCACATTTAGTAATGACGTAATTTTTTTTGGCCAGCACTTAGTTAATATCATATAATTTGTGGAAAAAATCTATGAAGATTTCAAAGAATTTCAGCATGTGGAGGATGTGATATATTCGCTTTCAAGGAAATCGATTACTATTGCAGTGATATTCGATTAGTAATCCTATGTCAAAAATTTTGCCAAAATGTGCCAGAAAGGATTAAATTTATATGGGTAAAATAATGTATCGTGGTGAGGAAAAGGATGACAGCGACGCCCATTAACAAAGGGTTAAGGCTACTAAAAAATTGGTAATTACATTACCCGAGCAACGCCGGGACGGGTACAGCTAGTATATCTATATGACTAAATAATTATGAATATACACACGTAAATGCATATTTACAAGACGAAAAGCACAAGGAAATCACTCAGTTGACACGCTTTCGAATTCAAAACGTTGGCTAGTCGATCATAAAGACTGCTCTCAGCATTCGTTTCCAAACAGTAATAAATATGATTAAGATGTCATCGGAGTGATTGAAAATCACCGAATCACTTAAATCAATCACTTAAATTGTAACTTCAGATAATAAGACATTTTCAACTGCATTTCTCAGCCATTTACCTCCTGAAGAAGCCACAAGTGCTTTTCCATACCTCCGGGCAATGGTAATCAAGCTTGTTAGTTAGAGTTACTGAATATTTTTTGGAAATGATTGCAGGTTGTGGCGAGGTGTTTCCTCTCTTTTAGTAACAGATGTGCTTTAAGTAAGAAAGAACGTACATCGATTGTGCTTTTCATTTCTATTCATTGTAGTTTATAAGAATTATATATTTTGCAAAGCACTGAGAGTGAATAATAAGTAGGGAGAGGTACATTTTGTGCTACTATAGATGTAAAATATCCTCTGATTAAGAATAAAATTGTATAGGAAATAATTATAGAGGATGGTACATTAAACTTCGCGGAATGAAAAATACGAAAATAGATCTGTCATTAACATCATTATCACTAAATGGAGAAAAAATTGACCACATAATTTAAAAGTAATGAAAATATATCGGAGCTAAATTTTCAACCTGGAAGTGACTCGAAAATCTCTCCTTCCTAATTAGGCGATGCAGCAGTTAAAAGGATTTAAGATCCTTCCGTATATTTCTTGCAAGCTTTTTATGCTGCTAAGATTGTAGAAAATACATGACGCCCTCCCTTATTAAAGGGCACATAAACTTAAGAAACCTAATTTTCTCCCATAATCACTATTTATAACATTTGGATGCCTGTTATACTTTTCTTAACACTGCATAGGGGAATATCTGAAACAATAAGCAATTCTATATCAGGATATACTCTACTTCTTTGCATATGACCCAATTTTTAAGTGTAAAATTCAAGGAAACGGGAAATTCCACGACATGTGATGCAAATGTCGCACAACCGTGTGCTAATGAAAAATGTAAAATCTACGAGTATAATATCCTCAGGGAGAAAACCTTATACACAGGAGGCGAAAAATTCTGTCTCCGAATGCCATCCTATGAATATGCGAGTGATGTTTTTCTAAACGGTTATGCATTCGAACAGGGTCAGAAAATGCTGCTGGGAAATTATAAGAAATGAATATGGAAAATAAAATGAAATTACATAAATATATATTCATTTAAACATAACATAAATCCATCATATCAGAATTGAGGGACACATTTTGAAAATTTTTTTATTTATTGAGTTAAAATTTTGAATTTTTTTGTGATAGTTAACCATATAATTTGTAAACAAAATTTCATCATAAAACTTCTCAACAAGTTTTTAAAAAATTTTCAAATTTAAAATTTTTCATAAAAGTGTGGTAATTTAAAATCGTTATAACTCGAAATATTATTTGTCGAATTTTAAATTTTTTCATTTAATTAAACAGAAATATTTAAGTCTTAATTTTGATTCATCATTTTTTAAACTATTAATTAAAAAAAATTAAAAATATTTAGATTAAAAATTACGAAAAAATTATGTAACTTATTTTTAAAAAAACCATATTTTTAAAAGTAAATGTTTTTTTTAAATTTGCTGAATCAAAATCAAAGTAAAATAGTTGAAAAAGACATGTTACAAGTTTTAACCATTTATCTTTAATGGTTCTTGACTTCTAACAATTTAAAGACGAGAAATGGGGAAAAAACTCATCATGCAGAAAAACGCACTTATAGGTTTAAACAGCGATTGGCTACTATAGAATATTGCAAAAAAAAATATAATAATTTCTCCTGTTCTAATTAAGATAGAAACACGATTTAAACGTCATTTTAAGCGCAAAAGAACACAAAAATTTTTAATGCAATAAATTTTTTTTTCGAAAATTCGAACAATTTTAACTCCTGAACCAATTAAAAGGATTTAATTGTTAAAAAAAAGGAACGATACATACTCAAGCGTAAAAAAAAAAATCAAGAGGAATATGACAGAATATTGTGCTCAATTATCCTTTAAAACCTTTTACGTTATGCGCACTGCTTAAATGTGCATACTAGCTGAATACCCGTACTTCACTACGGAGTACATTCAAATTAAACAGAACGGTCAATGTATGCAATTAATAAAAAAAAAAATATTTATAATAAGTACAATGGTAAATGTATGTAATTAATGTCAAAAAAATATTTATAATAAATACAATGGTCAATGTATGCAATTAATGCCAAAAAAATGCATTTATAATAAATAAACGGTCAATATATGCAATTAATGCCAAAAAAATATTTATAATAAATACAACGATAAATGTATATAAATAATTCCCCAAAAATTTTTTAATAAATACAACGGTCAATGTAAAAAATTATAAAAAAATCGTAACGGATATTTTTATACACAAAATAATGTAGAAGAAAATATTCAAATTAAATACAACGGTCAATGTATGCAATTAATGCCTATATATATATATATATATATATATATATATATATATATATATATATATATATATATATATATATATATATATATATATACATATATATATATTTATAAAAAAATCGTAACGGATATTTTTATAGAAATATAATGTAGAAGAAAATATTCAAATTAAATACAACGGTCAATGTATGCAAATAATTTGTATGTTTAATATCTATAAAACACACTAATTTGAATTAAATTATTTAAAATTTTTCATCTAAATTTGTCTAGTGGTTAAATTTTATCTTTTACAGTATTTAATATTTTTCTGTCAATTTATTTCACGTTCGTTGTTATGCACGTGACGCAAAATTAATTTAAAGTATCACAAAAAGAAAAGAAACCACGTGACCAGCATTTAATAAATTAAATTCTAAAAATTAATCTTTAAAATTTCCCCAAAATCAGAAAATGGAGGTAAAAATTTGAAAATGGTTTCATTTTAAAGTAATTTTTGTGATCTTTCTCGTGATATAAATTTTATAACCTCAGATTATTATGTTAAACGCAAACTTTAAAGAATGTTACAAAAGCTTAAAAATTTAATTTAAAAAAAATCTAAGAAGAATTTTTCAAAAATCTTTCTCTGCACCCCTACACTATGAGAAGTATCGCCATGCAAAATTTCACTCTTTAGGTCCAGTGATTTGGTCTGTGCGTTATCAGTCAGTCAGTCAGTCAGTCAGTCAGTCACGGAACTGTTTTATTAAACTGTTTTATTAAATACTAATTGGACTGTTAATGTTAATTGGAACTGTTTTATTAAATACTAGCTGAAAACCCGAACTTTACTACGGAGTACATTCAAATTAAATACAACGGTCAATGTGTGCAATTAATGCCAAAAATAAATAAATATATATATTTATAGTAAATGCGACTATCAGTGTATACAACTGATGTAAAAATATGGATATATATTTATAAAAAAATTGTGAGGGATATTTATTTTTTTTAATAATATCCAATCGCCTGCTGCATTAGAAAGAAAAATTCACAAAAAATCAGAAAATCGAGGTAAAGATTCGAAAAAGATTTTATTTTAAAGAAATTTTTATGATCTTTCTCGTGATATAAATTTTATAACCCTCAAATTATTATTTTAAATGTAAACTTTAAAAAAGTTACAAAACAGCTTAAAAATTTAATTTAAAAAAATCTAAGAAGAATTTTTCAAAAATCTTTCTTAGTTCACCCCTACACTATAAGAAGAATAGCCATGCAAAATTTCAGCCCTTTAGGTCTAGCGGTTTGGTCTGTGTGTTGTATGTCAGTCAATCAGTCAGTCAGTCAGTCAGTTACGGAACTGTTTTACAGGTATATATATAGATTAATAGATAGATTATGAACTCGGGAATAATTGTTAAGATAGAGGAACCTATGTTATCTTGAAGGCGAAAAAAATTTATAGATCCATCGCTTGTAGTATTCATCTTACGGGTCACTCCCTTTAATTGTCACATAAACTCGACCTTATTAAACTACGATAAATCAGTTTCGTATTCTGCCGCCAATATTTATTATAAAGTCCATATCTAATCTAATGTGTCCTTTGTAAATATCAAACCAGAATATATCCAAAACGTCAAATTACCTTGAATTTACCACCATATACGCGCCTTATTATTGTCTTATTGGGTTACTCAGTTGGCTCCTATAAGACTCTTTCCACCAAACTGGACAGAAGTCGGCGCATAATCTAACATCACGTCAGACCTCAGCTTGAATCGTCACTTCTAATCAGAGTCTAATTTAATGAATGAAATACAGACCAGCGGAAACAGGGGTTATTATCTGCTACGCCAACTCCGAAAGCAGAATTCCAGTTAAGTGGATGTCGCAGAAAGTCATTCCGCTAATTAAGAGATAAGATTTCTGTGTTGAGAACGCTTCTGAACGGAATATAAATGGCAATTTTGTACCGAGAAGGAACGTTTTGGTATGCTGGTTTCAGAATTTGGGTTGTTTGTGAAAATAATGCTTAACGAAAGATATAAAAAGGAAGAGAAAAAATAGGAAAATAATTTTGCTGCTTTTCTTTTTTCTTATAACAAACTAGCTGAAAACCCATACTTCGATACGGAGTACTTTCAAATTAAATACAACGGTCAATGCATGCAATTAATGCCAAAAATATGTATAAATATATTCATAATAAATACAATGATCTATGTATCAAACTGATGTAAAAAAACGAAATAATATATTTATAAAAAAAAAATCGTAACGGATATTTTTGTAGACAAAATAATATAGAAGAAAATATTCAAATTAAATCTAATAGAACATACTAAATAATATAGTACAGTTAATATAGTACAGTTTGAGGAACATTTCTTTTACTGTATGTTAATATTTTTTTCGATAATGTCCAATCGTCTGCCGCATTAGCAAGAATTTTTTTTGTCTATTTCGTTGTTATGCACGTGGCGCAAAATTGAAAGAAAAGAAACCATGTGATCAGCATTCAATAAATTAAATTCTAAAAATTAATCTTTAAAAATTCATCAAAAATCAGAAAATGGAGGTAAAGATTCGAAAAAGATTTCATTTTAAAGGAATCTTTATGTTCTTTCTCGTGATGTTAATTTTATAACCCTCAAATTATTATTTTAAATGCAAACTTTAAAGAATATTAAAAACAGCTTAAAAATTTTATTTTAAAAAATCTAAGAATTTTTCAAAAATCTTTCTTAGTGCATCCCTACACTATAAGAAGAATAGCCATGCAAAATTTCAGCCCTTTAGGTTCAGCGGTTTGGTCTGTACGTTGCATGTCAGTCAGTCAGTCAGTCGTCAGTCATGGAACTGTTTTATATATATAGATGAATGGGGATTTTATGGAATTTTGACTAATTTTCCAACAATTTAAGTCTTCTTCTCTCATTAATAGGAGAAAAAACATTATCGATACATTATCTGCCGATACATTATCTGCAGAAAAGTATTTTTTAGTTTTTGAATCATAGGAATACTTCATACAACGGAAGTTGCGAATCTTGTTACTACGCACATTTATTTTCAACTTCAAAGGCTTAACAAATTAGAGCTTTTAAGATTTCCTCTATATGTGTGAGTTTCCACTGGTTTCCCTTATGAATAGAAATTTCGGAAAGCAGAGGGAAAATAAGTTAAAAGGTGAAATTAAGTAGAATTCCTTGATGTATAATAGAGTTTAAGTCTTCATAAGGGACCTCCAAGTTTGCCATATTAACAGTAAGAATACGGCATAATATGAAACATTCTTACCCTTTTTGGGAACGTAGAAAAGAATTTATCATCAGCAGAGGGGAAAATATTGCCAAGGAAAGATACTACATTAAAAATGGAAGATTGTATTTAAATTTTTCTGAGAAATTCAAGGGTGTTCTAAAAATATTGTTTGTTCTACAATGTAAAAATTAAATAATTACACAATTCTCACAATTGATAAAAATTGGGAGAAGTATACCAAAATTTCTCCCTCGTGACAGTAAAAATGTTGCATTACTTGCGAAATTTAGAATTTCAGGTTATTTTAAAATATTTTCCTGACTCCAAATTTGTGGACAAAGCTTTTGTATTTTACGAAAATGTGTCCAAATCACAGCGATGAAAAAAAATCAGGTAGTCTCTTCTAACGAAACTACCGTGGGTTATTAACTTATCATTGCTTCCCTCTTTTGTATGTATATATATATATATATATATATATATATATATATATATATATATATATATATATATATATATATATATATATATATATATATATATATATATATATATATATATATATATATATATGTGTGTGTGTGTGTGTGTGTTTTTAGACAGTATCGACACCGCTGACGAAGGGATGCTGTCAAAAACCTCTTTCATACTTATCTTTTCATGTTTTTAGTTCCAGGCTGCAAGTAGCTTTACTGCTCATACTGGTTTTCTCGTTCAACTATTTCTTATATATATATATATATATATATATATATATATATATATATATATATATATATATATATATATATATATATACAGGTGGTTATCAAAATAATGGAAACACCTATCAATATTTGTGGTGTTTATGAATGTGCTTCGTATTCCTTAAAAATCAAGTCTGTCCACAGATATTTTTTTATATAATATAGTGTATGTATTATTCTATTCTCAGGTAGGAGTAATGAATCTAATAGGGAAGCTTATAGGACCTTGCAAATAGGGAAAATTGTTGGAGCGCGTTTAAATTGGAGTATCTCTTACTGCAACCCCCAGGTTAATGGGTGCTTTTCGAGCTATGGTATCGAAAGTCATGATAGCATACAGAGTTCACGGGAAAAACATCCTTTACCAAATAGAATAGTGGACGAAAGGGAAAGCCGAGTGAAAGAGACGGACGAGGTATTGGAGCGGATTGCGACATGAAGAAAGAAAACAACTGCAATCAAAATGACCGAAGAGCTCAATCTGCATCTGCGTGTTCCGGTATCAACCATTAGAGGTAGAAGGGAACTTTACAAATAAAGCAATTACGGAAGAGTAGCTATTCCCAAGCCACTTGTAATAGATGCCAATACAAAATATCACCCATAATGGTGCCACGAACGAAAATACTGGTTGAGTAATATGTCGAAAAAGGGCATTTGGTCCGACGAATCATTGATCACATTGTTCCTCGGAGCAGAACATGCGTATGTCCGGAGAACACCTACACAAGCGTAAGATTCTGGCTGTCTCATCTCAACTGTCAATCATGGAGGTAGATTATCAGGGTTTGGTATGGCATCTCATGGTTTTCTTCAGGCCCTATTGTAACCCTAAAAGCGAGATAGTATGGAAAGGACTATGTCAAAATTTTAGCTCACTAGTCCATTCTATGGTGCAAACACTGTTTCTTGCAGGAGAAGACTTTCTGCAGGATAATAATTCCCCTATACATACAGCTAAATCTATCAAGTATTGGTTATCTATCAAGTAAATCTATCAAGTATTGAAGAGCATGAAAAAGAAGTCAAATATCTTATCTTGCCCTGTACAATCCCCCCGACTATATATCATCCAGCCATTGTGATCTGTATAAGCGGATAGATCCAGGTATCGATATCCACCACAACATCTCTACAGGAACTTTCATGATTTTTCCCCTGAAAAATGGTGTAATATATTCTTAACCACTATTCATGACTTCTATAATCCAATTTCAAGGTAAATCAGGTAGTATTACATGACAAAGGTGATCCTGCGCCGTATTAATAAAGATTTTCATGATGTTTCTTAATGTTTCCATTATTTTGATAACCACCTGTATATATATATGTCCAAATTTTGATGCATTTCAGTACTTTTCTGTTTGACTGTTTACTGCTTGCCCAAGCGATACAGACTGGGTTTGATGCGCTGCCAAATTTATAAATCATGACGACGGACGGTTTTAGCTTCTGAAATTTTACTTTACGGAGGACCGTTATGGAGGAACGTAATTCTACGTTAAAAAATTAACACCATAAATAAAGATGCCACTTTCAATATGTACCGATATAAAGTCATATGCAGAAGGAAACATGAAGAATTAGAAAATTTCCATTACAGAATATCCATAGAAATTTATAAATCGGCGTTTCATCGGTAAAGTGCTTGAGTACGCGACCTTTGAATTTGCGTCGTGTAAATTTCCAACTGGTTTTTGAAAAGAATTCCTTTTCAATTAAATGCTTTTCAGAGATATAGAGTCGTTCTTAATAATTTGCGAATTTTTACTAATAAATTTTATTATGAGGGTACAGTTCCCCTTATTCGGGTGAAAACACTGGATAAATTCTAAATCTGATGTATCTAGCTACTGATAAATTCATGCGTGAGCTATGCGGGTGTGTAAATATAATAATTTTAAATGAATTTTATTGAATTGCCTCTTTACTTTAATATTCTTTTACATTACAAATTGTGAATGCACTGCAAAAAGAACTGTATGCATTGTGTAATCGTGATCTGCTACTCATTACGACATTTACTAGACTACTGCCTGTATCTCGCTCTCCTGTTCTCACAGAAATAACGGCAGTAACCGAGAGAGAAATGATATTCAATTTACCGTTGGAACATTCTTTTTCGCGAGATAAACTGACAAGTTTTTAATCCCATAAATATGATTCTTAATTTTAAGTTTAATGAAAACTGAGATTTATTTCTGATGCTAAATTGATAAGCGGTAACTTAGTTTGTAAACAGGTCTTTGTTTATCGAGGTCTGTGTGCTTGTTTATCCTTTATTCATTAATCAGTTACTTCCGAAGTGAACAAATGACTTTTAAAATAAAAATTATATATATATATATATATATATATATATATATATATATATATATATATATATATATATATATATATATATATTACAAATACAAAAAACAGCAGTTGTATTTATGTCAAATAAATTCAGCACTGAATTTTGTCATATTGGTAAAATCTTTCCGAAAGGAAAGTAACATGTTCTATGATAAAAATTCTACAAGAAAGAAGTACAGGAAATCTGGTATCAAATAACAATGCTGTTCATTTCTTTAAATCCTTTATACCCAAACTTCGACAATCTGCTCAGTATAAAATATGCAAAAAGCAGAAGGGGGGAATCATATGTCCTTCCAGGTCATTGTTCCGCTTTCACGCTAAATTTCTCAACGCATCTAAAGCGTCGATTTTTCACTGCCTTTTTTTTTCTAACACTGAGAGCAATTTTAACGCTTCTTCATGATCAGAGATTGTTCGGACCGATAACGGCGTCATTTCCCCGACAGATTACGATCTCTCAAAACGCGAACGCTTGGAAAAATCTCGTGTCATTTCTTGCATCTTTTCCTCCAAACCCTCCTCGAAGTTTCACAAATACTTACGATGATGTCTCAGTCAGATTGACGGAGCCTCCTCTTGACGCAATCAGCTCCCGTTTTTCGGCTGCTGAGCTATCAGTAGAGCAGCGGGGGATCTCTCGCGGCCCTTCATCTACTTCGAGGGCATCAAATTCAGGTGGCAAATGGGGCCCTATTTCGGTTGGAATACGTTGCACTGAGTATCTCATTGTCAGAGAGATGGGTTCGGATGGGAAACTTCCATTTGCGTATTGTAAAAGACGTATCAATTTTTCATTCTATTTTAGCAGCCAAGCATAAATGCCTTTCTCAGTGGTATTTTTACTAAATCGAATTTCATATTAACGAGGAGTTTTCATTCTGTGCCATGGGGAGTCACCTAAAGAAGGAGAAGTAAACGTCTTCAAAAATTGCTTTACCCATGCATACGAGTACTGCATATAATATATATATTCACGCTCATGAATGCATGCTTCCTGTATTTATGTCCCAACCTAGCATGCAGTATCATAAAATCGCATTTCATCCTGCTGAAGAAAGATAAGACAAAAAGTGTTCCAATCTGTAAAACTGTTAAGAAATTCAGTTCATTTATACGACTTTTTCTAACCTGTGTAGTAGTACTTGAGCATTTTATAACAACTGGACAAGTGCGGCCTTCCCCATATAGTACATATTTACTACTAAACAATCTTAAAAGTGAAGCAATGCAATAAAATCTGTTCAGTATGCAAAAGTGTATAAATTGAAGTTAATGTATCACATTTGTAGGAGTTTCTTCTGGATGTATTGTACACGATATATAGCTCCACAATGTGTATTTCACGGATAATGCCCCCTGCCTTTCCCAATGTACAAACACACACACACACACACACATATTTATGGTGCCCGGAATAAAGGGCTAAGTAAAAATAAAAAGGATTTTTAGATATTTGTTAGTATTCATAAAAAGAAAAAAATCTTTTGACTTGTATAAAAGACTTAAGTTCATCAATTTTGTATACAAAAGTACATTTCTTTGTACAAAAGACTCAAGTCAAAGTTATTGTCTATGATTAGTATAAAATCCAGTAACTTGGTATATTGTAATCACTGTTTTTGACTTAAGCCCTTTAGACCGGGCACCATAGATACATCTCCAGACATCACAATACTACAAGAGTAATTAATAACACAAAATAAATGAGGAAATGTAGTCCATTATTATTATTTAACTATTAATGTTAGTATTATTTAATATTTCTAACCAGTCAAGGTTAAATTTTTATGTAAACCTATGTCCGTCTGTGGCCTATCGGCCATAAGTCGACTAGCAACCCAGTACAATCTAGATCTGTTAAATTACGTATTATAAACATCATCAACAATATGGAATGATAATTTTCAATAGATTGTAAGGCAGTTGTTGAGATTTTCTCCAGTCAGGCGTTCGTTACAGCTGCAGGGAGGACAGGTATTGGACTGTGTCTGTAATTCCAATGTTGTAGAGGTGATGCTGAAAATAGCCATAGGATGTTACAAGTAGTACAATTTTAATCTATCTTGATCCCAAAATGTCCCCGTAAAAACCATATATAACTATTACGTAAATACTTACTAAACTACTTCGTAAATAGCAGATTAAATCAGGGCATGTTAGTTTTAGAGAATGTCACATTCAGAGATTTCCGTATTTTACGAATTGAAGTAGATGGTGAAGAGTTTTTGTTTCAGCATGGAAGTGGAATGATTTGGATCGAAGAAGAGCTTAACTGCGACTGAAGGAAATGTCATCTACAGTCTGTACCCGTATTTCTAAACGTTTTTCGAGTCACGACCTCCTTTCCCAATAAGCCAAGTTAGTTTGCTAATGGCCAAGTTCTTGCATCCTAATAACCTCCGTGTCTATCTACATGAAAAAAGTTACCCCCCTATTAACTGAGAAGTTACCACTACATTTGCATAAAAAGAATTTTCATTCAGGTAAAGAAAGGACAATAAGTAAAAATAATAGCGGTTACCCGTCAGAAAACAAAGCGAATCACGTTAAAGTTGTGATCCTCCGTTTGGGAACCATTGCATTCAAACTATTTAGCTATTATTTATACTATTGGGTTCGACGAGGAAGCAACACTAAATTAGAAGGGTTCAAATCTGCATATAAAGAAGCTAGTTACAAATAGGCAGACTATTGGTATGAGAATTTCTTAAAAAATTAGGTTTCAGTTAGTGTTACGAATTCAGCATAAGAATTCTGCATTGTTTTAACTTATTGGCAGAGATTTTTACCATGGAACGTTTCTTGCGGAGGTTTTCCCATCAAAATCGTTACGGGACGAAAATGCGTCACGCAGTGAATCACGGTCTGTTACTGTTGTAGCAAAGGAAGTCGGGCTGTACGAATAAAAAGATTGTTTATTGTTTTCCACTGCCCATATCATCAAGAAGTTTGGTAAAAATAATTTTTTGAAACCGGATAAAGTCACGGCTGTCACAGAAGAATGGTTCTATGCCCTAATCAGTGGTGGGCTTCAAACGGTTCGCACCGGTTCTGTAGAACTGGTACCTACATTAGGTATCGGTTCTGAAGAACCGGTGCAAACCGGCTGAATACCACCACCGAAGAATGGTATTATATTTTTGAGGTCGTAAGTAACAGAAAAAAATGTAAAACGGACATTAATCGTTACAGTTCATGCTTAAAAGAATAGCAATATGAATTATTTTAGATGCCTCTTTATGAATAATTATCTTATGTGAACACCGAAGACTGCTGCATTGCTTGAAAATTACGTCAAAAACGGTATGGGTTTGGTCGGATACGTATGTTCCATACACATCAAATCTAGCAATAAGAATATATTGTTTCTGTTGTGCCTTATGCCCCTTGGCCGGAACATTCCAGACCAGGTCATTCAATGGCTGGGGGCAGAGGAATATCGCTCCGGTTTACAATGGCACCATTTCACCAGGTGTCACTTCCCTTTTGACTGAGCAACCCCAGGGGCTACATCTGGATGACTCTTACCTTCCCCTTCCCTCTGACGACATGGAATGACTTTCCGGCCTACGAATTTAACCTACCCATACCCGGCGTACACAAGAAAACCGTAAGATAGAAGGGACATGTGATATTTATTTTTTCGTATCTGTCACAGTGTTGGAAAGTAAAATTAAGTTGGTTTCTCTGTGTCTTAAAATACTGATTTCCTGTTTCGGAAAATCTTATTATTTGGGAGCGGTTTTTAAACTTTAAGGAAGGAATAGTATATAAATATCAAATTTGTCTTCAAAGGTAATAATAAAATGTCATTTTGAAATGGAGTTGTTTACTGGAGTAAAAGAAGCATACAGACAGGGTTAAAAAAAAAAAAGATTAAGAAAGAGAAAGAGAAATTTTGGTCACGAAACTACTTTTCGGCGAATTAGAAGTTGGTTTAATGGAAGATAAGAGGCTTAATTTCTTTTTAGTTCCCAGAAGGTTCTGATTCATTACAAAAACCATTGTATAAACTTTTAAGCCATGAAAACTTACCAATGCTATATAAGTATATTAATACTCTGAATATTTGAATCAGATCACTTGATTAATTTCAAATTTGAAAATACACAGTGTATAAAAATTTTCTTTTTTCCAATGACAATTAAAAATCGTTTCCCTAGTCAATTTATTTAGTCATGAATCTATCCATGATATTAAAATTATTAAATGTTCCTCTTTCAATAATATAAGACGAAAACAAAATTTACGTTAAAAATATCTTTGAAAGTTCATGTTATTTCTCTAAGCTCTAAAATTTCTGGAATTTATTGAATAAAAAGCCAGCAGTCTCTCTCAACAGGTTTACATTCAGTTAAAAATGTAGTCAGTAATATACAAATAAAAATCATAAAAGTTTAACAAGTTGCAATAAATTTTAATACAACAAAACAGTTTCCGTTCTTTTTGAATACTTGAAGAAACACTGATGATTTGTGAACTGCTTGTTTAGTAACTGCTTGTTTAGTGACAGAAAACTTTTTTTAAAAGTTGACGAATTTAACTAGGAAACATTTCTTGTACGCTAGAAAATTTTTAGCGATGTTATTTTTTAAAGAAATATATGATTTAATTCTTGAACAAATAAATTAATCATTTAAATATCTATGGTGCCCGGTATAAAGGGTTTAAGTAAAAAAAGTGATTTTTAGATATTTGTTGGTATTGATAAAAAAAAATCCTTTGACTTGTATAAAAGGCTTAAGTCTTTCAATTTTGTAAACAAAAGTACATTTCTTTGTACAAAAGATTCAAGTCGAAATTATTGTTCTGCGAATGGTATAAAAGAAAATAACTTGGTATCTTTAAATCACTGTTTTTGACTTAAGCTCTTATACCAGGCACCATAGATATATTCCTTGATAATACAACTAATCGGAAATATCAATGTAGAGTGAAACTTCTTTAGCCAGCCACCCTTATTGTGCAGCTGCCCCTCTAAACGGACATATTTTGTTCAGATCCGATTAAAGACTCCAATATTATGGAAGAAGCCTCTCTTCGGCGACTACCCCTCAAAACGGCCTTCTTTTTTGGAACCATTACAGGCTGTCATAAAGTTTTCATTGTATTAGCAAATCAAACATGTCGCTGAAGGTTAAGACAATGTTAGGCTCAAAACAAAGACACTTCCAATCTTCCCACGCCACCCTCAATCGATTTGGCAGAAAAAAAAAGCCCTAAACTTTGACACAAAAGCAGTACATTCACCAATTACAGGAAACAGGAATTTCTGCCTACCTTCTTTTACTTTAAGGCGATACAGATAATACCGTCCCAAACATAAGAGGGTTGGATGCGAAAAAAAAATGCGCAAGTATTCAGTCGGACTCGAGCTTGAAAGAACCAATAATTTTGCTCATTTAATACAAGTAGTCGTGGCAGCCGGGCTTCCAAAACAGTGACATAAATATAGTCAGTTATATTTTATACAAGAGCAAAGACGTGGGAAATTTTGTATGTTTTGATTATTATAATATTTTGCATTAGATATGTGTAGAAGTGAAAATGGTATAATTCCCCACGGTGCTGCCAATAACGAATGTATTATAAAGGATGCAGAGGCAGGGGTAAATACAGGATTGTAAACCAATAAAAAATAGAAGAATAGCTGTCGGTGTGGTCAGTGATGGCGATCTGAAGTCTAAATTTTACAAGATGGATGGTCGTTATTTTATGGCCCACAGTAAAAACGTCAGATGAGAGGGATCAAAGTTGTTTTGCAAAATAAAATTATGTTGGGGGAGGTACTTCATAGACTATGAACAGAGGTGACAGAGGCGGTGTAATAAAGAACCAATTGGGGCAGGAACCACTGAAAGAAAAACAGCCCACTGCCCAATGAAAGTGAGGGGAGGGCAAGAATGGCCCCCATGTAAACGGACAACAGCTCCGCTAAGGACGGGAGGTTTTGAAAAGAAGGTGACGGCTCTTGGATTTGGTTCCACAGAGTTAGAGGTTAGAGACTCTCGTCTGCCCCAGAGCCTTGGAGAAGTGCGAATATCCCGCCAAGGTGTTCCTGTACTAGAGGTGATTCTGGGTCCCGGTCGCATATTCTGAAAGACTCACGGTTTGAGCACTCAATTGCCGGTTTGACGAAAGCATCAGTTTCGCCATCTGTTGACATATATAGGAATCTTTTTATTATAAGTTTTTTTTTTACTTCTACGCAATTTGGTATGTTTTAAAATCTGAATTACATATATAACACAGGATTTAAAGAGATTTTAACAAAATAAATAAATGAATAAATTGAAATAAGCATATTATTGAATTTTAAATTTACTTTCTTCAAATATCCACAATAATTTTAATTTTTAAAATTTTAATGTTAATTAGAAAATAAATGTATTTAATAAGCTTTAATTAAAAAAATTAAGTTGCATAAATTAAAAAATTTAAAGTTTTAAATTCCAAAAATATAAATTTATTTTAACATATAATTTTAAATTAATCAAATTTTTAAAATATAAAAATTTATTTTAATTTGGTTACATTTTTATGCTAAATTATTGAAGAAATGAGAGAATGATGCTGAGTATGAAGGAATGACAAATCTTTTGATCTTTCTTTGCTGTAGATTTTTCAATTCCTACTATTAGTTCACACTCTCTCTATATATATCTTGTTCAAATTTTCAATCGCTAATAAAAGTACTTTTTATTCATCCACTCAAGTTCAAATACATTTTTTTAAACTTGTAGTGGATGACACTTGATGTTAATACAGTTTTTCAAATATTAATTCATTAATTAAATTTAATTAATCAATTTTAGTTTTAGATCTAGAGCGTGTCTTGCTCTTGAATAGTAATTTCCCTCTTGTTACTATGTAAACGATGGCACTGTGGTATCGCGGATTTCTCCCGTTCTGTAGGTTGCGAGATCGAATCCCCAACCTGACGAACTTTTTCTCTCTCTTTCCCCCCCTCCTAATCTCGCACAGTAGGCAAGGTTCTGGCAGGCAATCTTTTTTTTCAATTCCTACTATTAGTTCACACTCAAATTTTTTCTTTGTTGACCTAAGTAGGAATTGACTTTAAAAAAATTTTTTTTATATATTACTTGTTTTTGTTTTATTTTCAGAATTTAATTGAAAATAAGAGCATTTGAAAATCTTGCACTGAAAGCAAGAAAGTGAAAACTGTATTAACATCAAGTGTCATCCACTACAAGTTTAAAAAAATGTATTTGAACTTGAGTGGATGAATAAAAAGTACTTTTATTAGCGATTGAAAATTTGAACAAGATATATATAGAGAGAGTGTGAACTAATAGTAGGAAATGAAAAATCTACAGCAAAGAAAGATCAAAAGATTTGTCATTCCTTCATACTCAGCATCATTCCCTCATTTCTTCAATAATTTAGCATAAAAATGTAACCAAATTAAAATAAATTTTTATATTTTAAAAATTTGATTAATATAAAATTATATGTTAAAATAAATTTATATTTTTGGAATTTAAAACTTTAAATTTTTAATTTATGCAACTTAATTTTTTTAATTAAAGCTTATTAAATACATTTATTTTCTAATTAACATTAAAATTTTAAAAATTAAAATTATTGTGGATATTTGAAGAAAGTAAATTTAAAATTCAATAATATACTTATTTCAATTTATTCATTCATTTATTTTGTTAAAATCTCTTTAAATCCTGTGTTATATATGTAATTCAGATTTTAAAACATACCAAATTGCGTAGAAGTAAAAAAAAAAACTTATAATAAAAAGATTCCTATATATGTCAACAGATGGCGAAACTGATGCTTTCGTCAAACCGGCAATTGAGTGCCCAAACCGTGAGTCTTTCAGAATATGCGTCCCGGTCGCCGATGCTACCATCATCGCTGCATACATCAGCTATAGTAAGTGCCTCCCCAATAGACTCTAAAAATCATCTTTGACAATAGAGTTTACCTCTGCTTCTGGGTTCTCAATGTTAAAATTGTTAATATGAAACGGATTGTTATATTAATAGCTATGACAAGTTAATTGAAATTTGTGTTATCAAATAAATGTATGTTTAAGGTCAATGCTTTGTCTTGTCAATGCCTTGCTTGTAAGGTCAATGCCTTGCTTGTTCCAACCCATGCATGCATCCATTGTTTCAAGGTAATTAATACCCTACAATATGAACCGTGGAAGGAAATAAATCGCAACGTAGTCTTTTCCAAAATCTTCAAATGATTATTAGCTTTCAAAGTTATTGATATGTTTCTGATGGTTCTAATTGAAGTTCCTTATAATAGTTGCAGTCATTGTCCGTTCCTTTATTAAGAGTTTGCGCTTGTATTTAAGGGATAGGGTCTTCAAGAGTTTGTATGTCTGGAGTCCTAACACAATTGTCCACGCATAAGAAGTTTCTAAATTTGTATCTATAGTTTTAAAACTTACTGTTGGTTTAAAGTGAGTTAGCAGTGTTCACTGCCTTATCTGAAAACCTATTTTCAAAAGTCGTCGGCTTTAGGCTGATAGGATAAATTTTCCGAGAAATTAAGTAACGAAGGATGTCGATTGAAATATAATACGAGTTATCAGCATCTTACTTGTAATATCTGAGTTTCTTTCGTAGTATTTTTCGAAGTTTTCTTTGTTTATTCCCATATATGATGAACCGTATATTGTAGTCTTAGTTTCCCGCAAAACCCCGGTTTTCTTTAGTTCAAGGCTTGGAATAACCGAGTTTAACTGTAGTTACAAGGATAGCCTCTTTATTTTGATCACACACATTCTCACGTTTACTTCTTTAATGACCGTACTAAAAGATTGCATTTGAAAAACTATAAGCTATATTCTTTTAACCATTCAAAATTGAAGCTTTTTGCCAAAATTAAACAGTGACTATCTTTAACTTCATGCATTAATTTAGTTATGGGGAAACATTGAGATAAATTAAAAATTTGACAACATCCTTGGCTATTTTACAAAACAAGGTGTATAGATCTTAACAATAAACTGATTTAAAGCTTACGATTTCCCCATATGTGTCATCTGCCACTGTCATCGCTATAACCACAAACATATGAGACACATGGATTTTGTGTTACCTATTGTCTTTAAACTGTTGACTAGAACGTTACTGCGCCTGGAAAGTGTTTCTCAAACCATAACTCAGTCATTTTCTAAAGCCATCTGTGAGATGTTTATGTTAAACTTTAAAAGTTAAACTTTATTCATATGCATTCGGTTCAATTTTTCTTGATAATTTTAAGCTTTATGATTATACAGTGGGTAGTAAGTTTAAGGATAGTTTAAAATTGGATATTTGTGTTTTGTGAAACAAAATTTATACTATATATTACTATGTTTATATGTGTAATTTCTGCATATATTCATCTAGGCTTAGTCAGCTATTCTCCCCATCTTTTCTTTAGTCAAATTAATTTAAATAAAACTATTTTTGAAAGATTATTAAAAGTTAAACTGTAGGCAAAATTTGAAGCGGCCTTTTTATTTTCAACTTAATGTTTAATACATAGGAATTTTCCCTATCAAGAATATTCTTTCATTATACTCAGTGAACTGTGTGTAATACAATTAGTGAATATTATCTTAATTAATTCCTCTATATATCCTTAAAAAATACAATGCATTGGCCATAATAGTATTCTTAGAAAAATTTGACATAATATACTAACTAGCCTATAAAAAGAGACATATTACATACGTTTATTTGCAAATAGTTGAAATCAGTTTTCCCTTGATTCGATTTGATATTCCCTCGTATTAAAGAATTTAAATGTGAAGTATCTGAGTTCACAGGAAGTTTATTTATATGAATTTTGAAGATTATAGATTTTTTTTCGTACAAGTAGATACTGCAGAAGCACCTTATAGGAATAGAATTTGGCTGTTTGGTGGCAGGCTATCAGTGTTAGATTGGAATTATCAGTATAGGTTTGTATTATTCACTAAACCCTGAGTTCATGGAAGAATTTGGGAAATATCAGTAATTAAAGATAGTTTGTGTACTAATGTACATAATATTTTATGAAAATATAATTTAAAAATATGGCTATCTAACTTATTATTCAATTTAAACATACTAAGATGCAATGCAATATGTGCGACCAGATATAAATTAGTCCAGTATATGCATTATTTTGACCAACGGTTACAGCCAAAATTTCTCGGAAGTTCTTTTATATGTATTTAATCAGTAAACTAACTCTCTTTTATATTCAATACTGACTGAAGAATCGAATTGAAAGGCGCGTTTTGACGTATTTTAAAGAATGTAATGCCAAGGCGTGAAATCCAAATAGTCCAGATTAAATTATATCTGACACGTACGCATTCACTTTAAGGAAATTACGAGAACATAAAGGCAGTAAACGTCAATGATACCGAATGACTAGGCTTTCGTTTCAAGTTTTTATCGGAAAGTGCTCGTAAAACTTCCTTTTTAAGCGTTGATATAATAAACCATCACAGGGGTAACTTTTCCAAACTTAAATCAATCCTGTAAACGAATTTATTGTGTCTATAGAAAGCTATGGGCGTGAGTCTGGGAGAGAAAATAGCACTAGCAGCTGTAATCTGGAAAACGTCGTAAATTAACTCATCAAACAGAGCTTATCTTACTCATATAGTATGACCGTCTAATAAAAGGTTATCAGACAGCTCAAAAAATATTTAACAGAATACGTTACGTATAAATTATTTAAATAGCAGAAGTACTTCGTTCAGAGAATACCCTGTTCCTGGAAGTCTAAAAATTTTAAAGTTTTCTGCATTGTTTTTATGAAATTAGATGACAAATTCGATGATCCTAAAAATTTAGGGATATGTCGAAAAAAATTGAAATTATCATTGTGAGTATTTATACATCATTTCAACAATTACTTATACATTGCAAATACTAATTCAATGTAAGCATAATTTTGTAAACTTCTCATGGCTGTTCACAGCGTAGGAAGCGTAAATTTTGCTATGTCACCTCTTTTCTTTCTTCTCCGAACTTAAATAGGATGTCATGATTAAAAATTATAGTTTTTATCAAAATTTAAGGATGATGACAATGGTTTATAACTCTATAGTACTAAACGCGTTACATGCAAACGGATAGAAATTACATTAGTTGTTTAAAATTTGACAATATGAAGGAAGTTAAAGTAATTCTTTTTCCGACAAAATTAAATATTTAACCTCCCCACCTACACCAGCAATCTCGTAATTAATTTTTTTATCATTTCTCAAACTTTTTCCACCTAGAGAAATCTTTCTTGAATAGAATCTTGGACAGAACGAATTACACGCAAGGATACTCCTAGTGGTTAGCGCATCGGAATTCGGTATTGAGGGTGTTCGGTTCAAATCACGAAAAGGGTAACTGAATGCTCTTATGTCTACGCCGGATTTGGGAACGTTATATCTGTAGGCTGAGAAGTCCCTCTTTGGAGTTTGCAGGGATGGGAAGAGGCTACAATCTCCCCCTCCATCACAGATGTCGCTCCTGATGATGCGGGGTTTTAATTACGGTGGCAGCATACTCATCGGTAGAGTCCAGCCTCGGAAGGCCTAAGTTACCATGTTCACGCCTCGCCTGGTGCATTTAAATAAAATGAGTTAAACTAATTTATGCGGCTGGTAGAGGGTTGGTAGAGATCCGATGTTCTGCTCTCTGGTTGGAGAAAACGCTAGACTAATTCAAGAGCATTTTCTACGGTAGTTAATTCGCGTATTCAGAAAGCCAGGTTAGGCTTGTGTCCCGCATTACATGACACTTGTAATCATGTCTTGCGATTGTAATCACTTGATCATGTCTAAAGATTTACAAGTCAATATAGCATTCAAAAACTGTTGAGTGTTAGAGATTAATCGATCACAAAGGCGAGTTTGGTCATTGTTGCAAACTTATTACGGGATTTTAAATAGGTATCAAAACACATTTTTAGGTAACGGGATATAATACATTGAGTATTAGACATTGATCGATCACAAAGGTGAGTTTGGTATTGTTACAACCTTATTACGGGATTTTAAATAGGTATCAAAACACATTTTTAGGCAACGAGATATAATACAAGAAAATTTATATAAAAATTAAATTTCATGCTCTAAATTTTATTTTGAATATATATTGGATTTTAACACTAGACAGATGGCTGCCGTCATTTTGACGTTTTCGGACATACTATTTATTGAGCGCTATGCCTGTATTCATGTCCGCAGGCTTCTGAAATTTTACGACTTTTTCTAATTTTACGCGAAATATGAACGCACATTTCAAAAATTATATTCGATAGTAAAGAGTGGGAGAAAATGTGTTGTATACCTACTAAGGCTGAAAGCCGTCAATTTGACGGCAGTATAGAGATCAGGCAGAAATCTTTAAAATAATACCGGAAAAATGTTAGTTACTTTTCGTCTCTTCCCCCCTTTGCAAATACAGTCGAACCTCCATATATCGAACTTCCACATATCGAAATTTTCTATATATCGAACTCTTAGCAAATCTCCATGTTCATTACATAGAAAAATTGTTTCTATATATCGAAAAAATCTCTATATATCGAAATTTTTTTCAAGACAGATTGGGACATTTTTTACCACTTTAGAATAAAATCTCCCAATTTTTGGCATTTGAAACAATATGTCATGGACTTCTATTCGCGGAAAAGGTCCCTGATTTAGTTTTTAGTGGACTGAATAAATAAAAAATGTAACTGTGATCATTATAACCACTGTCTGGATTATTGCTTTTTTAAAGGTATGTAGTACTCAATAAATCTTTCATATTAATTCATTTTTGTTATTAACTTTCATTTAATGGGATTCGCATATAAATTTGAAATGGAGTTTCGTATACGAAAATTAGCTTTAATTTTTTTATTAGAATTATGATAAAACTAAGCTCCATTCTATATATCGAATTTTTTTCGGGCAATTTGCTACTTCGATATATGGAGGTTCGACTGTAACAGAAATACTGGCTCTTCGGAAATATTGGTGTTCAAAACTAAGAACTGCACAAACCATGCATATATTTTTACGGATAAACCATATCAGGTTGTCAGCTCGGCATACCTGCATAAAATATATCTAAATATATACTAATTTATTATAGATTGGTATGAAATATTTCAAAATTTATAGTATTTAACCATTTAAAAAAATTAAATGTTTTAAATTCTTGATTTTATTTTTAACCGTCAAAATGACGGTGTTCAGTTTTTTTAGTAAGAAAAAATTCCCGTCCTTATAGTGTTAACTAAAAATATTCTAGCATATAATATCGCTTTTAAAATTATGTTACCATGTTAATCCGTCAGGCGAGGGTGATGTTGTTATTCATCTGCACATAATGACGGGCGAAAATTATAATATGATATATAGGCTGAAGGAAAGGAGACTTTTAATGGAATATGAAGGAAAAAATAATTAATTTAAATAAATTTTAAAGGAAAAAATAATTAATGAAGAAAATGGAAGTTATTTTTATTTAATAACTTATAAGTTATGGAAGACATGAATGCCGCGTTTAACAGAAATATAGAAAACAATTTAGAAAGCAAAACGTTTACGGATTTCTTAGAAGCAATATTTCATAGATTATACTCGTAGTTTCGGAAATGACACTCTCTGTGTTCAATCTATATATATAAAACAGTTCCGTAACTGACTTAGTGACAGACAAAGCACAGACCAAACCGCTAGATTTAAAGGGCTGAAATTTTGCATGGCGATTCTTTTTATAGTGTAGGGTGCATTAAGAAAGATTTTTAAAAAATTCGTTTCAGATTTTTTAAAATTAACTTTTTAAGCTGTTTTAGTGACTTTTTTTAAGTTTACATTTAAAGTAATAATTTGAGGGTTATAAAATTTATGTCACGAGAAAGATCATAAAAATTCCTTTAAAATGAAATCTTTTTCGAATCTTTACCCCCATTTTCTGATTTTTGGTGAGTTTTTAAAGATTAGTTTTTAGAATTTAATTTGTTAAATGCTGATCACGTGATTTCTTTTTCTGGTACTTTAAATTATTTCATCGTCACGTGCATAACAACGAAATAGACAAAAAGTATTATTTTCTTGCTAATGCAGCAGACGATTGGACATTATCCCAAAAAATATTAAAATACAGTAAAATATATGTTCCTCAAACTGTACTATATTAACTGCACTGTATTCTTTAGTATGTCCTATTAGATTTAATTTGAATATTTTCTTTTACATTATTTTGTCTATAAAATTATCCCTTACGAATTTTTTTAAAATTATTTTTTTTACATCAATTGTATACATTGATCGTCGTATTTATTATAAATATATATATACATATATTTTTTTTGGCATTAATTGCATACATTGACCGTTGAATTTAATTTGAATGTACTCCGTAGTGAAGTGCGGGTTTTCTGCTAGTATATATATATATATATATATATATATATATATATATATATGTATATATATATATATATATATATATATATGTATATATATATATATATATATATATATATATATATATATATATATATATATATATATATATATATATATATATATATATATATATATATATATATATATATACATGCAGAACCGATCCCATAGATGAGACGGCGAGGAAACCGCTTAAAGCACCGAATTGAAATAGGAGCCAAAGTGAACATAGTGAAATACGAAAATTTTAACAAATAACATAAGAATTTAATTTAATAAATGATGACATTCATAAAATATACATATATAAGCGAATATTTCGACCATTTTTTTTATAAACTCCTGAACTTGAGATTATTAGAATTAAATTTTGAATGCATATTTCCAAACGTTGTTGTAGCTCTAAGAGTTCTACTAATTCTATGTGTAACTGTAATACTTTTTTAAAGTTCATTAATTAATTAGCAGAAAAGCATGAAAAGCACATTATTTTGTCTATGAAAATACCCCTTACAATTTTTTTATAAATATAATTTTTTGTTTTTTCTTACATCAATTGCATACATTGATCGTTGTATTTATTTTAAATATATTTATACATATTTTTGGCATAATGTACCCCGTAGCAAAGTACGGGTTTTCAGCTAGTTATATAATAAAATTCCTTCGACAGGAAAAGGACGCCTTCCAATTTTCAGACACTTGACAAATTCATTGCGACGCGATAATTGCGGCGAAATTAGCAGAATAAATAGACCATGATTTCGGCATCGCCAGCGGCTGCAGGGTTTATAGGTAGCGCAAAATATGGCATATAAAAAAAGGCTAACACGTATTGATTTTTAGAATTCAGTAATCGTGACGTATTTGAACCAGAAAAGAATATACCCAGCATCTAAGAACAACACTGCGCACGGGGTTAGAAATTATGAGAAGAAAGCCATAAACCCGTATTTTCTTTTCATCGTTTATCGCGGAGGCGCTCATAAAACATCCACACTCCTGCTTTAAGTGATGGGAAAGGATCTGGCAAGCATTGTCCAGACATAAATCACCAGGGTTAGGTTCCGTACGAAACCGTCGCACACCCATGTGTGCGAGACGCTTGTGTTTCGGTTCTACTGCAAAGTGTTTAGCTTTGTGCATGGGAAATAAAACTCGTATTCTTCCTAAAGATTTAATATTTTGATGACTTCTAATAAACTTATCACGAAATTAATTGTGAGGTTTTATATGACAGATTTCAAACCTAAAAATACGGTTTAATTTTTTTTTGGCGTTATATATATTATTAGATATAGTACATCATATAGTAGATCATACTTATTAGAGTGTTTCTTAAGTAGTAAAAACATAAGACAAAATATCTCCGTTTGTTTTCTTCTTTAAAACGGTATTGTATTTGATACTAGCCTGTTGATTTCACTTCTAAAACTTCTTTTTTTCAGGCACACTGGTCATACTTCCAAAACTGGGCATTTCCGTTGATATATATATATATATATATATATATATATATATATATATATATATATACTGATTTATCATAGTTTAATGAGGTCGAGTAAATGTGACAATTAAACGGCATTGTCCTTATGTAACAATTAAAAGGACCCGTAAGATGAATACTACACGCTGAGTTTCTATAAATTTTTTCACCTTCAAGAAAACATAGGTTCTACTAACTATCTGAAAAATTATCCCCGAGTTCATAATCTATATATATAAAACAGTTCCGTAACTGACTGACTGACTGGCTGACAGACAACGCACAGACCAAACCGCTGGACCTAAAGGGCTGAAATTTTGTATGGCGATTATTCTTATAGTGTAAGTGTGTACTAAGAAAGATTTTTGAAAAATTCTTCTTAGATTTTTTTAAATTAAATTTTTAAGTAGCTTTTTTTGTAACTTTTTTAAAGTTTGCATTTAAAATAATAATTTGAGGGTTACAAAATTTATATCACGAGAAAGATCATAAAAATTCCTTTAAAATGAAATCTTTATCGAATCTTTACCTCCATTCTCTCATTTTTGGGGAATTTTTAACGATTAATTATATATATATATTATATGACGATTATTATATATATATATATATATATATATATATATATTATATGACGATTATTATATATATATATATATATATATATATATATATATATTATAAATTCTCTTTACAAGAGAAGCTATAAAAATACTATATCATCTCCCCAGTAAAATTAGTTTTTTATTAATCACAAAATTTTAGGTATCATAAGTTTCTTGTCTGGTAAATTATCCCTTTAAGTTTCTTAAGCTTTTACAGGAAAGGTATACTTTAAGGGAAAAGAATGAGTAAAGACAATTTTACGTAAGGACAACCTACCTGTATACGAAACAAAGAATGTTTTATAACTCTATAATACTAAGCGCGTTACATGCAAACGCATAGAAATTTATCAGGAATTCTCTCGCATAGAAATTTCATAGAAAATCTCTCAGGGTGTGTTGGCCCAGTTGGCAAGAGCAGCGGGCCAGTGATCTGAACGTCCCTGATTCGATGCTCATAGCTGCAAATCCGCCGCCGTGTTCACTAATGGTGGCCGGGGCAACATTAGTGAACACAACAGGTCGTGGCTGCAATGCCTTCCAAGTTTTCAAATTTACCTCTGGAGGTGCGGGTTCAAGTGTTCCTGTCTCGTCATTTGACTCGATACAAAATTACGGGACCGGTCATTTAATCAAGTTGGACCCCCGACCCTTGTGGTGCTAATTTAAAAACAGGAGCCGCCCCTTTCAGCCCAATAGCCTATTAGGAGCTGGTGAATGGAACCTCCAACCAGGGGGCATTAGCAACTACAACAACAAAGAATTCTGAATATCAGATAACCAGTAATCCGAGTTCTTCTGGAAAACTACCAAAATTCTTTACGTTTCTTAAACCATATCGAATTACATGTACATTTTTTCTCTCCAGTTCCCTTATTTAGTAATGTTTAATAAAAAATTTGTTCTTTAAAAATTATTCCCTACCCATGTTGTAAGGCTTTTAGAAAATTTATGCTTAGAAAAGCTCTGTTCTTCGAACTAAGTGCACAATCTCCTGTTCCTGAAGTTAAATAGGTAACCAGAAGGTTTCTAGATTGCAAAATATTTATTTAAGACGCCAGTGCATATTAATATGAAAACTTGGTTTCCAGGGAAAATAATTCCTGGTTATTTATGAAACCTTTCTACATAGGTACTTTCTACATAGGTAAAGAAAGGTTTATTTTTCAAAAATGAATCTGATGCTCATTCCAACCAATGAAAAAACCCCGAACTTCGCTCTCCGCCCAAAGTTCGCAATGGCTGAAGCAACGAAGTATCAGTGAAATACTTTTTAAAGCTTTTATGAGGCCATAAATCATCTATTTTCAAAAAATGTCAACAACAAATTTTGACTCGTCAAAACATGAGTGCATTGGGATGTCACGGATATTACTATCTTGTTTCAAAACGTGAATCATGATGCCCATTAGACATCAATTTAATCCCACGAACAAAGAGAATTTTCTTTAGTCATTGCAACGAAACTGCGAGAATCACATTTCGAGTTAAAAAGTGCCAGAAAACAGGGAAGACAAAAAAGGGAGGCCATAAACTTTAGGTGGATTTAGGACCATTTTATCAGAGCTTTCAACATTTATCGACGCGTTCTCGTAAAAATCCTCCCTTTTAAAGTGCATACGTTGCAGAATGGTTCAACGCTGTAAATCAAAGCCGCTAAAAGCTGCAGCACACCCAGCTTTTGTAGGAAAAATTCAAAGGATACACCCGTGAGTTACACGAAGAAACAAGCTTACTGCGATAAATTTCCTCAGTCGACTTTGCAGTTGCCTTTTTTTTCTCCCCTAAAATTGGAGAAAGAGATTGAGCTTGATATTCAATTTAGAAAAATTAACGAAAAAATTTGAAAACTATTTTTAACTTTTTTGTAATGTAACATATTAAGTCATCAATACTGCCCCTTTTCTTTTTCAATACATAATTGTATGTGAAATAATACCATTCGTCTATTACTTTGAAGTACTTTTTTTTCTAAAATTGGTGACGGAAATCAATCTGAGAGCAATTTAAGAGCAATGTTAACTAAATTTAAAATAAATTTTAATTGAGAACACATGAAAGCTGTTAAATTAAAAAAACCAGTCTTGAAGTGTAAAGGATTAATGGCAATTTTTATTTATGTATTTTAAATACATAATCATTGGGGCTGGAGGTTGCCTTGTGGTAGCGCGCTGGATTTCAGTGCTGAGGGTGCTCCCCTCGGATCAAATCCCTACTCGCGCCATTAAGGGGGTCCGGGACACATTTAATTTTTTTTATTATTTATCGAGTTAAAATTTTGAATTCACTTGTGATGGTTAACCATATAATTTCTAAAAAAATCACAACATAAAACTTGTCAAAAAGTTTAAAAAAAAAACTGAGAGAGAGAGTGAGTGAGTGAGTGAGTGATGCCGAAAATGTAAACACCTCATCAAGTCGAGGAGCATTAGGTGTGATTGTCTCTACAGATAATTAGAAAAAGCCAGCATTAGAATCAATTAGTTCAAAACTAGTTGCCACCCATTTGTTTTTTTTATTGTGGATACGTAAAAACTGGCTTTTTGCTCTTACACGTTCTTTCTTTCTGTTCTTTCCTGTGTTTTTTTTCGAATTTACTTTCTGAAACGGTAAATTATGAGGGATGAATTTTAATCATAACCGAAATGTTGTACTCTTAATGAAAATCATTCCTGTTGATAACATGATCCATTCCCGCTTTTGAAATTTAAGTTCGTAGCTTTGCTATAACTTGCAATTTAAGCTGTTCAAGAATTGCTAGTTCCTATGTGGCCATTTTTAAACTAGGAAAATTTCAGAAGTGCAATATAAGATTGCATTGTTCGTGCTAGTAGTAGTTCAAGTCTGGGGCCTCCAAACAACAGCGATCTTCACTTGTAAGGTCGTTAAGTATATTAAATTTCAACGATAAGTTTTCGCAAAGTTTTAACTGTTAGTTCTCCTGAGTTCCTCTCCTTCAAGAGCAAAATAAACTATTTGTCAATTGTTCTATAAATACTCGTGTCAGATAGGCGGGGGAGGAGGATTCCGGACATTTTTATATCCGTTTTATGTGGAACTAGAAGTGTAATGGATGCAGCTCATCTTAAGGGCTTCTTGGATTTGCCGGGAAATATTTATGGTAGATAATGACAGGCGAAACAGCGGTCGCGGAATGTAAAGACTGGTTGACCCTTACGAACTATAAAACTGTTGCTTTTATAATTTTTTGGTTTTCTTATTTATTATAGAAAGCTTTTATATGTATTTTAGGTCTTTGTATATTTTTATACCATGTTTGTTTTTATCTGCTATAGATTTTGCGCTGGGTGTTCGTACGCTAGCGAGTGATGTTTATCAAGTATTACTTCTGAAAAAAATATTATTGCAATGTCTAAACCAAAAATAGAACTAGTAGATCAGAAGGTATATCAAAAGCTAAGTGCTTTAAAGTTTTAACTTACCTTAAAACAACTTTTAAATTGTTTAAGTATTTTTAATAAGCGTGATGATCTTTAAAAATATCTCCACTAGGTCAACGTAAATAAAGAAAAGTACTTTTTCCGAACACGCATAAGTTTAAAACTCTTTAACAGATATTTTTTATAACTGTGTAATATGAAGAACGATGGAATAGAGTCTCTTACATGATTAATCCTATAGTGAAACAAATTTATAAAAAAAAAATTTCCCCCACCCATATAAGTTTATAATCTTTAACTGATTTTTTAAAAATATTATTTAATAAGTGGCACGGTGGAACAGAGTACCTTCCCTATGCCTCTTGTGAATGTAAATTAAAAAAATAATTTTACCACACCCATATAAGTTAATAATCTTTAACTGATTTTTTTATTTCTATTTAATAAGGAGAACGATGGAACAGAGTACTTACTATATGCCTCTTGGGAATGTACATTAAAAAAATGTTTTTCCACACAGATATAAGCTTATAAGCTTATAACTGATTTTTTTTATTTCTATTTTATAAGTGGAACGATGGAACAGTGTCCCTACTATATGCCTATAGGGAATGTATATTAGAAAAAATTGTTTTCCTACACCCTGGTAAGTTAATAATCTTTAACTGATTTTTTTATTATCATTTTATAAGGGGAATGATTGGATTATACGCTTCTAGAGGATGTAGATAAAAATTATATAGTTTTCCCACACCCATATAAATTTATAATCTTTAGCAGATTGTTTTTATTACTATTTAATAAGGGGAAAGATGGAACGGTGTCCTTAATATATGCCTGTAGTGAATGTAAATTTAAAAAAAAACCACCTATATATGTGCATAATTTTTAACTGGTTTTTTCTTTACTATTTAATAAGGGGAACGAGGGAACAGAGTCCCTACTAAATGTAATTTAGAAAAAAAAATAGTTTTCCCCCACCCATATAAGTTTATAAGCTTTAACTGATTTTTTAAATTAATATTTAATAAGGGGAAGGAATGAACAATTTCCCTACTTTATGCCCGCAGTGAATGCAACCCCCTTAGGTTAATAACTCTTTAACAGATATTTGAAAAAAAAAACTGTTGAATAAGGGGAATATAGTCCCTTCTATAATAGAGTCCCTACATGTGAGCACACGCGCAACACGACTTGTCGGGATACACGTCGTGTTGCATAACCTAAATCTTCCCCCGTGGCAACACTCTCGCATGAGTGTTTTTCCCTGCTAACGAGACCGGAGGAGAAGAGTTAATCCGAGAGGAGATAAATGCTTCGGGAGGAGCTATCCATCTCGACGTCGGCGCCTCGCCTTTGACGCCCCGGTTCTCGCTGCTACGTGAGCCCCATACGCCCGAGATAAAGGGAGACACGCTGCATGACGCGGTGATTGAATGCCCGAGCCTTGGATTTCGGGAGAACACGCACCCTCGACCCGCGAATTGGATAACACGGTGGGAGATGACGGAGACTCGGGTTTCACCCTGGAATGCGAGAGGGGAGAGGAAGAAAAAAAAAAAGTTTGTGCTAATGGAATCATGTAAGCTGCTTTAAAATGGGTGTATGATTGAGGTAGCATCAACTCCCTTGACTTTTTTTTTAATATCACCCAAACGTGCATTATGAGGATTTACCTGTACAATTTTAGACACGATTTCTTTTTATATAGTATACGGAAAAAGAGTAATCTGATATTGACACGAAGAGCAGGTTGTTGAAGGTCTGATATGTATATGTATCCTTCATAGTGTAACGTAAAAGGTTACAACTCTAACACGAGGAAATAAAATTGTTAAATTAAAATAAAAAAAGAAAATTAAAGGATAACAAATAAAATTAAAGGATAAGAAGGATAAGGAAAATTAAAGGATTAAAGGAATAAAAAAGTTAAATTAAAGAGTAAATAAAGCGCAGAGTATAATAAATATCGGTGGGAAAATAACACAATATTGTATACCCCATAAGTATACACTTAAAAATCTTTTAAGTATTTCTAACTCAAAAGTGACCCCTGGAATAAAAGACAATACAACGTGCACGTATTTGCAGTAGAATGGCTCTAGGTCTATTTCCTAGCAACATGATGTCCTAGCGTCCATGACGAATAATTAATATATATATATATATAAGTATGTATGTATGTATGTATATATACACTATACATATATATATATATATGTATGTATATATATATATATATATATATATATATATATATATATATATATGTATGTATGTATGTATGTATGTATATATATATATATATATATATATATATATATATATATATATGTATATATATATATATATATATATATATATATATATATATATGTATGTATGTATGTATGTATGTATGTATGTATGTATATATATATATATATATATATATATATATATATATATATATATGGTTTTCATCCCCATCTAAAATGTTAGTGCCAAGTTCGAACCCAACTTACTTTTTTTTCTGGTTTCGTCTATTCATAATTTTTGGACAGCGCATAGAGGTGGGTTCTTTAATTATCCTAGGAAATTTCTTTCCCTTTCCGGCTTTTTGTTCTCTTTTTCTTTGAGGGGGGCGGAGGAAAACTGAATATGATTAAGACAAATGACCCGTCTCTCCTTTTCTCTGCCACGTAAACATGGCACAGTTCTCTCAAGTATGTCGCCCACGGAGATCATTTTATCCTATTGTCCTCCAGATTCTTTGAGTTACAGTTAATGCACTAGTAAAGCTTACCTTTAATTTTTTTTCTAATAAGTAAAAGTTTAGAGCCTCGGGTAAGGCGCATTTAAAATAAAAATGTACGCTGAGCTTCCGATCATCCCTGCTATTTAATGCAAGCGTGTGCATGAAAAAACGGCATAGAAGGTTAATTAAAAATGGCTTAACAAACTGCATAAACAAAATATGTTATTCATAAGTCTTAAAGGAATTACACAATGATTTAAATAGTGATTATTTATGATTATAAATATAATGCGATTTATTTGTAGTTATAATATAATATATATTTTTAATTTATTTATAATTATAATATAATTTATTTCAGTTTTTATCGGACAATAAGTGTGATATATCCGTTTGTTTATGATCCATTTTAACATTCTTTCGGGGATTTTGCATTTTATTAATAGAAATTTTCTTGTAAGTTAATCCGCAAAACTGAGATGATCGAGAGTTTAGTGAATCAACAGATTACTTTATTTAATAGGTATTAAAAATAGAGGTAAAATAACATTACTTAGAAAAAACTTCATGTTGCGATTGGTATTTAATTGCTAATTTTTTTTTCTTTAGGGATTAATATATATAATATTCAAAACGGATAATGCTCGCATGTTTAATTTGCAGTTTATATTAGAGCGAACGTAAATACGAGAGCAAGAAGTTGTTTCTTTCATTGAGTCGTCTGTAGTTAGTCCTTTTTACGACACTACCCGTCGTGTGTTTATTTTTACTACGTAAAGACCTCAGGATACATGACACACATGAATTCGGAGTATCCCGTATCAAAACATCGGAATATCCCAGAGCACTTTCGCGCGTAAATAATAATGAAAAAAAATAATAGCGAAAACGGCCGGCTGTGACGTCACCAGCACGTGTTCCCTTAATTTACGGCCACTGTTGGGACATAACCAAATTGTTGGAAGCCACGCCGTTGTTTTTTAGCATGCCAGGAAGCAACATGTGGCAAACATGAAGGGATTTCTGCATGCTATGGGGGTGTTAGCGGCAAATGTGCGAACAGATGCTGACAAGAGGGGACAGGGAAAAAAAACAAAATGAAGAAGAGCCCAGGCAGCACGGAATCAAGTCCGGGTCAAGCCCCGAGCAGTGCAAGGTTGGGATGAAAAGCAAGCGATGGCCACTTTAGCTTTTTTCCATTCCACCCCAGATTTTTTTCAAAGTTCCAATCTTCCTTGTTTTATTAAAGGACCGGCAAGAATGCTCCGAGTTGTGCAAAGGAATCTTAATTTTTTTTCTCTTCTCGCAGCGAGTTGGATGGGGAAAGAGTGCAGTGATAAATTATAACTGGAGTTAACATGAAATGAGCCCGATATTTCGAGGATAGAGGGCCAAAGATCAGTAATGAGTAAGCTGTTAAAAGTTCATTAAAATACAGGAAAACCACCAAGTGTTTTTTGTAGTTTAAAATCGTTTTCCATTAAAAAAAAGGTGTTGTAATAATGTAATTTACCCATTTTCTTAAAGAGCAGATTTTGATTAGAACTTAAGTAAAACTGACTTTTGGACAAAATTAAAAGGTATGTGTTGTAGACAGTATACATTCAGTTTTATTTTCTTCGCTTTTTATACAGCGTGTGTTAAGGTACCCGTCTTAAACTTCCTTTTTGATACCGTTTTATTTTTCTTCAATTTTCTAAATTCGATTGATCAAAAATATATTACAGAGACCAATATTTTATCATTGTGCTATTTCAATATCATTTGAATCTTTTTTTTTCCAACCTCAGCTGGAAGCCATATTAAGCTATTTTAATGTTACCTGAAAGAAATTTAAGATCGGTGATCAAATATTATTATTTTTCCTTTTTTAATTAAAATAGGCTTTTTCGTCATTTATTTAAATGAAACATCGTGAAACAATTCATGTTATACTTGAAATTACACTTCCAGAGACTTGTGTTCGGATGTATGTAAAGATGAAAGAAACATCATATAATCGGCTACGAATCTCACTGTTACCTAAAGTCATCGCTGTAGATGATTTTTATACACTTTTAAGAAGTCGTTGTGCCTACAGAATTTAAAAGAACTCGTTAAGGGAAAATTTTAAGTGCAGATGTTTTTAAACTTTTGTCTTCTAATCTGTCTGTTAATAGCATTTAAACAGAATAGGCAAAAATCACCTATTTGAAATTTTTCTTAAATGGGGGACGGCTATATATAAAATAAATGTAAACTTTCTCAGGTACAATTCCAGTTTAGAGCAACAGTGACAGTTACTTATGAAAAATAATATTCCAGTAAAATTATTTATATAATTCGCCAGCATAATATTATGTACTAGTAATTTACTAGAGTGTGACCCTTGAAAAGATCTTGCTTATTGATGAAGGGTCTCGTAACACGTACAGGTATGAATGCTTTCTCTTCATATATTCTGTAAAATGTAATGATGCAGAACCTTACAGACAATATTGATACCAAACAATACTGAAACGGGCAAAAATAACATTTTTTGCATACAATGGATTAATAATTAAAAAAAGTGTATGATTTATTAAAGTAATGTAAAGAGAAATTAAAAACCAACATTCACTAAAAAAACATTCTTTCCGAAAGAATACACCTGTAAAATCAAGCTCCAAAAGTAGTAAATAAAAGTTCATATAGTTAAACCTTTCTGTACTACACCAGTTTGTATTAACATAGATTTACCTGTAAAATTTGTACACATAAAAAAGTAATGAAATGAGAATTTAGAAATCATCTTTCACTACAAAAGTATACCACCCGGTCAAAGGCTGATTACTGCTTAAGCTCCCTGAATGCATAATTTTCAAAAATCCACGGATCCAATATGCAAAAATTTAGGGGCCTCGAAGATTAGATATACACTATCAATATTACATAAACTATATATGTCCATGATTAAATGTTTGCGTTGAAGTTAATTAAGTAATTTTTAGTCACTGATAAATTCTCAATCATAAAAACTTTTCTTAATGAAAAAACTTCCTTTTTTTACATTGACCCAAACCAGAAACGGTAGAGATGAGCACTTACTTAAAACTTATGCTAGTTGAAAACTCTTGAAACATCCTTAACTAAAATGAGCCAGAACATCCTTTCTCTGATGATAATAGCGAATCTACGACTTTATGAACTAATAGTGGTAGATAATGAGGCGTACTTTTTCGGCAGTGCTTACAGGTACTTCGTATCTGTTTATTCCGCATTAAAACTTTCAAATTAGATATTTCAACATTTAACGAAAACTTATTTAAATAAAATTTTACATACTAATAATTCAGAACTGTTTACTGATCATGGTGTTAAATAGTGACATTTATTATATTTATAAAGCATTTGATATTTATTAAACATTTATTTCCGTTATGAGTGGTTACAAATTCAGTTTCTCTGTCTATAAAAATTCTGACAAACTTTTTAACGTAGGATTACGTTCCTCCATAACAGTCCTCTGGAAAGCAAAATTTCAGACACTAAAACCATTCGTCCGTACCTCGCGACTTATAATTTTGGCAGCGTGCCAAACCCAGTCTGTATCGCTTGGACAAGCAGTAAATAAACAGGAAAACCAACTTAAATAAGGCACAAATAGCAATGAGATGCAATTATAACCAGTAAATAAGCAGTAAATAGTTAAACAGAAAAGTACCAAAATGCGTCAAAATTTTGACATATATATAACACATACGTACATATATATATATATATATATATATATATATATATATATATATATATATATATATATACAAAAGAGGTAAGCAACGATGAGTAATCCTTTGTTAATAACCCGTGGTAGTTTCGTTAGAAGAGACTACTTGAATTTTTTTTCATTTCTGCGGATAAAATAAAACATTTGATGATTACTTACAGGAGAAAAACTAAATATTTCAGTTTTGAAAAGACTAGAAGAGCCTCTAAATCGCGTTTAATTTCGGTAACTACGTGATCCGATACTGAAGGGTGCTGAAACGGGCCTCAAAATTTAGTCTAGCTTAAGACTCTTGGAATTCTCAGGTTTCTTCTGAAGTTTCATCTCATATTCACCCCTAAAATCCCTGTTAAGAAACCATATGGTATCGGACAGTCAGTGGATTAATTTCCCAGAGAATAATGGCGCCCATGAATGCATTCCGGGTCAGAGAAGATTCTCCACACTGGCGACTTTCGAGAATAATTCCTTCTCGCAGAGCCGCCCATTTCTCATCTCGCGGACTCGAACCCGTATCAGGGTGGGGTGCCGTTCGTTTGGGTGGCCTGATTGGGAAACGTCCCTAACGCGGGCATCTTGGAATTCAAGTAATGCTGCCAACTCAATTAAGGTCCGAGCTTTGTTCTGTAACCAAAGAGCCGTAAGCTGCTCTTTCGAGTGCTGCTAAATAGGTGTTTGTTTTTTACTTTCATGGCTCCCGGAAAAGTACTTAACAGCACTTGACAGGTTTAGTGTGTGAAAATGGTTTGCGATGCATTGAAGGAGCGCATTATTTCTCTGTCGAGTTAAGGAAGAGTGCAGCGTGGGGGTATATTGGAAAGTTCTCGGTTTAAATAGGTTTGTTGATAAGATTCCCCCTAATGTACTTCCACGTAAAAGGTTTAATAATATTTCACGTGATAGTTCTGAAATTTGTCCTATCGCAGTCAGTCTAGTGAGAAATTCTCTGTTTAAAGAAAAACAACTTAAATAAGCTTAAAATTTATTCTTTTGGACTAGGTAGAATGACTTTATAGAAGAGGAGGATATGATATATATATTCCTGTTCTCTTAATCATTTATTATAATCACCGATTGGGAAAACTCATAGATAATGTAATTAGGAAGACGTCACTGTATTTCTTTTGGGCGGCCATCAAAAGTGATAAATTGCAATTTATTTATTTTTTCTTCTGGGGTAGGGGAGCGTGGTGAGCTTAAAATTAATTAGTTGTTTTGGAATATCGAAGGAAATTTCACAGACATTACGAGGGTTTTAACTCTGTCTTGGAAATACTAAATCCTCATTTTAAGAAATCTCATATGATAACCCTTGCTGGAGCGTCCCTCTCTTCCCCAAACTATATCTATCTATGGATATTATGCTATATTGTCATCAGTAACTAATATAGAATCTATTTTTAATTATAGTTTCAGGGAGAATAAAGGTCACTAGAAGAACACAGTAAATTTTATAAATGCAAACTGAAACTACTAAAATAAAGCACGAGCATGTTTTATCTGATATAATTAATAAGATTTTTGACTTTTACTAGTGTATCAAAAAAGGAAAATAATTAAATTTTTTTTGGTGAATTTTAAAAGTAATGAATTCTTTAGAATAACCAATTTACTGATAACCTGCAATAGCTTTGCCTGATGCACATGACTCCATTTCTTACGCTATTTAATCAATGTTGTTTAATTAAGGTTCATCTGTTTAATAAACACCAAGAAAATTAAAATATCAGGTCGGAATAAAACAAGTTTTAACGTGTTTCTTTCAGTATTGTATTTTCTATCATATCAAGGACATAATAATCCACATGTTTGTATGTGCCATATTACAAGCGTTATATTAACATCATTAATTGTAGTAAAAATATTTTATACAAGACAGTTATTTTGTTGGTTGTTTAAAAGTGATGTAACATAAATATAAAATTTTCGACAGTGTATTTTAACAAATTTTTAATTTAAAAGATATAAATTATGTAGGATGTAATTCTGATAAATCTCCAAAGTTCGTTTTTAAACCGTTTAACAGGAGTTTTAGACCGAATTATAAAGAAATACGAAAAAATTAGGATAAAAAATTTATATTTCAATATGAAATCTAAAATATTATGTTATCATATTTTGATTAAAATCTACATAGCACACAAATAAATTTGTCTTGGATAATCCATTGAATTTATTTCCTGGAGATGAAAAAACTATAGTGGATTTCCAGAATGTCTGACAAATTAGTATTTATGGTTATTATTTATACAAAGTATTTATGGTTATTATTTATACAAATTAGTATTTATACAAAGGAACTTTCAGTTGATAAGTTCGATTTACTAGATATTTCAGGCTAAAATTTTTCTTCTTATCTTAGTTTTGTAAATCATTTTCTAAACTTGTATTTATTTCTGTTCACTCAATAATTTCTCATAGCACAAAGCAACACTTGATTAAAACATCTCCTAAAAACTGTATTTAACATTCCTCTCGTTAGAGCGTTTTAAGAAAAAGAAAGAGAGAAATATATATATAAAAAATCTTCTATGAGAACATCCTACTTTTTTAGTCGTAAAAAAAGTTGCTCTTACAATACCGTTGAGAGAACTTGATAACGTTGCACAAATAGTCAATATTTCTCAATACTTGCGGATGTTCTTGAGCATTTACATTGTGTTTAAAGAAGTCCTTTTTTACACCGAATTCTTTGTTTGAAGTAGTACTTAAAACAGACGAATTTAGCATGCGACATACATATTCACGCACTTACACGCATCTGAATTCAGTCCAGACATTATCCAAATAATGTCTGAAGAACGTCTGAATTAGCTTCCTGACGGAAAGATGTCAGCATCTCGCACATTTTGTATTCTGAATATCGTCTTACGTTTACACGATTCTTTTTAAGGACGTATAGATATAATTTTCTCCTTCGGAACATACTGATCAAGAGTCTTTTTTTATATTATGACCTTGGAGTTTTTAAAGTAGTATGTTTTCCATTTTTTATCCGTCCGCAATTGTTGCTTGTAAAATTTATGATTGTATAATAAGTTTAAAAGGACATATACGTACTAAAAACTAATATGCAGAAAATAAATGGGTACTAAATACTTTAACGCATTGTTTAACATTATTACTTTCCTTTAAATACATTCAGAGTCTACATAAATTTAACTCTTTCTTTTCGCTAATTTTAGGCCATAAAAATATTTCTCTATTAATAAATGGTGGTCAGTTTTGCCTGCATTCTTTTACAAAAAGATCGTAGAGCACCAAATTAACCAAATATTTATAACTAGTTAATGGAAGATAAGTTTAGAGAACTCGTTTAATTTTTTTTCTTTTCTGAAACAAATAATTGGATCAAATAATTCCATTTAGATTTTGTGGGTTCAAGTGCTACTATTGGCATGGATGTTTGTAACCGTTTGGAATCGGCTTTATGCAGTAGGTCGCGGTCTAATTAGCCCTCGTGTAGCAAAAAAAATGAAAAAAAAAATGGCCGTAGCGCTTTCAACCATCCAAATCATTCCATTTTTGTCACCCACTTTAAAATCTCACTCCAGAACTTCCCGATGAACACTAAAGCCAACTGAAATATTCTCTTTGGTGTTTACTTGCTTGATACTGCACACGCATTTTTCAAACTGAGTAAAAACTGGAATTTTTACCTAATATCAGTAGTCTACAAAAAATTATACTTGCCCATGAAGAAAAATAAACGTGTTGTATATAACGTCTCTGTCAATTTGACCAATTCTCTGCAGAGTGCATTGAAGATATATTTTGCTTTAAAAACAAAGCACAAAAACTATATTTTAATGATGGAATCAAATTTTAAATAAACTTGTATATTTTGTCTTCTCAATGAAAAACATTAGTGACGTTCCCATTTATAGTATATAAATGGATCTTGAGATTCCAATTTTGTGATGGTCCATCATTTAGACTGGTCTAAAAATTTAAAAACTGAAAATTATGACACGTGGAAATATTTATTAAAGCTATATTATATTTAACGTAAGATGCACGCACAAATCGGCATTACCGTAAATCAAATTGTCTTGCCAAGCGCTTACATAGCACTAGTATTTACAGAAGCTCAAACTTTTCCTTGTGTAAGCAGATTGTTGAAATGGATTCTATGCATTTAAGAAAGTTCTCTTGAGAAAAGGTGCCAGTATTATCTCATACTTTTAACGGATTCCATGTAAAGTGTTTGTAAACATGAAAGAACGCATTTACGGTAAAAAGTATTTTTATTTATTTTATCACACTTTTGTGTTGTATAAGGATTACTTACCGTAAGAAGTGGGAGCTATGCTTCCCTCCCTTTTACAAACACTTGCACTAGTCCCTTCTGAAACACGGATATACTCGAGGTAAGTAGATATGCTCAGTGAGTAGGTAACGCAGGAATTCTTTATTGATCTTAATTTACCTTTTACCACAATGGTTTCTACTGTGTTATGATAATTCTTATGTAATCCTTATACGCACTAAGATTCATGGATAATTCAATCCCTTTAAAAACAGAAAATTCTAAGAAATCAAATTGAATAAAATTAGATATTTTTTTATGTAAATATTATAGATCTATGGTCCCCGGTATAAAGGGCTTACGTCAAAAACAGGGATTTAAATATACCAAGTTATTGGCTTTTATAGTAATCGTAGAAATATAATTTCGACTTGAGTCTTTTGTACAAAGATGTGTACTTTTGTATACAAAATCGATAGACGTAAGCCTTTTATAGAAGTCAAAAGATTTTTTTTATCAATACTAACAAATATCTAAAAATCCCTTTTTTTGATTTAAGCCCTTTATACCGGGCACCATAGATATATTATTTTAATATTTATATTTTATGTTATAAATATAGCTTTATAGTTCTCGAACACCAAACGATTTTGAAGGTCTTTATTAGGTAAATCAAAACATAGAATAAAACGTTGGAGACGAAAATATTTGAGACATATAAATTAGAGAGTATTACATAGTATAACTCCGTGTAAGGCAGAACACCAGAAATAAAATAACGAATGAAAAATCCTTCACAACTTATATACCTTGAAAACGCACCAAATAATAATGATAGTGTGTAATATTTATTTACATTATTAGTAGAATACTTCAATCACAGTACATATTGGGAGTTTAAAACGTTCTACCATATTTTTAAGAAACAAAATTAAACTTTTCCAGCATTAAACTCGCTTAGCTGTATGAGCAATGAGAACGTATCATTTAACAAATACATTCATGCGCAAAAGCACAGATTATGTCCTCGTGAACCACTTTAGATGACTTTCTTTCCCCACTACAATCAGACACAGCTATAAACAGATCCATGTTTCAGAAGTGTAACTGATAGGTTTAAAAACAAGCGCTCCGTAAAGCTAAAAGTAGCACGCCAAGAGTGATAAGAGCAGGTGATTTGAAATGAAAAACTCCACAACTAATGAACTGATAAAAGAAAACAAAAACGAAACAACTTAACACTTGTAATTGCTACTTAGCTTGGCGCCATTTCATTCGAATGATGCCCTCTTTAAACTTTTTAAACTTATTTTTTATCCATTATATAATAGAAATGAATTACGAGGTCAAGCACTTTGAGATGTTAAAAATTGCTTCAATACAATGGGGAGGTGTTCATTTCTATCCATCTTATTATATTTCCTATTACAATAGATTGGTTTGTGAGTGTAAATTAAAACAAAACATTCGGCAAAAGGCCGGCATCTCTTTGTCCTTTTTAAATTCCGTATGCATTATATCGCTTACATGATATTTGTCTCCATCTTGATGCGAGCCCACCCATAGGGATCTGTCACTGAATAATGGATCTGTAACTGAAATTACGTGCTTTGAAGGGAAAATAAGAACTAGAGAATACCTCTAATAGTTGTAAACTGAAATCCTCCAGTAATAGAATATCATTTTATACCAACGAAAGACCAAAGAAAAATACTTGTTTTTCGATTCTCACTGTAACCAAATATTACCGAATAAGTGAATATATTAAGAAATTTAATGTATATCTGATCATGTTCAGCGCATTTAACTTTTTATATTGTTTGAAACTTCTGTTCAGTTTGATGCGTTCTGCAAACATTCTAGGGTTATCATTACTTTAAACTTACAAATTCGTGTAAGGCAGAACATCAGAAATAAAATAACAGAGCTTCCAAAAAGTTAACTAACGTATCTGAGTTAGCTTTGTTTAATCACCGATGTATGCAGCGTTCAGATATTTTCCTTCGGCAAACAGTCTCACTTTATTTACTGAAAGATTGCTCAGGTTTCCTCTACAAGAAAATATAGAAAAGAGACACAAAGTCCCTTTGTTCATTAAGAGTTAACTACGATGTAACTCTGTCCGTAAAATTTCACCCGGGAGAAATATTTACCGAGTAAAAATGAATTGCCTACTGTTTAGCGCTATTGAACATTCTGTTTGATTTTCTGCTGAAATAAAAAGTTTCAGGATATGTAAGAAAACTGACCCTAAAATAGAAGATTGTAAAAAATTTTTAAAAATGACCGCTCTTCTAAAAACAATAGTTATAGCTCACTCTGTTCACTTTCTCACATTTAATCACACTCATGAAAATTAATCGTCCAGCTAGTGAAAGTTACTCTAGACTACCGTAAAAGCTAGTTTTACACTTATACAAACTGGATATGAACCTTATATTGATTTCCACCAGGTTATGTAATTATTCATTTATAGTTTTAAAGTATTATCAAAATTATAAGTTTAAAATGATTTCCTCTTGAAACAAAGCGGATATAATATACAGTTTTGGAAAAAAGATAGAATAGAGCATCTACCTGAAGATGGAAACCTGTTTTAAAAAACGGGAGATGTTTCGGTTACATGCCCTATCAACACTTTTTTATTTCCTATGGCACAGATTAAAAGGCAACTACAGCCAGAAAAAAGCACAACACGCGAAACATAAAAAACGAAAAAAGCTGCAGCAAATAGTCTATGAATCCAGACGTCCCTCTGCCTCCCAGTAACGGCCCACAAGAGAACGTTTAGTCAATGCAGGACAATGTAACACATGTTCCCAGTTCATGAACATTTGTAACTATCAACTTACTATTTTAAATTCTTAAACGTTTTGATGTTGGAAAGTGCCTTTTAATTTATGTTATGAGATTCATTAGTACACTTCGTAAGGTTATTCCTTGCGAGCGTCGATGAGGTACCACTAAACATGTATTGAAATGAAAATCTTTAATAATTACAGATGATTGATGACAATTTGGGTTACAATGCTTAATCATTAATTCTACAGTTAAACCATAAAAAAATTGAAGGTCTGTTAAATATTTCAACAACATAAAGAAGATTTACAACTCGTTGCCAAAATACTTTATTTACTATCTGCAATGATGGCTACCACACATGCAATCTGAAAATGTGACGAGAGGCTATGAAGTTTGGCGGCATACAGGGCCGTAATAACGAAAGGGTATATTTATCACTATAGTCCCCCCCCCTCTCAGATTGTTAAGGATCCTTGGATAAAGGTTATTCAAGTGTTGGAGTATCAAATGTGGTAAGAAATTGTAGGAATTTCTAGAAATAGGTTTCAGTTGCGCATTGCCTTAACGGTACATTGCGCATTGCCTTAACGGTAGAAAAGCTGTATTTTAAAAACTCATCTCTTTCTTTTTTTATACTCTCGTCCGAGAGCTTGAGATTGTGTACCGAGCTTGAAGAAGTTTCAGAAATATGTAAGAAGGATGTTGTAATATATTTAAAAATCTGAAAGTTTTGTGAATAGTATGCTTTAATGCCCAGTGAAGCCCCCTATAAAAACGATCAAGAAGAGTCCGTTAAAAAAATTATCTTTCACTGGTTTAGATACTCGCAGATATATCAATTCTGTGCATTTTTTCCGAGAGATTTTTATTTTAGATAGGGCTATGCCTCATCCATATTTGCTTTCATAAGTTTTATAGTCTCAGTTAACTCTCCATATCTCAGTCAACTATTTGCGCCAAGATTAAATTAAATTACTTTTAGGAACTCGCATAAAATGAGATTACTTGTTTTTCAATTTTCGATTCGTAATACCAAGATTATAAGAGGTTTTTGAAACAGGAGAGAAACTTTTAGGTCTGATTTCGGAGAAAATCTTGGACTTCTGTATGTTGAGAATAACTGAATGACCACAAGAATGCCGGCTCATTCTTTTGTGCGTCCGGCTATTTTTGTGGTTTACCGAGCCTTGAGGTGCGCTTCGAGTGAAATTTTCAAATAAGTACACTAAATTACATAGCGGCAGAAAAGAACAGGAAAACTTAATTTTTAGGTTTCAAGACATTTGGTAAGATGGAAAGGTTTTTTTAAAAAATATATCTATGTTTATTTAACATTTTCATTATTTCTAAAGAACAGCATGGTTTTATGAATAGCCAGCTGAAGCAATAGCAATGTGGTAATGTAGATGAAGGTTTTTCATAATCGAATTTTACGTATTTAGATAAAATTTTAGGGGTATTTATGATAAACTTTATTAAAATTATGTGCCATATATGTTGAAACTGAAATGTAGACACGAATGAATAAATGAAAGATATACAGGAATTAATAGGTTAAATATTAAATCAACCTAGAAATAGACCAAGCTATTTCAGAGGTACCTGAATTTAAAAGAATGTTTAAGATTTCTTAGTCTCTGAAACACATGAGAACGTATTGTAGATTGCCAAAAAAAGTAATGTTACTATACAAATATTTAAAAAGAAATGCTTATCAAATTTCATTGCTTTTAGATTAAGGATTTACAGATTTATTAAGCATTTAGATTTTTTTAAGCATTACAGATTTCCAGTCATTAAGCATTTACAGATAGAATAAAGGTAGTGTTTGACAGGACTCTTGACCAGATTTAATTCGTATATAAAATTTTACATTGCACAACGACTTAAAAGCTCAGCCTCCTGGAACCGTACAGTCAGCATTATTTCGGCAGGATATATTAAGACCTAAATAACTGATCTCCTGAAAATGGCTCGATATTGAATTTTATCTTAAAGAAAAAAAATCCAGTTTCTGTTGTTGAATGTAAGCATAAAAAAAGTTATTATATAACCCAAGCTGAACCTATGTTAAAATGATATGATAGATTCTCATAACATATCCAAGAATAGGAAATCTAAGAATAGAGACTGCACTGCTCACAAACATCGAAACATCTCCTCTTCATTTTTCTAACCGCTGCTCGTATAATGGCATAAGAGCATTGTTTTCCTCGGCTTCTTTATGTCAGAAACAAAAGCAAGAGAGAGAAAAACCTCACCCAAATGGTCTGACCTTCGCACTGTGTGTGATTAAGTGGTTGTGATGCAAATGCAAGGAGAGAGAAGAGAAATCGTTGAAGAGAAAATGGGGGGTAGGGGGAGAGAAGATGAAAGCACACCCTGTGATGCCTGCCACTGAACGCGGAACAAGAAGAACGGTGTTCGGAAGCGTGATTTCTTCACTAGAGGTTATTCGGAACAGAGACATAATTATTGAACGATTTACGGAATGAATTATGATTGTAGAGTACTTTTCTTTTCTAGTTGTAATGATTTCTCTTTGTAGATATTTTATATGTTGCTGTCAGACATGAGAGAAAATTTTTGTCGATCGTGCAAAAATTTCATCGTGTGTTCTTTGCGCTTCTGAAAAGTACGCTAAGCTAACCAGAAACAATTTTAGTTTTTTTTTCTAGTTTAACAAACTGATGACCGACAGAATTTCTCTTAAACTTTTATATGGCATGAAAGAATAAATCTTTGTACTTGACCCTATATTTTTTTCGTAACCTTTTTTTTTGTAAATTTGCTATCTTAAAAATAGTCAAAATTTGCTGTCAGAAGTATTTTTTATTATTATATTTTATGTACTCGTCATTTAGTGCTCATCCGTTGATAACACTAAACAATTTCTTTGTATTTTATGCCAATTGTTTCACGGTATATTTTATGAAATAGTACGCATAAATACAGTTGTCTTACTGTGCATTTTCTTTTTTAATTGAAAAAGGTATGGGATTCGAAGAATGGCGAGTGGAGGAGATGTCAGTTTTTTTAAGCTGAGAAAAAGGAGACAATAAAAGATTTTAACTGAAGTCGAATACATTTAAAAGGTCTTATTTTTATATAATATCACAAGGAACAAAGAAATTCAAGCTTTCATCAGGAGCGTTAATTTTTTTTGCTCTCAACATTTTAAAATAAAGTCTTGACAGTAAAATAAATAAAATACCCTTTTCTTTTAACTTTCAGCATGTAAAAACATAAACGAATGAAGCACAAAACGGAACGTCCTGAAAAAAATTGCAAATCTCTCAATAAGGTTTTTATTTTTAAATTTTTTTTCCTTCAAGGAAAATGGATAATTCAACAGGTGTGCCTCGCACACTGAAGGAGGGATGCGTCAATATGACTTTTCGGTTGACTCCTCTGAAAGTTGAATCAGCCTTACATAACAGTTTGGTTTATAATGATACCATTACAGGTATCATTAACTGATTTTCGTCCGGAAAACAAATTTCTTTGTTGTTTTCAGTGATGGCGAAGTATTTAAGCTAAGGCTATTTTTCTGTAGGTTTTTATTTTCTAGTGAATACTTTATACATATTTCATCCTTATTTAACATGTTTGTAAATCACAGGGAAACACATGGTTTCAAGATGGGAAAAAAAAATAAAAGTCAAAAAGGGAATTGAATTGCGTTGGCGTAATTTTAATTTCTCGGTGTTTTTTTGGCTGCAACTCTCTCAAAAAAATTAGATGAGAACTAACTAAAGTGAAAGAACTTATTTTTTATTCCTTATAAGTTTTTTAAGCTTTATACACTAAGCGTATAATCTTCATTTCACTATTAATATTTCTTGTGCTATGGATAGTTTTACTGTATTATTCATTACATTAAAGGTTTTTTTCGAACATTTTCCTTCATTTTATTAGTGACTAAAGTATAAAAGCCGAATACTATATCATCCGTTAGCGGATTATATAGTTTATGGACTATCCATGCTTCCCAAAAGAAAATGACAAGAAATGTATTGCAATTTATCTGAAAATGTCAAGCGGCTTATAATACAAAGACTTTTCCCTCCTTATAAACTGAATATTTTGGGGTTATCTTAAATACTTATACACATGTTAAAATCATTAATGTAGATCATTAAAAAAATCTTGGTGTTCCTTTTTGACGGTGTATCGATTCATTTTTGGATTATTCAATTTCTATTTTTTCTTACAAACCAGGGCATTAATTAACAGAGATAAACGGGACTTAAGTGTATTTGTATAGCCTTATTTTGCATATACACTTATACCTCGCTATACGGCAGCTCTTTATACGGCATTTCGCTATAACGGCCTTTTTTTAATTATGGCACTTTTTTGATTTACGGCCCACAATATTTCGTTATACGGCCACAACAGCGGAAAGTGATGATGACAACATATTATAGCTTAATGATTCTTCATGTTCATCATCAGATTAAAACAGTTTTTAAAAAATTTTATTTTATGTTTTTTTATTATATGTATACATATGTGCATATGATTTCTTTTGTTTTTTATTTATATGCTTATTTTTTAATTTCTGTTTATTATTACATTGTTTTGTACTTTTATTTTTGTGTAAGAATTTTTACAGGCAATAAAAAGAATAAATTGCTTTATTAAGTAAGTACTATATTATTTATAAAAAATTGGAATAGATTCAATTAAATTTGTATGGGTTTGTATCAAAATAATTGATTTGTTATACGGCTTTTCGCTTTACAGTCAATTTTTCCAGAACGTATCTAGGCCGTAAAGCGAAGTATGGGTGTACTCGCATTAATATATCATCATAGTCTGTTTAAATTCCTGTCAATCCTTCTCTCAAATATTTATAAATTTTCATATGATGATTGGAATTCGAAAAAAAGGAAGTTCCTCACACACATTTAGTTTCTGAGAACAAGAATAAATTCTTAGTTTTATAGTTTGTTACAATCATAAGAATCTTTTTTATGATGTATATATTCATAATAAAAAATACCCCACTAGATATAATCAACTATTGTTAAATATGACGATACAGAAAAAAATGTATCATTTGAAAGAATTGGCTTAAAATTAAAATTCAGACTCAATCAAAATTGACTTACCTTTCACATCGGAGACGATTCTATCTAGATTGGTGATAGTCACTCTCAACACGGATGAATTCAGCTTTAAATGACCATTGTCCATCTCGCTCACAAAAAATATTCTCGTATCACGTTCTCTGATGTCACTGTGACATATACGATCATCACCGAAGCCTTCGACAATGATAGTGTTATCAGCAAAGTTGGAATTTCCTTTAATAACCCTCTTCACTTTGACAACACCGCGGTACGTCTCTGACCTCGACCGGTACAGTTTTTCCACTGTGCCGGTAAATACCATATCCGCGTTGTGGTTCAGTTTGTCTCTGCAGGTGTCAGATCTCCTTCGCCTTGCAGATGTTAGAACAATACATAAGAACAATAGTAGGATGGCACTGGACAACCTCATTCTGGTAAATATTGGCACAATTTCAAGTTTTAAAAAAATGGCGAGGCATTAAAAATTAAGCCAGTTTCTTTTAGCAGTCTAGATCAGATAGAGATTGATTAAATCATGACTGTAATCTTTCGCTCTACCCTTGTCACATAATAAATTCAATGTACCACTTTTCTATAGGTAAATAGTTCTGAAAGGATTTTTTGAGAAAGAGAAGCTTGTTCTTTTTCTTTTTTTTTACTTAAAAGTTGACAGTGCGAATTTCCGATGAAATCCAACTACGCCTATTTTTATTTTGACAATAAACAAATGCTAGTTCGGAAGAGTTAAGAAATTTTCATTAACAACAATGAAATGCGAAAAGGTTTTTTTCACTGCTATACACAGTTTTGATCTTGTGAATTTCTGTTATTATTATCTTTATCAGCTCTCACCTCTGAATTGAAGAGGACATGATTTTATTAATTCCAGAAATCATTTGTTTCATCAAGCATGCATTACATTAAAATTTTACGGATTTTTATTAACTGATCACATAACGCAGTTTAAGTGCTGTCTTTAAAACAAATGTTAAATTTCAGCATAAACCCTGAAAATATTTCATAGCACTTTTTATGGAACGTACATGCCACTATGAGAAATTCATAAATTGTTGAGTTTACAGTGTCCAGTACTGCTTACCAGTACAACATCTTCCCAGAAAGAATATTTTTTTTATTAATTGAAAAAAATAATTATCCTAGTTGTTCTTATGCATAAATAAATGGCTAATAATTCTATTATGATATTTCCAATTATTGTAAATAAAAGTTTCGATGAACTGTCCTAGATTATGGTAAAAAAGGCTTAAATTTTATAATAAATAATTTTTAAAAATCTTAAATGCGAGTAAAAATAATTTATCCTAACGCAAATAATAATTATTTTAAATTTTGACTGGGATTTTTGGTTGAAAATAAAAATTAAATATTTAAATTTCGTCGATATTTAAAGTTTAGGGAAATAAAATTAAATGTATGAGTACAACATTTTAACAAGAGTTTCTTACGATCTTGATATTACTCCTGGTTCAGAGTACAAGTTTTCCAAAAATACGCAAATAAATATACACAAACTTCAGGAGCAGCTGTAAAACCGCTCCAAATCCACTGCTAATAAAACAATTGTCCTTGCTTTTCAACACAAATTTCGCACAATTCCGAAAAATCACAAAAAATCGTCAAATCATTCACGAATATCCAAAAAAATTACACAATTCATTGACTTTCACGTTCCCGGTGTGAATGCATCTCACGAGAAATCAAATTTAAATGCAGCATCCCTCGCGATCCAGGATCGAATCCACAGATGGTTTTGGTTGATTGAGCTGACTTCCGAAAACGCAAGAAAACTGTTCCCAACGCCCACGACCTTGAGTGTCGGACCCGCGAGCAGATTGGTCCGAAATTTGGGACACACCTCCCCGAATCGTCTGTTGCCTTTGGCGGGACTCTTAAGGCGTTGTGTCGGATCGCCGCGGCACGTTTTCACCTTTTAATACGCAACCGGTCGGCACCCATAGCGGCGCCGAAAAGTGCCAACTGGGATTCATATATTTTTATGATCTTTTATCTTTTTAGATGAAGCCATTAGCGTGCTACCCCGCCTTTTAACGAATTTTTCTTTTCTTTTAAAAAAAATTGCATTTGACCTGACTCCTTTTGCGAATTGAGCTGAAGAAGTTTCCTGTAAACCTCAATACGTAAACTTTTGGTAATTGACATATGAATTTTTTTCTGTGTCTCTCTACATACACGTTATTTAAATTTCCAACTTAACTTTTAGTTAATTGATTATCTTCCTCTCGAAGTCTCTTTCTCTCTCTCTCTCCCTCTCCGTCTCTCTCCCTGTATACACACATACACACACACACACACACATGCTTCAACTTTGTCTAGCACCAGGTTTGGTGTTCTTTGATTGAGCAACTTTTTATTAAACTCTTCTGTTTCTTATGGATTGTACGGTGTGTTAAGTATGTTTATTGGTTAGATCATACTTATAAGAAACAATCCGTTGGTTTTTAGACAGTATCGACACCTCTGATCAAGAGATGCTGTCTAAAACCTTTTTAATACGTACCTTTTCATGTTTTTAGTTCCTGGCTGCAAGTAGTGATAGAGCTTTTGCTGGTTTTTCACTTTCAACTTTGTCTTTATTGCTCAGATCATACTTATCAGAAACAGTCCATTGGTTTTCAGACAGTATCGGCACTGCTGATGAAGAGATGCTGTGAAAAACCTATTTTTCACTTATCTCCATGTTTTTAGTTCCTGGCTGCAGTAGTTTTGAGCATATACTGGTTTTTCACTTTCAACTTTGTCTTATATGTATACAGTTGGCTCTCTGTTTAACGACTTTCAAGGGACCGTGAAAAATCGTCCTTAAGTAGAGATCGCCCTTAAACAGAATTTGTGAAAACATAACATTTCCCATAACGTCGGAGTGGCCAGGACTGGGAAATATCGTCTTTAAATAGAGATCGTCGTTAAGTAGAGAGTCGTTAAACAGAGAGCCAACTGTATATATATATATACATACATATATATATATATATATATATATATATATATATATATATGTATACATATATACTGTATATATATATATATATATATGTATACATACATATATATATATATATATATATATATATATATATATATATATATATATATATATATCAGTAACGTAACTGACTGACTGATTGACTGACTAACATACAACGCACAGACCAAACCGCTGCACCTAAAGGGCTAAAATTTTGCATGGCGATTCTTCCTATTGTGTAGGGGTGCACTAAGTAAGATTTCTGAAAAATTCTTCTTAGATTTTTTAAAAATTAAATTTTTAAGCTGTTTTAGTAACTTTTTTTTAAGTTTGCATTTAAAATAATAGTTTGAGGGTTATAAAATTTATATCACAAGAAAGATCATAAAAATTCCTTTAAAAAGAAACGTTTTTTGATTCTTTACCTCCATTTTCTGATTTTTGGTGAATTTTTAAAGATTAATTTTTAGAATTTAATTTATTAAATGCTGGTCACGTGATTTCTTTTTCTGGTACTTTAAATTAATTTATCGTCACCTACATGATAACGAAATAGACAAAAAAATATTTTTTTCTTGCTAATGCGGCAGACGATTGGACATTATCCAAAAAAATATTAAAATACAGTAAAAGGTATGTTCCTCAAACTGTACTATATTAACTGTACTATATTCTTTAGTATGTTCTATTAGATTTAATTTGAATATTTTATTTTATATTTTTTTGTCTATTAAAATATCCGTTACGACTTTTTTATAAATATATTTTTTCGTTTTTTTTTACATCAATTTCATACATTGATCGTTGTATTTATTATAAATATAAATATTTGCCATTGATTGCATACATTGACCGTTGTATTTAATTTGGATGTACTCCGTAGCGAAGAGCGGGTTTTCAGCTAGTACGTGTATATAAATATATATATATATATATATATATATATATATATATATATATATAAATAGATAGATAGATAGAAAGTGAGACTTCTCTAGCAGGGCATCCCTCTAAACGGCCATATTTTGTTTAGAACCAATAAAATACTCCATAGATCAAATATTATGGAAGAAAATCCTTTTCCACGACTACCCCTCAAAACGGCCACTTTTTTCGACACCTCTATTGGTCGCCATAGAGAAGTTTCATTATATATATATATATATATATATATATATATATATATATATATATATATATATATATATATATATATATATATGCGTGAGTGTAAATCATATGGTAGAAAAGCTTACATCACAGAAAATATCAGTGAATTTTCCATCAACAGAGTAAGCGAAGGTTCTTGGTTTGACAGTCTCACCCTTCAGATCCTTCATCAAGAGGAGAAACCAACGATAACAACTTGGAAATTGCAGAACTCGTACCCTCTTTACTGCTCAGTTATGTTGTTAAAAATCACAAATTTTGGTGATCGTAATTTGTGAAATTTAAGTTTAAAACCCTACCTGCAATTTAGAATTTCCTTTTTTAGTTTAAAACAATAATAAGCAGTCGAATTACATTTTTTCTTCAAAACTGAATAAAGTCAAATTAAAATTTGATTACTAAATATTTTAAATTTAAAAAATTGTAAATTTACTATAAATTATTATAAATTTGTTTTTATACAATGATCGTCATTTATAAGCACATTTTCCTTATTTAAAAACATGTAACAAAAAATTGCATTGTTTTGGGGAGCCCGTTACGAATTAATGGCATTTCCATTTATTTCAATGGGGAAAATTGATTCGAGATACGTGTATTTCGAGTTACGAGCTCCGTCATGGAACGAATTAAACACGTAAGTCGAGATACCACTCACTATATATAAATCATTCTTGTTTAATCTTTTGTCCTACATATTTTAATGTTCTTTTACTTACTCTAAATTTCATTTTACATCCTGTAAATTTTACTTTAATTTTCTAAATGGATACCTTTTTTACCTTATGGATTTAAGAATACCCGTGTCCAATGTTTTTTTTTCTCTGGGTCGATAAAATCATAATATCAGGGTTTCTCTTTATAACTATTACTAGCTGAAAACCCGCGCTTCGCTACGGAGTACATTCAAATTAAATACAACGGTCAATGTATGCAATTAATGCCAAAATAAATAAATATATATATTTATGATAAATGCGACGAATAATGTATACAATTGATGTAAAAATATATATATATATATATATATTTAGAAAAAAATCGTAAGGGATATTTTTTTGGATAATATCCAATCGTCTGCTGCATTAGAAAGAAAAAAAAATATTTTTTGGTCTATTTAGTTGTCATGCACGTGACGATCAATTTATTTAAAGTACCAGAAAAAGAAATCACGTGATCGGCATTTAATAAATTAAATTCTAAAAATTCATCTTTAAAAATTCATCAAAAATCAGAAAATCGAGGTAAAGGTTCGAAAAAGATATCATTTTAAAGGAATTTTTAGGATCTTTCTCGCGATATAAATTTTATAACCCTCAAATTATTATTTTAAATGCAAACTTAAAAAAAAAGTTACTAAAACGGCTTAAAAATTTAATTTAAAAAAATCTAAGAAGAATTTTTGAAAAATCTTTCTTAGTGCACCCTTACATCATGAGAAGAATCGCCATGCAAAATATCAGTCCTTTAGGTCCATTGTTTTGGTCTGTACGTTGTATGTCAGTGAGTTAGTTACGGAACTGTTTTATATATATAGATTACTAGCTGAAAACCCGCGCTTCACTACGGAGTACATTCAAATTAAATACAACGGTCAACGTATGCAATTTATGCCAAAAAATAAATATATATATTTATAATAAATGCGATGATCAATGTATACAATTGATGTAAAATATATATCTATCTATATATATATATTTATAAAAAAATCGTAAGGGATATGCATTTTTTTTGGGATAATATCCAATCGTCTGCTGCATTAGAAAGAGAAAAAAATATTTTTTTTGTCTATTTAGTAGTTACGCACGTGACGATAAATTTATTGAAAGTACCAGAAAAAGAAATCACGTGATCAGCATTTAATAAATTATATTCTAAAAATTAATCTTTAAAAATTCACCAAAAATCAGAAAATGGAGGTAAAAATTCGAAAAAAATTTCATTTTGAAGGAATTTTTATGATCTTTCTCGTGATATAAATTTTATAACCCTCAGTGTATTATTATAAATGCAAACGTAAAAAAAGTTTAAAAAACAGCTTAAAAATTTAATTTAAAAAAATCTAAGAAGAATTTTAGAAAAAGCTCTTAGTGCACCCCTACACTATTAGAAGAATTGCCATGCAAAATTTCAGCCCTTTAGGTCGAGCGGTTTGGTCTGTGCGTTGTATGTCAGTCAGTCAGTCAGTGAATGAATGAGTCAGTTACGGAACTGTTTTATATATATAGATAACATAACTATTTAGGAAAGTGTCATACCATAATAATTTTTTTAAAAATCTTAGCATTTATCAGTCATCAACTTATTTATATACCCTTTGAACATAGGCTATGTAAACGCAATTTCATACTATGATTTGTATCAGGAGGTAAAACCTTTATATTTCCTGTCTAGAATTGTAGTGCACTTGGAGAGTTATTTGTATGTTCACAAGAAATTTTTAATAAACCTATTACAATACAATTTTTTCTGAATATATCTTCGTTTATGTATGATACAACCAAGATTCTCTCTGTATCTATTAAATCCTAGCGGCCGTCTTATCTTAAACACTTTTTTTCCGTTTAAATGAAAGAGGAGAATTACTGTTCTCAAAATTGTTCTAAAAATTCAGCTTAAGTCTTAAGTTTTTTACTTAATAATTTTTTAAGCTAATCCTCTTATATTGTCCCAATAAATCTTACAACAGAAGATTGAAATTTAATAACATTATACTTAGATGATTAAATATACCTGACTAAAGAAAAGAAATTCTTTTTTATGAGTAGAAAATAACAAATTATCTTAAGCTGTGTAACATACACGCGTCGATCTACTGAAGATAGAAAGACTTATAGGTAATGGTAAACTATTATTTTAAACAGAACCCTTTTCACTGGTAAAATTATGCAGATTCATAGATACTTAAGTCAATAATTAATCATATAGGTTCTTTTTCCCAAGGAATTCTTGGAAAGTACGAGGTGAATTATAACGAATAAGGATATCACCGTCACATAAATTGCTAAAGATTAGATAAAACAAACCATGCCTTTTCGCTTTAATCTAGTAAAATTAAAAAGCGTGTGGTTTAAATAGGGCTATTAAAACTTTTTCATTAAAAAATAATCAAAAATTGTCATGATGGAGATAGATAATACACTATCTACCAATAAGTATTTGGACACCCATGCAAATGACGATATCTGCGGTCCTCATATGCGTCACGCCCTCCGCCATTAAATATCGTGTAGGAAACAACATTGGCATTAGTCGCATGCAAGATGCCACGAGGCGCAGAGTTATCTGATTTCGAGAAACGTGTAATTGTCGGGTATCACAGAAATGGCCGTTCCTTAAAGGACATATCTAGCGAGCTGAATTACCCAAAATCGACAGTGGCCTATGTGATACAGAAGTGGAAGGTGAGCGGTGATTGTCGGAATGTGCCTCGAGTCAGCAGGCTCCCGAAACTGGGAGATAGAGATCAACGGGTGTTATCCAGAGAAACTCGGGAAGAACTGCACCCAACCGATGGTCCACATACTTCAGGAGTATCAACAGGCGTCCGGTATTGTTGTTTCGATGAATAATATCCGTAAGGAAGCATATCTGTTTGGTTTTCATAGTAATGCTGACGTCCATATGCCTTTGATCACAAAGTCCAACCGCACTGCTCGGTTAATATTGTGCAAAGCACGTCGAAAGTGTACCGTAGATCACTGGAAGCGGGTTCTCTGGAGCGAAGAATCAAGGTTCATTTTCTACCGTTTGGATGGCAGGGTCTGGGTCTGACGTCTGCCTGGGGAACGCCTCCTGCCAGAAAGCATTGTGCCCACAGTAAAGTTCCGCGGAGGTGGAATAATGATCTGGGGGGTGTTTGACCTGGTATGGACTGGTACCCTTGGTCCCAGTCTAACCAAGGCTCAACGTAGAAGCCTACTGCTCTATTTTGGATGATAGTGTGTTTCCTACATTGTGGCAGTTTTACGGGTTGGACCCATGTTACTTCCAGGACGACAACGCCATGTATCAGGTTGAGGTCCACCATGGATCGGTATGGTGACAATGGGTTTTACCGAATGGGCTGGCCTGCCCAGAGCCGAGACCTGAACCCTATCGAGAACCACTTGGACGAGTTGGAATTAAGGGAGGCAACAACCGTCCAAAATCGGTGAAAGAACTTACATATTTTCCCCAAATCGAATGGAAGAAAATACCACTAGCCGTCATACAAAGACTTGTGGAAAGCATACGCCGGAAGGAAGAGTCTGTAATTGCCTCTCGTTGAGACTCTACCAACTATTGAATATGAATATTTTTTTTTCTTTTCTATCACAAGTGTTCAAATACTTATTGGTAGATAGTGTATGTTCAGCTCTTAGTAGCAATGCTCTTTCCACTTCTGAAACCGCACTTTTAATGAAATTTTAACTCTAAATTTAACATATTTGGTTGTTTGAATGGAAAGCTGACAGTAGGGGGTCGAAACTGTTGAAGTGTTACATTATTTAAACAACACTTTTTCACACATGCTTTTATGTTGATCTTTAAACGGGAACTTCAAGCTCGGTAATAGAAACGCACTTAATAATAATTTATGGCTAAACTAAGAGGACACCCAAATACGCCTACTGAACATATCGTGACACATTTCTTACCAAAAGCCTTACTGCATTGAATTTTTTGTGAAGGCTTCTTATCAAAACGGTAACTTTTATTTCTAAAAATTTCCATCATTTTTTTTAACTACCTGCTAAGGCAACCTTGAGCTCAAGTGCTTGTTTACAAATCCTGAGGTATTTGCGTATGAGTGACAAAAGCATAACCCATACTTGAAATTTAATGATGATTTAATAATACTACCAAATATCATTTATATGAGTTATTATCACTACTGCATTTTATTTTATTTTGCTTTTTAGCAAGTATTTTTGAAAGACTTTTATTACGGTACAAATGTTCTTACCATAGACAGTAAAATAAATCCAGTTCTCGTGGAGGAGAGTCAGAACATTAGGATTTTTTTAAAAGCTGCAGGCACTTTTCTTTTGGGTGACACGTGGTGGCCCTGTGGTACAGCGTGCTGGCTTTCGGTGCTGAGGGCACTCGGATCGAATCCTGGCGTCGCACCACTAAAATACCTCCGTTTGTGTCGTCCCTTCATAGGGGGGAATGCTAGTCCACCTGTATGATGCCTCCATAATAAAATGGCCAGAAAACTGCGTTGAATTATAGGCGAATGTCTACATGACATGTGCCTCCGCTTAAAAAAAAAATAAATAAATAACTTTTCTTTTGAACCCCAAGAATATGTAAGATTCTTTATTTTGGGAGTACCCTGCAGGAAAACCAACATCACTCCCTGTTAGAGGACAGCATAAGAACGTTCTTGCCTTAGTCGGGATTCGAGTCCGACCCTACTCCTTGAAGGTCGTGATGCTAACCACTACATGACGGGGGTAGCAAACTTTGGAAAATAAACGGTCGTTGTGAACCAGATATATTCACAGGTTAGATTGCTTTTATGAGCATTGTTGAAGCATTTATGGAGGTAAGTGTTGAGGCACACGCGGAGTTTTAAATGACTGGCAATCGAAGGGGTGCTTTAATATGTCAGATTTGAGAAGTAAAATGCTTGACACTACGAGAAGTTTTGTTCTGGTCGTTTGTGTATACTGTATTTCTGTGCCTTTGTGACTTTAAACACAGAAATGATTTCTAAGTCAGTTTGGTTATACCAATATTTCATCGTGAACGTACAAGATGCCATGAAGAAAGAGAAAAAAAATAAACAGTAATTATTGTTTAAATTGTAACCATTATCCCACCTGACTCGCAGCACAAAGCATGCACCAATCTCTAAGAGTTAATCGAAAAGCTCACACTTTCTCACGGATTGCTGAGCGTTAATTCACGCTGAAACCCGATTCAAGTTGATTAATCACGCAGTATTGGCCATAACCTCTACGAAAATTTCCAGTAACTCTCTGGGGTGTCGCCGAGATTATTTATTTTTGATGTATTCCCGTTAGCTTATAAAAATACAAATGTGATGGCACAGGCTACTTGGAACTTATTAAAGAGAGTCGTAACTCAATAAAAGTTGAGAAACACTAATTTAACACAACGGTAAAAGTGTCCCCCCCCCCTTTAAAAAGAAATATTGGTAAAAGTGATCCTGGTCTCTGTTTTTAGGGAGCAGCAGGTGAAATCACCAGAATCGGGATATATTACTGAATATTTTCTTCTCAAGCAAGCTTGAAAGAAAGATTTAATGGATGGTCATTTTGGGGTACAAATCAAACGAAGTCAGCGAATCTGAGCACTGGTTACTCGAGACCGGAGATTTCTCACTTTGAGTTTCTTAGATATTTTAACAAACTTATCGTTAAACCTTAAAAAAAACAATATTACATTTCCCATAAAGCAGTTTTTGTGACCCGATGTTAAATATCGAGCCAAGTCTCTAAGTTACATAAAACAGATAATTAACGAAGCAACGTCCATAGGTATCATCGGATCTTGGTCGAAACGAAAGGGACTGATATTATTCGATTGGTGTTCAAGGCAAATATATATTTATTTTGTTTATCAAATATATAATAAATCCAATGTTGGACAACTGTGTAGTCTCCTTGTTTTACCAATCCCTCCCAGCCGAAATGACTTACTAAAGAAATGACTTATGAGTTCTTACGTAGTCATTCATTGTCGATCCCTTTTTCAGTAATTAGTAAGCAACAATTAGTTATAAATGAACACAACTTCTACGGAAAAAGGAAGCTACGTTGATAGTTTACATGATGTATAAGTTACAAAATGTAAGGGACATTTGTCTATATTTTGGTCATAACTTGTGTTGTTATAAAAACAGGTTAAATTCTTGATTCCAGCAGGCTGTACATCTACGTATATGGTTTAGGAGAATAAAGTTTCAATATACTTTTAAAATGTGAAAACTTTCAGAATATTTGTTTTCACCCCGGCAATACTATTAAAGGCGAACGATGGCCGAATGTCTAGGGAGCTGGCTGTTCTACATTATTCGATTCAAGGCAACGGCATTTGACATGGAATTTTGTCATTTGTTCGGAATTGACTTTAAACTGTAGTTTTAAACTATAGTTGGCTTTAAACTGTAGTTTTATCCAGTCTTTTTAGTCTTTGAGTTGAAAAAGTGCGAAAATCTCCACGTACGAGTGCTTAAACATGTGTTGAATTAACAGGTAAACACGTTTGTGCTTCCACCATCCGAAATGTTTTAAAAGGTGTTCATTATGACGGAGGAATACCTAGGAAAAAGGCCGTATGTTAGTAAAGATAAGCTAAGAGCATAGGCCTAGCGTGCTTCTAAGTTTTGAGGGGCACGAACTGAATTTAGTTAGGGCTCTTACTCAGGGCATGACTGCCGGACTGTCCTTAAAATATGAAATATTAGGATTTTTTTAAAATTAAATAACAATAGAATTGATGTTTGAGTAGTATTCAAAGGTTATGCAATAAGAAAAATATATATAATATAAATAAAATGAGGAAAAAATATAGCATCGGATTTTTGTTATGGATCATATCATTGTTAAAATCTATATTAAGGCTGAAGACATAATCTGAATCTTCAGTTTCACAGTTTGAAAAAGCGAGAAAAAAACCAACATTCTCTAAAGTTTTCTACAATTTTCCGATTTTAATTGAACTTCTATTAACGTTTTAATGTATTTCAAGTTAAGTTGTGGAGTCATGTGTTCCCCGTGCCCCCCCCCCCCCCCCGACGCTACGCCTATGGCTAAGGGGCTTGCTAAAACATTCATATATCAATCTATTGATTTTTGGAAAAAACTTTGCTAATACCCTTGAGAAAAATATTAAACCATTTTGGCTCATATGGCTGTGAAACAATTTTTGTGCCTCCCAATTCGGAGTCGAAACCAAAGAACCTTTCATCTGCAGTTAAATATGGTGTAGGTTGTGCTATGGGGTTAAGGTGAGCGACAGGACCATCAATAAGCTCAAAAGAACGCAAACAGGCGACAAAGTGGAATGCACCTTTGGAAATGACCAACAATAGGTGATGTGGACACATCATTTAGAATGATTGGCGAAGGCCGTTAGCGGTATCCCACAATGCGGAAAAGCCGACGGCAGTGGGAATAACTGTAAGTGGTCCACGTACAAAGGAAACCGGAAGATGGGGGTCTGAGCTGTGGAAAGGTCTAGATGGTTCCAAAAAGAGAGGGAGGAGAATGGATAAATAGTGGTGACGGTAACGAAGGAAACTTAGACTAGATTTAGACTTTTGAAAAGACGCCACGCGCAAGCAGAAAGACGGGGTTTTTTTTTTGGACTTTGATAATGAACCCCTCTCTCTCAAAAATGTATCAGCGTTCTTCGGAACAATTTATGTAACTTATTATTAGCCAAGATTTTGATGTTTTAATAAACTCGATATAAATGAAAGCTATTTCTCCAGTTATGATCAACTGTATGAGACACTGATTTAACGGATCACGACGATCCAGGTTTACATAAATTCTAATAACTTGTGTAAGCAACTGAAAAAACGAGCGTGCAAATAATTTTGCTCTCCAAAAATGTTATTATTTCTAATTCTGTTATATTTCAAATATTTAACAGTTTTTTTCAACAAATGATTTTTTTAGATTATAAAAAAACCCGTTTTGTTGTTTAATTTTGTCATGCATTTTAATTACTTATAAATACATCGAAATTTCTCTTTGTGTAAACAATTTTTGCCACCACTAGATTTGTTTGTTTGAATATTTTTTGTTGAACGTCGAAAACTTATTTTTTTTTTCGTTTTTGTTGAATTTTTTTAATATGACACTTTAAGATTTTGAATATTTTCCCCAGGTTTATGCGATAAGTCATTAAAATGTATAGGTAGGTACAATATTCGTATAATTTCACCCTCTTTGTTATGAATGCATATAACTTTATGATGTTATTTGAAATCAGATTTTAAGGTTTTTTTCATCCTCGCATTATTTAAAAACGTATTTAATAATCTATAGACATATAAAACACATCCGTAACTGACTGACTGACTGACTGACAGACAACGCACAGACCAAACCGCTGAAACTAAAAGGCTGAAATTTTGCATGGCGATTCTTCGTATAGTATAGGGGTGCACTAAGAAAGGTTTGTGAAAAATTCTTCTTAGATTTTTTTAAATTAAATTTTTAATCTGTTTTGTAACTTTTTTTAAGTTTGTATTTAAAATAGTAATTTCAGAGTTATAAAATTTATATCACGAGAAAGATCATAAAAATTCCTTTAAAAGGAAATATTTTTCGAATCTTTACCGCCATTTTCTGATTTTTGGTGAATTTTTAAAGATCAATTTTTAGAATTTAATTAATTAAATACTGATCACGTGACTTCTTTTTCTGGTACTTTAAATTAATTTATTGTCACCTGCATAGTAACGAAATAGACAAAAAAATTTTTTTTTCTTGCCAATGCGGCAGACGATTGGACATTATCCAAAAAAAAATATTAAAATTCAGTAAAAGATATGTTCCTCAAACTGTTTTATATTAACTGTACTATATTCTTTAGTATGTTCTATTAGATTTAATATGAATATTTTCTTCTACATTATTTTGTCTATAAAAATATACGTTACGATTTTTTTATAAATATTTTTTTTTGTCTTATTTAAACCAATTACATACATTGATCGTTGTATTTAATTTGAATGCACTCCGTAGCGAAGTACGGGTATTCAGCTAGTATATTTATACATGGAATTAGTTACTTATATATGGACCGTAGAAATCAAATAAAAGTATCGAAACGTCGCACATTATAGCTCGAGCTCATTGACGCATCTTAAGTAAGGAGGCGTCGAGAATTAATGTATATTAAGCGACAAGATGGCAAATACCCTATTGATGTTTCGTGTTTTTTTATTATCCCTTACCCTGAGAGATGGTACTCATGCAGATTATGTTTAAAGGTCTTATCACTAAGTCGGAAAAGACAGTTGAAAACAAAGATCATTTCTGAAATCCGTAAATGGCGTCGTATATGTGAGGCAGCGAAAACTTTTAGCGCCGCTTTCGTTCGATTTTACGATTATTCACTCCATGTGTTAACGCCCGAATAACACCTCGAGCCATTAGATGAGATTCGCTTAAAGACACTATTAGTATGCCAGCTAGGGTCCCGTAACAAATAGAAACGTTTTCCCCGAAATGGTTCAGGCGCTGCTCTTCGCATCTGTTTAAGAAAATTGCTGGATAAGTAAAATCCATTTTCAGAGGTGTCTGCGAATTTGTCTCAGAAGAATTGAGACTTTAAACTATCCTAAACTTAGTGTAGTTGCAAATATGCAGTAAGTTTTGTCGATGAACACAAAAAAATTATCAAATATTTTTTTTTTCTTTTTTTTGTGTGAGAAAGATTTATTTGTTTCGTTATGTTCATAGATGGATGCCAGTTCACTCACACACATAAACATTAAAAATGTGTAAAATTTTTAAAGTAATAAAGTAATGACTATTTAAGGTTGCTGTGTATTAACCCTACTGGATTCGTTCACCTCAGTGTTAACCTATGAAGAAAATGTGCCCAAGGATTGCCACAATGGAGACATTTTTTACACATTTTTTACTCATGCTACAGATTTATATTGGCACATTTACATTGCCAGACATTTACATTGCGATTGCAACACATTTTTTACACATTATTAAAAATGTGTAAAATTAAAAAAAAAATAAAGTAATGACTATTTAAGGTTGCTGTGTACTAACCCTATCGGATTCGTTCACCTCGAATCTTGTTAACTTATGGAGGAAAAGTGTCCAAGGATATCCGACTTGGATTTAAAGATTAAAAAAAAAACTGTACTCCGTAATAGATAAAGAAATTTTACATCTTGGGCCATTTTTTTAAGGAATAGAAATAATTTTTAAAATTCAAATTATTCTGGGGGAAAAATCTGGTATAGTGTGTTTTAAACGCTCATAAATTCCTTTGGTGGACGAAATTTATATAATGAATCCTGTTGCAATGTGCAGAAAAGTTCAGGGTATCTGAAAATATCATTTTTATTGGATTATCAGCATTAATTTAGCTGTAAATTGTAGAAATTTTTTTTCCATAGGTTAACATCGAGTTAAGCGACTCGAATAGAGTTAGTAGACGGCGGCCTTAAAATTTCCAATGTGGAATGTAACTAAGTGCATGAACCACTTCCGCTTCATTTTTGTCAGTGTGAGAGAATCATACTGATGAATCTGTCTCTTCCGCTTAGGATAAGCTTTATTTTTTTATCAGCAAAAAGGAAGATAACCCTAATAATAACTGACATTATGATGCTAAACCCATCATGAATGGGGAAAGTGCGAGAAATAATTCCTAAAGTGAAGATGTTTCTTTTCTTTTTCGGAACATAGGAAAACATTTAAGTAATAATTTTTACTCGTAACGAAAAATTTTATTAATAGCTATTGATAAGTTGTTAAAATAAAATATGCTGGAAATTATGTGTTGAAAGTCAAACGAGTTGTACTAGGTAAATTTTTAAAAGCCTGTTGCAACTAAGAAAGTTAAAATAGGGACTAAGATAACTATTTGTAAAGGATAAAAGTTACTATCGTAAAACTGCGATATAATACAAAAAAGTTACAATAGTAATTGGAACATCAATTAAATATTTGTTTTTCCTTATTGTACGAACTGCGTAATATGAAAGTTGAGTACGACTTTGCCATAACGTTGAAATAGCTGCTTTATGATATGACTTGTGTTGACGCTTTTTATGATGAAGCTTGCAGTGCATGCTAAACGTTATTTTATTATAGAGACAGAATACTTATTAAGTTTTTTTGTAGAATATTGTATTTTGAGATAAATTTTTATAATACAGAGTATAGAGCAGTATTTTTTGGGATACAAAATACAGTATAGATTAAGAAAATATATCTATAATTTTCAAATGAGTGAGTTTTTGTAATAAATATCGTAAAATTAAGGTAAAAATACCTGTTTAATACATACAGTATAATATTGATGTCAATTGATGATATTCAGTATTTTTGTATGTTTAAAAAAAATAACTCCAGGAAATATCCGTTCAATACATGATTCAATCCATACAATTCGTGATTGGCTTAACGCTAGAAAACTCTTACACGGAATTTTAAATTAAATACTACAATATGAATAGTGATTAACATACGCAAGAATTAATTTAAAAGGAAGATGATTTTCTTCGGCGTGTTTGGTTGGCTGATAAATGACGTGTAAAATAGAAAAACTGCTATTTGGTGAGCTATGAGTTGCCTTCAGAATGCTCATCTATCTATATTCTATAATATCTTTGGTTGAAACATTTCAATTTATGTAATAACTAGCTAAAATTAAAAAAAAAATATATATATATATATTTTAAATGTAATTGTATGGCATTCTTTGAATTTTCTTTTCTTAATTTTTACTCTTATATACAATACATGGAATTAAAATATAATGTAAGTTTTTAAAAATTTTCTATTGCTTTCTTGGGAGGAATTATCCTTTAAGTAACACAAACGAAACATTATTTAATCTTAGCATTCCAAACTGTTCCGTCAGGTTGCCCAACCGCCATTCGTATTCCGTTCAGAAATCTCCCGAAATCTGAAATCTTATCACTCAATTAGCGAAATGTCTTTCTGTGACATCCACTTAAATGGAATTTACCTTCAGTGGATTTGATGGTGTGACAGATAGTAACTCCTGTTTCCGCCAGCCTGTATTTCATTCAATGAATTGGATCTTGATTAGAAGCGACAATTCTAATGAAGTCCCGACCAAGTTACTTTTTAATGTTAAAGATTTTTATAGACAAGCGTGGATAATGACATATGGTTTTTTAATTGTGTTGCCTTATCTGGGAAAAATAAATCTGGTAGTCGTAATTGTTGTTATTTGGGCTAGAGAGAACGATTCAACATATTCAAATCATAAATATGGACTTCATACATTTGACCACGAAATAGAGAACTAGGTAGTAGGTACTAGGTAATAAAGTCGGTAGGATAATTTTTCCTAGAGATACTGATGACATCTACTTTAGTAGTTAACGCAACTTCATGCAGCTAAATGCTTCCACATGGAGCAATTTATTAATCTATTGTTCTGTTATCGATAGAAAGGTTGGTTTAGTTGAGAGCGCCACGGTAATTATTTTGTTATACGAGGGATAATTAGACCGGAACGTATTGCTTAAAGCTGATTCAAAGGAGCTACAAACATCCATGCGAACAATGGGACTCGATTTCACAGACTCTGGTACTTATGCCAACGGCCTAGCCATTTAGCCATCGATAGAAAGAAAAAGGCTCATTCATCAATTGTTCCAGCTTTGCTTAGGTCTATTAATAAGGGAATGTTTAGCATATATTAACTCTAGAAATGATTGTAAAAATAAAGTAAATCAAATTTAACCTGCTGTTGAGTAAAAACTGTCACAGTATGTAGATTTTGCTTTACCAGCGTTCCATGTTCTGCAAAGGTAAAATGTAAAATCTGACTTTTGATAATGAATACGGACACGCCTTTTAACTTTCACTTTCGAAGGTAATGAAACATGTATCCATCTAAATGTATGCGTAAAGAAAACCAGTGTATATTATCGGAATAGTATTTGCATTATGTAATTTCTGAGAACGCACTTTGCAATACTTCAGTTCAAGCAAATGATAGCGTAGTGACATTCCACGTTTACTTTTGAGAATAAAAAAAAAACTCATATATATCTATCAATTTAGGTAAGATTCGATTATGTTAAAAATAATTTTGAGAAGCTGAATACAATTCATTTTAAAGCAACATGTATGATATCTTCATTTTGCCTATTGAAAAAGAACACTTTGAAAAATACTTAAAGACGAACGGTATGCGAGAATATATGTATTCAAATAAATATCAAAATGTAATTGTTGCCATTATCACCTAAATTAGTAATGTTTAAAGAGATTTCAAATCGGTGATGTGTGTTACGAGAACGTGGTTGATGGCGGGTCAATCGGCGAAAGAAGAGACCGTCACAAAAAGTTTTTAGGACAATCACACATACAAGTATTTTACACTTAAGCTCTTATTCCGTTTTTATATTTTAAATGCTTTTTCATTTTTACTAAACATTTTTAGGTCTTATGAATTGCTTTCAGACTATTGGGTTATATATGAAAGTAAAACAGCTAAACGTTAGTATGTCGATAATGCTGTTAGATTTTGGATTCAGAATAAAAAGAAACTAGAAATTATAGAGAAATGGCAATTTTGTTTGAAAGAAAAATTTAAATGTTAAGAAAAATATTAATTGAAACATTTTATTTGGTACCTATATTTATAAAATGAAATTTTTAAGCTGCAGAAGAAAAAATGCCCAGTCAAAAGAAAACGCTGTAAAGAGAAAACAAGCCTGCATTAGTGATTGATTTTCATGGAACATTAATGTTTAAACTTTGAATTTTAAAGAAAGTCTGTAGAACTCAGAGACTTATATACTTGTGACTAATCGAAAGGGTGTTTAAGAGTGAGAATTAGAAAGCAGCAATGGAAAAGTTGGCCCCACCTCGCTTAAGTTAATGACATCACTAAATTATTTTCTGGTGCTATTTCCGTTTTTCTTACTTGATAATCTTCAGACTGCTTAAAATCTCCTAGAAAAAAAATTCGTGGACGTGATAAAAATTTTCCACATTTAAACCAAAAAGACTGGGAGAGAGTTGTGAAAGAAATTTTACGGATTCTAACGGGATTTCAGAGAATTCTGGAAGACACTCAATTTCCACAGAAATCATATTTCTCTCTTTGAAAAAAAAATTGTGAATCTATCTTAAAAATGTTTTTTACTCTCAACGAAACACCCCATTCTCATTCTAAGTAATTTCTTTGAGTCAGTAAGGTCACCTAGATCATTACCCTATATAAGTCTTTTTACACCTTTGCGGGGAAGTTGTTTATTTTACTATAAATTATCCACGCCAACTCACGCCCATGCAAGATAAGCGTGTATATCAGTCATTCTTTCGTTCATCTAAAACAATATTTTTCTTTTCGTGGTTGTGGGTAACTTGGAAGGACCTAACCTCTCTAATTTCTAAATATTACTTAAGATGGCATTTCGAAAAGCAAATTCTGCAGAAATGTCATCATTCGCATTCAGCGTGACCCTCTTTTAGGGAGGCCTTATCTCACCATTAGGTCTCTTCACGTATACGGGACAAGTCTTTTGGCAGGAATTTAGCGCTCTGATTAACTGGTAGAGGCAGCTCGGTTTCCTAAAGCTGTATTAGCGCAGTATTTTACAGATAACGTAAGACTCAAGCTGAATGACAAAGAAAAGGCCGGAGACAAATCAGAGAGGAATTTATGAGTTTAAAGTAGTTTTTGTTTTATTTTTCGGAGTCTTAGCTTCAAGTTCAAAGGATTCGGTAATTACGTAGAGAGGGAATTTATACAGATCTTTTGGAACATCGGCACAGGTTCCATCATAGCTTTTTTAAGTGATGTTAAAAATGTTACACTAAAGAAATCAATGGAACAATATATTTTTTTGACAATTACTCAATTACTCATTTTCAAGTTTTCTTTTTTTTACATAAATCTCACGTAATTGTTACTCTAGGAGTTTCCGAATAAAACGTTAAATAAATGTTTAAAATATCAAAATATTAATTGATAAATTTATTTATTTAAACCATGGAAAACATCTGTTAATTCTTAAAAAAAACTGGACATTTCCATATTATTTTAACAACAATTGAAGACCTTAAATGTAAACGCAATTGTGAATTGATTTTCAAAAGTACAATCTTCAATATCTGAAATAGTTAATGGTTTTAGAACACGTCATTATTTTCTGAGAAAAATTATGTACTTTTGAAATAAATATGTATATTGAATTCTAGCAAAGCACAATGCAAAGAAATTTTCGAAGGAAATTTGTTTTATCTTGGAGTCAGGTTTAAATTACTGCTATTTGGAGATGTTTATTGGCTCCCTTTTGAAATTAATTTATAGATATGCTTTACAAATGCAGTTATGATTATATATCATCCGTTATACGAGGTATAGTTTTAAATAGGGAATAGGATTTTGATCGTTGGTTTAGGGATTTTGTAAAGCTGCGGAATTTTTATTGCGAAATGATTTTAAACAGACCAAGATCTATATTTAATAACCGAGTATGATCCAATAACCCGAAACTGTAAATTCCGATGTCATCCGTGCTTTCAGAATATACTGGTACCAAAGGCCAAGGATTATAGCTTTAAGATAAAAATAGGTAAATAACCATGTGATGTAAACAGTTTACAAACCATTAATATTCACTAAAATCAAATTAAAATTTCAAAGAAAAATTAAGGTAATTTCATATTTATTTTGTATAAGATGTCAAAAATATTAAGTTGCTGGCATACATGTTTTTAAGGTATGGTAAAAATTTACAGTGATTCACGCAAAACGTTTAATCCCCTTTTTACCAATCTGCATTCATAAAAGGGACAAAGTACCATAATCCTTTGGTTAGTACTATTTTGTATACCATCATGGACTGTAGTCTGATTGCAATCATTAGTGTACAGTGTACACAGACAGAAAGGTGGTTTTAAAAGAATTTTGAAGAATGTACTAAATGGAGAAGTTATGATCATATTAGCTGACTCCTATTTAGGAAATATAAATATGCCACTTTGAATAAATTTTTGAAATAGGAATTATAGGTATTTCAATCGATTAAGTACTGAACTGATAAAATGATGATTGGATATGATAATTCCGGTGATAATTGGAGTGAAAATTGCTTTAAAAAAGTGTGAAAATGGAAGATTAGAGAAGGGATTTTTTTCTTATGGAGTTGTTACTTTTGTGACTTATCTGAATACATGGCGAGGTTTTCTATAAGATTTTCTACAACCATTAAAATTTTACACATTTAATCAATCTCATAAAGATACAAGGTGAAAGTAATTTTTTAACTGGGAGCAGTTTTTAGGGAAATCGATTATAGTCCAAACTTTAATCGAAATCTTGTTTGAACGACTTTCCATGAATGCTGCTAAATAACACTGAATGTAACTTCCAAGGATGGTTTATTTGAAGAGTTTCATTAGGAATTCACAATCATATATCTCTCAAGCCAAACAGTCACAATTGTGAACTATACGAACATTCTTAAGTTAACTAATTAAAAATATAAACGTTATCTAGTATACTGTTCAAATCCTTTCAATTTTGTGAAAATAGGAAAGTCAGCTGACAGTAATACGCTTTGTTCTTCTTTAATACCTCCCTTTCTTTCACCTACGGGTGATGGATCTGATTTAAAATATATCCTACAACTGAAGTCTGCAGTCTATATTTTATGTCGAATCCATCATCCTGGAGGCGGCATGTAACATCGATCTGCCCTAGCGATAATGACCTGTTTTTAGTTCGCTATCATATGATTAGTACAAGTGAAAAGTTTGTTATACTGAAAAACCTAGAAACAACAAACATGAGTGATTATTTTTAATCGATAAAAATCGTATTAGTGTTTTTTTATGAACAAGATTTTTTTATCTGACTATAAACTAGCACAATAAAGTTTTAATTCATAGTTTTTAGACAATTGTTACTTTCTTTGTTAAAACTTGTTAGATCTATTTCAAATTACTTTTGACTGTTATATGTTTTTTAACTCTTAAAAATAATACTTTCAAGGAAATGGTTATAAGCGTTTGAATATATTATCACGAGATACTTATTTGTGATTGTTAAAACTAGTTAGATCTATTTCAAATTACTCTTGATGGCTATATGCTTTTTAACTCTTAAAAATAATACTTTCAAGGAAATGGTTATAAACGTTTGAAGATATTATCATGAGATACTTATTTGTGATGGCACGTTTAAGCTGGTAGAATTAAAAACAAACGTTTTCTTTCTTTGAAGTAATTAAACTACCAAAACCTCAGTTCGCACAGTGTGAGTGGATTTGATAAGAGATCAGCCACTGGCGATGCATTTTAATACGGCAGAAACTAAGTGTTGACTGACGTGATGCTAAGAAATGATTTTAGATATGTTTTCGCTTCATTCATAAATTACAGCAGAATATTACCTTATACTAAAATACCCGAATATTCGAATCCAATTATTACCATTTTCAAGAATCTAGCAAATCATTTTACAATATTCATTTGAAGTAACATTTCTTTCACTAACCTCTCTGCCAACTCAAAATTTTGAGTTTCTGTTTCTAGACGCTGTTTTTTCTTGAAGTTTAATTACTGTCAGTTGTTTTATAGGTCGTTTACTATGCTGATCCTCTTCTGTACTAAGTATTGGTTGAAAAAGCTCTTCGCCTTCGTTTGTATTATGTATGAGATTCCCTTTTTTATAGTTTACATTTTTAAGCATTTCACCATATTTTTATAACATGAAAATACAAAATGTTTAGGCTAAATTCTTTATTCGGGGTTCTTTCTGACAAAATTTAGAAATATATGATCAAAACAATTCTGCACGAGATGCAATTTTCCATTTTTAAAATTCATATTCATCATGCAATTCATATTCATCATACTCTATTCATAACTTTATTTCATCAACAATAACAATTTAAAGCAGTGGGTTTCTCGTGAGGAATCACTGTTTGAATCATATTAATTCTATTATCGTACTGAACACTCTCGTAACGAGGCTGAAATGAAGTGTTCAAAAGCACGCTCTTCACGGTTCCAACACGCCTGTTCTAGGAAAACATGCCCCAAAGAAGAAAGATGCACAGCGTTAGGCATATCGCTCTCTATGCTATAACATTGATTCTTCGACCATCTCTTTCACTTATTAAAGGTTTATTTTTCTCGAGTAAAAAAAAAAAAAATTCATCGTAGATCAATAAATGTAAGTGCATGCTTTATACTCGATTATGCATCTTTCATTTCACTCTAAACCAGCTGTATTCCATGGTTATTTATTCGTTCGATTCTTATATGTCATTGCCAATATTAAGCACTTCGCATAATAATCCGGAGACTGAATTAGTAATGAACTGATGGCGACGCTAGATTATGTAAAAATAGTCATTTCTCCAGCTATAGAACGCTCGATAATGTGAGTTTGAAAGGGCAAATAACTTTTACCCATTTCGGACTTTTTTTTTAACGGAAATGAGGCTTTTTACTTTTTTTCCAGTTGGATATTAGGTTGTCTTATATGTAAACAACTGTAAATATTCATGAACTCTTATTTTATTCAGTAGGATATAATTCACATTTTTTTGTGAAGTGCTTGTAGTACATCTTTTTTTATCCATTAGAGGTATTTTTGGTTTGGAAAAAAATAGCTCTTTGCAAACGTTAATTCCATGGTCCTAGCATTCATAAAAAAATTCGTGCGGTCTCTCTTAAGAAAAAACATTAAGAAAATTTCTACTACTCTCAGAATATGATAATAGGGGGAGATTGCTCCTGCTTTAAGGAATTTAACGGAAATTTGATAACTTTTTTTTTAATCGAATTGACACTTATTGGTCATTATTAATTTACGTCTGTATTAAGAAAACTCTGAATGGTAGCCTTTTGACAGAAGATACTTTAATTAAACAGTGCAGTGTTTCGTTTCTAATTCTCTATATGAATGGGCTTCAAAAAGCTAATGACTTTCGTCAGAATCCTATATAGATTCGTGAAATATCCATGTTAAAATGTTAAAGATATTAAAGCACCCATCCTGAAAGTGGTCTGAAAACATTTGAGCTGTAATTTACATATAAATAGATAATTAAGGGCAGAGCGAGTATAAATATTTGCATTACTAATTTAGAAACACAATTTCAACTTTCATTTCGAAGTTTAATAATAGTTTTCTTTATGAGAACCAACGTCTTACTCAAGTTTAATGAGTATTGACTCGTGGATGTCGAATCCACGGTGAAAAGTTTCCTACAACACAGTGCGAAAAATCAATTTCTAGTCTCGATTTCTATTTTTGGGTTAATACAGAAGGTCGTTCGCCCTTTATGGAAACGATTTTGATAGTTACGTTGTATGTATATTTGTCATATTTTTTGCTGTGATTTGCTTCTATCTGATAGCAATTGTTCTTGACAATAGCTCTTGCTCGAATTTTCCCATGAAAGTAAACTTTTTCTTAGCACTGTATAGAGTATAGCTCACTTCTACCCAGACTTGGGTGTATATAATTTGAAGTTAATTCATTCACTCAAAAGTTCGATTCTTGTTAATCGAATCTTATGTATACCTTACAACTGTCATGTCAATTTTACACCATTCCTCTTGGACCGTTTTCCAAAGTCGGTTCAGTGTTCTTGGATGCCGTTTTCGTAAGGCTCGCTTTTATAAACTGAAAGCACAACAGTCCCTTGGAGAAGCGTCAGGTGATTTTACAGGTATTTCATTAAATGGGATACACTTTAATCCTGTTTCTGATTCTTTCTTTGCTAAATAAGCTGCAGTTGATTTAAGGGTGTGACTAGAGGCTTTGCGCATATGAAGCTGAACCTTATCAGTGTCCTTTCCATATACAGTGGAGTCCCGATAATCCAAACTTCGGTAATCCGAAAGTCCGCTTAATTCGAAACCAAAAGTCAAAAAGAACTAAGGTTATAATAAAACCACATTGATACTAAGTAATATAAAGTATATTTCTGAAAATTACAAGAAAATTCAAAGTTAGACAATGTCCTGAACTAATTATTACTAAACTACATTGGTTTGAGAAAAACTGTTAATTTTTTCTTGTCGAAGAGAAGAATACCTTTCCCTTGAAGCCAAATTACGCCAGCGCGCCAGGAAAATGGTGTCCGCTGGGATCGCGGCGGAGTGTTGTTGCTCCACGTAGCGTAGCGCTACATAAAATACAACCACCTCGTCTGAGTGGGATACCCTCTGCTCCGTGTCACCGTCTGCTTCACCTTCACTATCGTCTGAGACGTTGACAGATTCTTTCAAAACGATTTCGACAATTTGCTGATCGTCTAAAACCTTACACTCTGCCATACTGTACTAGGCAGCGTTCCGCTCTCTTATCACCCATTTCGTCTATAGATTTGGTAATGTTTAGACACACCTTATAAAAAAATCTGTGTAATCACACCTAATATGTAATATTTATGTAATCACTTGTTATTATGTAATTTAAGTTTATTTTGAGAATGATTTAGCTTAATCCGAAAAATTCGTTAATCCGAAAAGGGTCTGGTCCCAATCATTTCGGATTATCGGGACTCCACTGTAATACTGGAATTTTTTCATCAAAAATCGGTTCTAAAATATTCTGCTGATAATAGAGTGAATTAATTTTGGCTTTACTTGAGACTTCTTTGATTTTTAATTTGCCGTTGTAACAAAATCCTGCAACTATCATGAATCCATTTGGGAACTTTTCTGTACACTTACGAGGCCATTTCGTACGGTAATCCCCGTCAGTAGAGCAATAGAAAATTGATATTTTTTATTACAGTCACTTAAATACACCCATGCCTTATCGAGTGTTACCACAAATTTTCATTTTTCAGCAGCTAGGTGTTTTTCATATAATTTCCTACGATGTGTTTTTCTTTCAGCAATATGCTTTGGCAAAAAGCTGATGAACATTACATTTAAACATCTTGTTTAACTTTAAATCTTTATGAATGATTTTACTTACAGTGCTGCAAAACATTCCTAGTTTTGATGCAATGGATCTGTTACCGCTTCTCTAGCGCTTGGCGCCATTATTGTTCCCCCTTCTGTACGCGTTGGCGCTAGTTTTGCTTTGTACGGCAACCCTATGGATGCCGAAGTTCATTCACTTCGAAGCTTGTTCGAAGCTTGTTGTTCGGAGGTATGTCTCGTCGGTGCGTTGTCTGCACATTTAAAACTCTCGTTGTTTGTTGAAAATAAAAGCATTTCGAACCAATTTACAGTCCATCAATTAAATATCTTAATGAACCAGCAAAGTTTAAGTGGTAAATCGTACCATTGATTTGGTCCGCTCTCTCGGAGATCGAATCTTTTAATTTGAGCTATATTTAGCCATTTCGTTTTGTTCTCGGATTTTAATTATGGCGGATGAAGACATTACATCGTTGAATAGGAAACGTGGTGGAATCAAAGCGCAAATAACTAGACTGCAATCATCGATAAAGGATCAAGAAACTAATAAAGATGTCGAAATAGAAGAAATCAAAGTGAAATTGGAAAAAGTTCGAAAATTAAACGATCAGATCGAGTGTTTGCGTCTGGAATACTACAAAGTCGTTAAAGATGAAGATTTGAATGAAATCGAAGATAGTTTTGCTGAAATAGAGTCTGATATTCTGAAACTTGAGGCAAGCCTCAAACGTATTTATAATAATTGTATGCATAATAATGTTGAAAATAGTAATGCTAGTACTTAAATTAAAAGCAATAATGTCCAAATTAAACTACCAGAAATTCCATTACCGAAGTTTTCGGGTAATATTGAGGAATGGAACTTGTTTAAAACTCAATTTGATTCATTAATTTCGTCGAATAATCAACTATCTGAGTCGCAAAAACTATACTATTTGCAGTCATGCTTAGTGGGAAGTGCGGCTCGGATAATGTCAACTGACGACTCCTTTTGTTCTTTATTAAAGGCGTTGGAAAATAGATTAATAACAAGAGACTTATTGTAAATACCCATATTTCAGAATTACTTTCAATTGAAAGGTTACACAATGAATGTGCTAAGGATTTAAGATCTCTAATTGACCAGCTATATAAACATTTAAGAGCTTTAAAATTATTAGATTTAGATTTGGATAAATTAAGTGAAGCCATGTTGATAAATATTGTTTTGCAAAAGTTGGATAAAGAAACACGCAAACAATTTGAAATGACTTTAACGTCAAATGAGTTAACAAATTGGAATACGTTTACAACCTTTATTGAAAAAAGATGTCAAATTTTGGAAAATCTACAAAATAATATCACCCAACCACCAAAATCGAAACTGAATTTTCAGAATTCCAAAACGCGCACTTTCGTAACGAAAATGAATAATTCTTCATCTAAGTGCCCAGTATGCCATTTATCAAATCATCCTATTTATAAATGTAAGAATTTTCTTGACTTGAATGCTATGGAACATTATAATATGGTTAAAAATCTCTCACTTTGTATTTTATGTTTAAATTCGGGGCATAAATTGACTTCTTGCCGCCAACCTAAGTATTTGTGTAAGATTTGTAATGGTCGTCATAATTATCTCTTACACCGATATGGCAATCCCTCTAACGAAGAATTGAATATTGCGCAAGCTGAAACAATAACTCCAGAGCTGAAAAATGACTCGCCACCTGCAGATACTTCTTCCTCTGCTTGTTTGTTTATAAAAAATAAAAGTGTTCTCCTTTCAACAGCTGTAGTACTTGTGCAAAATATTTATGGCCAGTTTATGAGAGCAAGAGTAATCCTTGACAGTGCTTCTCAGTCTAATTTCATAACTAAGCAATTTGTTGATAATGCTAATTTAAGGAAACAAAAAATAAATATTTCGGTTTCGGGATTAGGAGGAACGCCTACTCCAATTGAATTTGAAGTTTTTGCTAACATAGCAAATGGTAATGGATCGTTCTTTTCGTTGCAAAACTTTTTAGTCGTCGATAAAATTACGGATATGGTTCCGGCAACAAATTTGAATTTAGAAAATATAGAAATTCCACAAGTTATGTTGCAGATCCTGAATTCACCAAGCCATCCCAAATAGGTATGCTTTTGGGAGCAGAGACTTTCTTTGAGATTGTTAAGGGTGAACAAATACGTTCATCTGTAAATTCATTACTATTTCAGAATACTGTGTTGGGTTATGTCGCTAGTGGCTATGTAAATACAAATAATCAAGGGCCAAATACTAATTTATGTAGTTTAATTTGTCAAAGTGAAAACATAGAAAAGATAGTCGAAAAATTCTGGTCTGTGGAAAATATTAGTGAAGATCAGACTATCCTTAGTAAAGAAGAAGAGTTTTGTGAGTCACATTTTAAAGAAACTCACAAAAGAAATAAAGATGGTCGCTTCGTAGTTAAAATGCCCATGAAGGAAGGATCTTTGGGTGAATCTAAGGCCTTAGCCAACGTTAGACTTAATCAATTAGTCAAGCGGTTGCATAAAAATTCGATGATGCAAAATTTATATAAAGAATTTATAACCGAGTATGAAAATTTGGGCCATATGGAAAAGGTAGATAACGATCAGAATTGTGAAGGGTCGCATTATCTGCCGCATCATGGTGTTTACAAACCTGAAAATTCGACCACAAAATTAAGGGTTGCATTTAACGCCAGTGCTCCTAGTACTTCGGGACAAAGTCTAAATGACTTGCTTCTTGCCGGTGCAGTGCAAGAAAACATTTGTGATATAATGGTGAGATTTCGGGCATATAAGTACGCCTTTACTGCAGATATTAAAAAGATGTATCGTCAAATATTGATTGAGAATCTCAAAGAGATTTACTAAAAATATTATGGAAAGATAACATAAATGAGTTAGCAACTACATATCGGCTTAACACTGTCACCTACGTCACAAAATCGGCCCCATTTCTAGCTATTCGTTGTTTGAAGCAGCTTGCTTTGGATGAAGCAGAAAAATTTCCGCTCGCCGCTGAAGTTACCCTTAATGATGTTTACATGGATGATTTTGTCTCGGGTGCTTCTACTTTAGAAACTGCACGAGAATTGCAGTGCCAGTTGACGCAAATGCTTCACACTTGTGGAATGCAACTCCACAAATGGAAGTCCAATTCCAATGACCTTCTGAATAGTGTTTCGGAGAAGTGTCCTGAACATAAATTTACTTCGGGTTTAGATCCAACTGTCAAGGCGCTCGGAATAATTTGGAACCCTCAAGAAGACATATTTTGTTTTAAAGTAGTTATAAATGAGAAATCTTCTTACACTAAACGTGACGTCTTGTCAACAATTGCAAGATTGTATGATCCTCTTGGATTGATAGGCCCAATCATTTCTAAAGCTTTTTCTGCAAAGGCTATGGATTAGAAAGCTTTCTTGGGATGAACCTTTGCCAGAAAACATTTTGTTAGAATGGAAACAATTTGTTTCGTGCCTAAGATCTGTTGAAGAAATAAAAATTAACAGATATGTGTTCACTGACAGTGCCGATAAGATCATACTTCGAGGGTTTTCTGATGCTTCCGAATCTGCGTATGGATCAGTTGTCTATCTAATTTGTATTACTAAGGACAATACTGTGTCTTCTCATCTCAGAGCCAGTAAATCTCGTGTTGCACCATTAAAAACTATGTCTGTGCCTCGTCTTGAGTTATCAGGATGCTTACTCTTATCGCAACTGATAGTCAAGGTTCGCAATTCTCTAAAGTTGAAAATTGATGAAGTTTGTCTTTACACAGATTCGACAATTGCTCTGGCATGGATCAAGACACCGGCGTATAAACTTAAGACTTTCGTTGGAAACAGAGTTTCTAAAATTCAAAGCTTAACGGAATCGCATCAATGGAAACACATTTCTTCATCTAGCAATCCTGCTGATATTATCTCTCGTGGATCTTCGCCCCATGAACTTTCAAGTTTGTCGCTGTGGTGGCAAGGTCCTGGACTTGTAGAGGAATCCATTGGTACCCCCATATCAGTTGATGTACCTCTTCAAGAATCGCAGCTTTACGAAGATGAACTTAAAAAACTTTCTGACATTAACTTACTTAGCACTAAAGAAAATACATTTTCGAGTGATTTCCTTAATTTGTCGAATAATTACGTTAAATTTATCTGTATTTTTAGTTTTATTTGCAGGTTTGTATTTAATGTTAAAAACAAAATGAAAATAATCGGCCCAATTACAAACGAGGAATTAGAAAGGGCTAAAAATAAATTAATTAAAATTATTCAGGTAAGTGAATTTGATAAGGAAATCAAAACACTAAAGAACGGTGAATCGGTGAAGAAAGGCCAGGTAAGCCACTTAAATGCTTTTTTAGACGAAGAAGATTTGTTAAGAGTAGGTGGTCGTTTGGCTCATGCCAATATAAGTTATGATAATAAACATCAAATAATACTACCTAGAAAACATAAACTGACTACTCTCATATTCCAGCATTATCATTTAAAGAACTTTCATGCAGGACCTCAATCCTTATTACATTTTGTTCGCCAAGAATTTTGGCCCATTGGAGGTAAAAATATCGCAAGAAAGGTAGTGCACAACTGTGTAACTTGCTTTAGACACAAACCAACTACTTTAGATCAATTAATGGGAAATTTGCCTCCAGAGAGAGTCAACCCCAATCCTGTCTTTTCTAACACAGGTGTAGATTTTTGTGGTCCGTTTTACATTCGATATAAGTATCAAAAAAAGGGTAATTTACACAAGGTGTATGTAGCTATTTTTGTTTGCTTAGTTACTAAGGCCATACATCTTGAAATATTTTTCGATCTAACTTCACAAGCATTTATTGCTTGCTTGAAGAGATTTTTCGCTCGTAGAGGAAAATGTTCAACCTTATTTAGTGATAATGCTAAGACCTTTATAAGAGCTAGCCTAGAACTGAAAAAACTCGCGTCACTTGCTAATTTTCCTGATGAATGTTTATCTAGATTTTTGGCTTCGGAGAATATCTCCTGGAAATTCCTACCCCCTCGATCCCCGAATTTCGGTGGACTCTGGGAGTCAGGTGTCAAGTCCGTCAAGCATCATCTAAAAAGAACTGTTGCTGATGCCAAATTATTTTATGAGGAATTTTTGACGGTTGTCACCCAAGTTGAAGGCATCTTAAATTCAAGGCCAATTTCTCCATTATCATCTCATACCTCGGACTTAGAATCTTTAACTCCTGGTCATTTTTTAATAGGTCGGCCCATAAATTCGATCCCAGAGCCTCCTTTAATAAATGAATCAGACAATAAATTATCCCGTTGGCAACGATTAACCAAAATGGTTGAGAAAATTTGGAAACGTTGGTCCATTGATTATTTAAACCATTTGCAAGAACGAAAAAAATGGCAATTTGCTAAAAATAACATTAATGAAAATGCAATGGTTGTACTAAAGGAAGACAACCTTCCACCCTTTAAATGGTGTCTTGGCAGAATAAGTCAAGTCATTCCAGGCAAGGATGGCAAAATTCGCGTAGCAATTGTAAAAACTAAAAATGGTTACTTTAAAAGACCAATTTCTAAAATTTGCCTCCTACCCATTGAAAATTGATCTCTTTGAAGTTGTTGTAAACAAAATAGATATGTACGTATTTAATTGTATATATTTTTCTGTATATATATTTACTTTAACTTTATTTTCTGTACAATTTTATATATATATATATTTTTCTGTATATATTTACTTTCACTTTATTTTCTGTACAATTGTATATACTTTAATATTTACGAAAAAAAAAAACGGAATATCAATTTGTTGCATTGTGCTGAACTTCGAAAAATTATTGTAACTTGTCTTGTAATTTGTGTTGCATGTCATAGACAAGCAACGCGGGGCGGTATGTTACCGCTTCTCTAGCGCTTGGCGCCATTATTGTTCCCCCTTCTGTACGCGTTGGTGCTAGTTTTGCTTTGTACGGCAACCCTATGGATGCCGAAGTTCATTCATCTCGAAGCTTGTTCGAAGCTTGTTGTTCGGAGGTATGTCTCGTCGGTGCGTTGTCTGCACATTTAAAACTCTCGTTGTTTGTTGAAAATAAAAACATTTCGAACCAATTTACAGTCCATCAATTAAATATCTTAATGAACCAGCAAAGTTTAAGTGGTAAATCGTACCAGGATCTTTGAGTCGGCGGAATTTCTTTTAGGATCAGAGAATCTACTCTCTTGATATTTACCTGCGTTCGAACAATCTTAGGATGAGGTTCCGCAGTCATGTTTTCATTTTTACTTTCAGTTAGACTTTTTTTCCATTCAGATTTAATATATTATAAATATCTTTTTTTGAAATGCCATAACTGCGATTTTTACACCGCTTCATAATTTGTTGAGACGAATATTTCTCCTCGGAAAGCGCAGTTACGTAATATTCGAGCTATCTGTCAATTTTAGGAGCAATTTTCTAAATAAATATTTTATTTTACATTCCAATAAAAACAAAACAGTAGCATACGATTATTCTGAAGTTTCCAAATTTTTATCTTAAAATGCAATCAACAAAAATAAACTACAAAATCATTTCCATAAAGTGCGAATGACCTTCTGTAATTGTGCAGTTGAGCAGGAAACATACGCATTCCAGAAACGAGATCGGACAGCGACATATTCCCTGATATGCCGCTGTCCGTTGTAGTTTTTGAGGGTTCATCAAGTACGATGTAAAGACTTAGTTGTTTATGCAAAAATATGTTATTGATTAAAGATTTTGTATCTGCATGTCATTTGTTGCGAAAGTTGACTATTTTGATGACAAAATGCTTGCAAAACATGTTGTAATGGTCACTTTAAAAAGTTATAATCTCTAGCTATCCCAAAAACCATGGACCTAGGTTTTGCCCTTATCATAGGCTCTTCAGTGTGGCATAGCCGATAAGAACGGAGGGAAAATAACTTCAAACGCAGTATTCCTCTAATTTTTTACTGGTGGCAGGCATGTGAATTCATCCAGTCCATAATGCAAAGGACTATCATCTATCAGGAATTGTGGTACAAAATTAACAATGTTTGAATATGAAAAAAGTATATCTTTGCATAAGTGATCCCTCTCTAGGGGGCAGCGTGTTTGATACATTTTTTTCCTTTTCAAGCACTCTAAAACTTTTACGAAAAAAATGCATGGGATTTGACCTGGGGCTTTTTTAATAGGCGTATAATACCTTGCTTTAATAGGTTTCTGTATTTAGAACTACGTTGTAGTGTAGAAATCCCTTTTCGTTATGTCAGGATGTAACTTTACTATCTTATACAACACTCGTTTGATCATTACAACACATTTTTTTAAATTTAAAATTAACTTCAATAACTTCATTGCATTTAAAAACGTTGCCTATCTAGCTCACGTCGATATCCATATGTTTAGAACAGCCTCTAGGAGTTGCCATCCGATAGCGCAACAACAAACTTATCATTAAAATCCGTTCATGGAGTTAAAAATTACGCGATTACAGTTGTTAGGGAAATGCATTGCGGTCCTCTGACGGAGTGCGGGCGGGCGATGGCCGAATGGCTGGAGCGCTGGCATTCGGTACCAGAATCTGTGGGTTCAAGTCCCACTATTGGCACAGATGTTTGTAGCCTTACGGAATCGGCTTTAAGCAGTAAATACCGGTCTTGCCCTCTTGTAGGGAAAAAATGACCGTAGCGGTCTCGGTCAATAAACCGTCGGAGTGTGAGCAAGCAGAGCTGCCTCGCTTTACAAGGTTCATCCATACTGTGCTGTCATTAATGTAAATATAGCAAATAACACTGTAATTAGGGCTGGGCGATTTAGAGATTTCTTAAATCGATTTATCATCAGTCTAACATCGCGATTTAGTGATAAATCGATTTAACTCCGCTGTAGAATATGTCCTTATCTTGACCTCCCCGCACGTATATGTTTTTAAGCTGAAGATGTTAGCCATCTTTTATAACAAAGACAATATAAATAAATTAATTTTATTAATTAAACTTAGTTGGGGAAATTTAATTTGAAATATAATAAAGATTAGAAAAATTACTTTCTCTGAATTAAACTATTCATTGAATGAAATAATTTTAAAATAATTATTCTTCTACATTACTTATACATCAGTAATGGCAAATTTGTTGCATATTGGCAAATTTCTTACCAAGGTTCTACATGCCAGAAAAAAATTTGAAATTACAATAAAAATAAATAAGTTGCTTTGCTTGATATGCTCAAGTCAAAGAAAAGTCTGAATTGCCTGGAAAAATAAGTCTTGTTTTAAATAGGTGGAACAGGGATGATTTTAAAGAGCTGTTTAATACAGAATAGTTGATTATAATTAATACCTTGAAATCAACAACATACCAACCTGATAGCAAAAATCTTGAAAGTAACATGAAATAAAAAACTTAAGTAAACTGTAACAAATCATAATAGTTTTCTTCAAATATAAGTAAGTACTATTAAAATATTTAACTATCTATTGACACTTATATATTTAATACTGTACTATTTAATATTGTACTCTATCTCTTTAATTTGTTTATTATTTATTACAAACATACATATTTTCAATTTAGTACTTTAATTTTGGTGCTTTGATAAATTCTATTTGACATCTCTGCTATACATAATTAATAAAATTACAATTATTACTGCCTATGCGCAGCTTAAATCGAATTCTGGCGCGTGGATCGTCTTCTTTAAATCGGGGTGGCGATTTAGCAACCAGTGCCCATGCGCAGCTTAAATCGAATTCTGGCGCGTGGATCGTCTTCCTTAAATCGGGGTGGCGATTTAACAAGCAGTGCCCATGCGCAGCTTAAATCGGATTCTGTAGCGTGGATCGTCTTTCTTAAATCGGGGTGGTGATTTAGCAAGCAGGGCGCATGCGCAGCTTAATTCGAATTCTGGAGCGTGGATCGTTTTCCTTAAATAGGGGTGGAGATTTAGCAAGCAGCTTAAATCGATGTTGGCGCGGGGCCATAACTGCATTTATCTTTCGTTTTTGCATCGGAATTCCGGAATATCGCGGTCGCGGATGTCGGCGTTATATAGATGTAGTGCGTTACATCGGAATTTCGATATTTTGCAAACGATGTTAGCTCTAAATCGCAACGTTGCTATTAGTACTAAATCGATATTTGCGTTACATCGATATAAAGCCCAGTCCTACTTTAAATACGTTGTAACTGTCTCTATTTGAATGTATATCTTCTACATCAAGGTCTACTCGTTGACCCGAGTTAGTTGCATCATAGCACGCTACTACTGTGCAGCATATAATTGTGCTTCTGTGCAAGGAGTATCGAGAAAAATCCACAAAGGATTCTTGATTATGAAGTATAGCTGGGATATGAAGTATAGCCAGCAATTCGATCGAAAAAGGTTTTTTGGTTGATCGTATCCCCAACAGGTGTGAATAACGTTTTCTTCAGTTTAGTTCTACACTTCATATTTCACAACATTCTTTATATTTGAAATAGCTTAATACCCGTGCTTCGCTACAGAGTACATTCAAATGAAATATAACGCCCATTGTAAGCAGTTAATGGCAAAAAAATATTTATAATGAATACAACGATCAATGTATGCAATTAATGCCAAAAAAACAAAAAAAAAATATTTGTAAAATAATCTGAACGGATATTTTTATAGACAAAATAATGTAGAAGAAAATATTGAAATTAAATCTAATAGGACATACTAAATAATATAGTACAGTTAATATAGTACAGTTTGAGGAACATTTCTTTTACTGTATTTTAATATTTTTTTTGGATAATGTACAATCGTCTGTCGCATTAGAAAGAAGAAAAAAAATTGTCAATATTTTTCGTTGTTATGCACGTGACGCAAAATTAATTTAAAGTATCACAAATAGAAAAGAAACCACGTGATTAGCATTTAATAAATTAAATTCTAAAAATTAATCTTTAAAAATCACCAAAAATTAGAAAATGGAGGCAAAGATTCCAAAAAGATTTCATTTTAAAGGAATTTTTATGAACTTTCTCATGATATAAATTTTATAACCCTCTGATTATTATTTTAAATGGAAACTTTAAAGAATGTTACAAAAATAGTTAAAAAATTTTATTTAAAAAAATCTAAGAAGATTTTTAAAAACTTTTTTCTTAGTGCACCCCTGTGCTATAAGAAGAATCACCATGCAAAATTTCAACCCTTTAGATCCAGCGGCTTCCTCTGTGCATTATCTGTCAGTCAGTCAGTCATGGAACTGTTTTATATATATAGATAGATTGAGTATTTTAAGTAGCCTACTTTGACTGTTTTCATGCAGTAAACTATTTAAATATCGAATTCAAAACTAAAATGTTGTAAAGTCATTACAGTTTGGATATTTGTTAAAAAAAATCTTAAATTTTTTAATGCTTACAATTTTCTCCTAAAAACATTCATTCAAAAAAAACTCACAATATTTTATGGGGAATTTGAAATTATAACATTAAATTCTCAAGCTTGGTGCAAAAATGAAACCTAAATTTGGACAAAAAAAATTATCAAGTCGCAAATAAATATTATGTAGCGGTGAACGATTTTCTGGTAAAATTATATCTAAAGTTACAGGGAAAACACAAATTTGTGTTAAGTCGACTGCAGAGATGTTTCAGTGCATGAAAAACTCTGCTATTTAGAGATATCTATCCGGAATGCACAATTTTTTTTCCATTTTCCTGGACCATTTTCTGACTATCATATTTCATCGTTCGATTTTTATGCGTCATCAGAGATCCGCTACTTAGAATTTTGACTTAATAATCCAGTAACTGAATTAATAATGAGCAGATAGCGTTATTCGATTATGTAAAAATAGAAGCGTACATCTCCCGCCAGAGAGAGCTTGAAAATGTGCCGGTAACGGCAAATGCTTTCATATTTCCATATTTTGCAGAGAAATTTCATTTTCCCCCTCTTATATTAGAATGGTATATTTGTAGAGAATGTAAATAAATGTTAATATTCGTGAACCTCTAATTTTTTTAGGCCAAATTTTACCCTGAAATTTTACGGTATATCTATGATATAGCCTTTTCAATTTTCTGAAACATTAAGAGCGTGTCTGTACCAAGAAAATTCAAAGCGTTTTATTTTGTTTATAATATTTTTGTTTATGAATGTTTACTATAGATAATAATGTTATTTGGATAAAAGATGCGTCTGCAGGCAATATGCATTTAAGGCTCTAACTCTAAAGAGTGTAAATGAGCTTATTCTGTCTCGACGTTTATCTACGAGTGACACCGAAATCGGGTTTAACTTATTCAATTAATTTTGGAGGGGCCATGTTATTATCGCATCGTATTGAATTTTTAGAATACTCAAAGAACGGGGAACTTTATCCCCATCGAATGAATTTCATTTTGAATTAGAATACTGGGATTATTATTTCAATTACTTTGTTTCTGGGAAATATTTCATCGAAGAAATGTGAGTTTTTCAAAATAATATTGCTTCTTGGAAAGATTTTATTTCCAAAATTGCTTCATTAATTTTTGTTAAACGAGATAATCGCGTTTCCTATAAGTTGGAATTTAATAATGAATAAAAATATTTAATTTTTCTCAACTTTTTGAGATAATTTTTTTTACATTGTATTAAAAGTCTTCTTACGTTAAACTTATGCAACACAAGATACAAATATAAACAACCCAACCTTTCGGTTATGCGTTTAAAAAAAAAAAAAAAATAAAAAAAAATAAAAACTTTTTTTTAAAAACTTATGCAAAGATAGCAATTTCGTCCACGATTTTTTAGAGAAAATATAAAAAAAATCACCCGCGGCTGGTGTTAAAATTCAAAGAAATTAAGGTCAGAAAACAAAATTTCATATTAAACATTTCTGCAAGCTTGGAATAATTTTTTTTTTGCTTAATTTGGAGAGAATCTGCAATTTGCCTGCGTTTTCTTTGACGTAAATTGTAAGCTACAATTTTGTTTGGAAGAGGAAAAAATTTCTAATTTGGCAGGCATTTTGTCTGAGGACATTCCATGGCACCGGATAGGACCCGATATAGCAGCTAAGGCCTTCCGGGTTGTACCCCCACCGGTGGGTGCAAATCGCACTGACGACCCCCACACACGCACTCGCCCTTCCGAGCACCTGGCGCCCCTACCCCAGGCCCACGAGAGGTATTTGGCGACATTCCCCCCTCTACACAGCGTTTTTTTTGATAATTTATTATGGGTGCACAATTTTGGGGAATCAGCACTAATTCCAACCAGGGAGTAACGTAGGGACGTCCATGCCTTGTCTGGGATTCAAACCCGAGCATCACTTTGTAGAATCTTGCAACACGTGCCACGATACGATGCGGGCGAATGTTTTGAAAATAAATTTGGGATAAAACATTATGCATCTCCAACTTAACCCAATGCCAATCAAGATCTGTCTGGGATTCTCCCTCATTAATAATTGTTCTTTTTAGTATGGCGCGATCACAGAATTATTTAAAATAAAGCAGCTTTTTTCGTAAAATTACTCTAAATTTGAAGAGGCTCAGATATTTTAATATAAATGGTGATAATAAGTTTGATTGTCTGTAATGTGTAATATGTAATGCTTGATATCAAATATCAGTGTTTCTACTTTGTGATCGATCAATCGACTTAGATCGCTGATCTTACTTTTTGACTGGAAGAATATGCAATATATTCGATATATAATTCTATATATGTTGTTGTGAAGGATCCACAATTTGGACATTTGGAACTCCTTGCAACGTCATAGCCATTTTGTTTTTCCAACACCATTACGGGGCATAAAACGGCCATATTGGAAAAAGGGGGAACTGCACCAATTTTCCAAGAAACATCGCACCCCCTGAATTTCTCAGGACGGTAGAAAGAAATTCCAGGAAATTCAACGGACATCCAATTTTCTTGGAAATAAGAGTACCACGCGGGTCAACCGTGGGGATGTCGGAGCATCCTTCCCTCGAATAAAAAACTTTTTTTTATTTCTAATGGCAGATTATTAACAATTACAGAAGGTACTAGGGAAAAGAAAAATACGGGGATACAAAACAGATTCAGGGGGGGGGGATACAAAACAAATACAGAGCATAAAGAAACAGTTATTAAAGCTGTAACAAATAGTTCATCAATCTAATTTGTCTCTAGACTCCCAGTAAACGCTCAAGGAGAGAAGACTTGCTTAGTGCAGAGCAGTGCAAAAGATGGCATATCCTAGCCGGATCCGCACAGGGTGCTGGCCGGGGAAGGAACAATGTCGAGTCTGAAGAGATGTTTCCTTAGGCAGTCATGTCCGGTGGCTAGGCGGAACTCAGCAACTGCTCTACGCCTTGGGCCATTACATAATTTCAGGATGGTAGTCGCCCATGTCTTGTGGGCTACCCGATTGGATAGGTCCTCTTGAGCACGGACTTTGAAAGACTTCTGGACAAGATGTTTGATTGTACAGAGGGGCAGGGGGCGGGTAAAACTCTGATTAATCAGAGCGCCCCTCTTAGCCAGAAAGTCCGCTTTCTCATCGAATAAAAAACTCGGAGAGGCAATAAATTTACGTGAATAACTGACCTGGGGAGGAGTCATAATCCAAATGGGGGGAAAATGAACCCCGAGTGTGGGAGAAAAACGAGGATCGGAGGAGAGGGTCGGAGAGAGAGATTGAGGTAGCGAGCTGCGAAGAAAGCCCTGGAAAAAAAAGACGCCCCAGTAAAATGGCGAGATGCCCGTGTTCAACCGACAGCGCCGATTCTGCTGCCTCCTTCAACGAAGGGCCCCATGATTTTTAGCCCGATATCTAAAGCCTCCTCCGGTAGAAGTGCCTCAACGACTCCATGCCTTGCCCTGCTGTTTCATCAAAGCTCCCCAGGATGGTAATTTCTTACCCTTTAAATAGTGCTCATGCCCTTTGAGAGATTACGAAAAATATGATTTTATTTCACTCGACCCTTAATGGTTCTGCCGCAGGAAGCGGAAATAGTATGCCCTAATTATGTTATATGTCTAATCAAGATCTTATATATAATATGTAAAACTCACCTCTCTTGTAAAATAGTGTATAATAAATGCTATTTTATTTATAAACGCATAGTTCACTTTGGAGTTCACCTCCCTAAATTTTACACAACGTAAAGGGGTATCTCTGGTACCCCTCATAACATATGTAATCAATAGTTTTTCATTCCGGTTACAACTGAAATCAACAGTTTTCCCGTTTTGAGGAAAAAATTGGAATACACGAGTTGTAAAAAATGAAAAAAAAATTCTTTGGATTAAAACTTCATTTCTTAAAAAATAATTCAAACCGGAAAAGTCTAAATGCTAAACAAATTATCAAGGAGCGATTAGAGGGTCTTCTCTTTCATCCACAAATCAATTTCAGAGATGAACATAGTAGAAATTCCTCATCATTGGACAACTGGATAAAGGAGGTGAGAGAGGTTTGAAGACAACAAAAAAAGGTCGTTTTCTTTTTAGCTGCCAAACTTTAATTATTTTTTAAAGCAGCACATTACATAAACATATAAAATAACTAAGTAGTCATAAGCAGCTCCTCACGTCTGGCCGCATCCCTCCTTCTTATCTCTCCTAAAACTTAGTAGAGTTGAGTGTTCATTCACAGTTCTTTACAAACATTATAAAAGATAATCTCAAAAACAGACTGATTGATGACCAAGTTTGTTAAGCATCTTACTCAGTGTGATTAAATAGAGTCTGATATTAAGAACTGAATATCCACCTTTCAACAGCAATCAATGGATGAATGATGTACATTTTTTATTATTAATTATATTTATTATTCTTCATTTATTACTTTTATTATAATGTTTTATTATTTTGTGAGAAATTTTGAATTATAGTTTTCAATTAGTTTTATGAAAAATACATGCAATTATCTTCTTTCTTTTTCTTCATTAAAATTACAATAAAATACGTTATTAATTGTAATATAACATTAAAACTTTTTTGTTTTCATTATTCATGTACTAACCTGCACGTTATAGCCTAAATAAATATGTTTTTATAATCTCTCTCACCAGCGCAAAATAAAATGGAGCCACCTTTGTTATAAGCTATTCTTTCTTTTGTTTCTACATAATCTTGTTTAAATCTTGTTTAAAAGAATTTGGAAGAGAGAGACGCACACGCTGTTTGAAGGAAATAATCAAGACTGTCTAATGTTTTCAGTTAAGGATGGCTTATTTATCTACCTTAGGGCAGATTTTTCAGCGAGTAAGGATGTTCAACGTATGACTTCCATTTAATATATACGCCATCTTAGAGCATCTATTAAAATTTAATCATCATTCATTAAGCCTAAACTATTGATCACTAACCCATTATTTCCTCTCATTTAGCCCAGTTTTTATCTATCGTCAATACACCGCCCTTTCCCGTTATTCACATAAATAACTAACTGAATCAACGCCGAAAAGATACTTTTATTAGATTATGCAAAAAATCTGTGTCTTTCTTCAGTCACAGATTATTCAATGATTTAGGTCAATGCGGAAATCTTTTCAAGGATTAATTTTTTTTTTAAACGAGCGGATATTTTACGTCACACCTCATTTTTATTAACCTTTGAAAAGAGTTTTGTTAAGTTGAAAATAATTAATATTTTCTCGGGTTATGTTTTCAGTTGAGGATACTACCTGAATTAAGCTATTTTTCGAGAAGGAAATCTCTTCACTAGTAGCCTGGTTATGGATGACTGGTTGAAGTTCTTGATTTCACTAGCTCTGAGCTGTTCCATCGGACAGCCCAGATTCTATTCTTGCGAGTGCAAAGATAATCAGAAATGCATTCCTACTCGAAGCAAATACAATTAGCAAACCTCTTCCTTCCTCGATCTCTCCGTGGGTCAGTTCGAATATCTCACTCCCACACTCAAACACTCCAACTCCTCGTAGGGTTTTGGGGTTGGAATGGAGCTGTGTCCAATGGGTCCCAAGTCACCCACTTCTAAGTAATATTTCCAAAATGATATGGAGAATCCGATGACAGTACAAGATTTTCATACTAGAGTAGTTGTGCAAATTAAATTTTTATCTGTTTTCAAAAAGGAATACCCATTCTCTTACAAAGTTCCTTTACAGAACAATCAGTGAATAGCCTCTAGAAAAATAATATGCAGTTAAAAGCAAGCTTGCGCTTTTATAGAAAACCGAAGGTTGCACAAATGAACGTTTTGAATCAGTCGAGTTCGAGTTTGCTGAGCTAGAAAGTTATAGATAAATAATGTATGACTTATCTTAATTGTACTCCTATAATTACAAAAAGTTTATTACAGGACGAGTCTCTTAGTTACAAATAAATGTTATAAAGTTTATGAATAAAATATATATATATACGGAGGCTGTTCACACATTTTTTAGACGATGTATATTGAATTCACAAAACTAAATTACATAAAATTCTTGTGTTTTAAATGTTCTATTTGACATCCCTTATTCTGAACTATCTTTCGACACCGCAATTTCCAGGATAATAATGCCTTTTGAAGTCTCAGAAGAGGTATTCTATCCCATGCCTCCTGAACAGCCTTCCAGAGTCCTGTAAGGGTTTTGGGACGACGTTTGGATAATGCAGATTTTAAAAGTCCGAAAGCACAAAAATCCATAGGTGATACATCGGGAGATTTAATAGGGATATCAGTGAAGGATATGGCCTTGATACCAGTTTTTTGTTCCATTACTATTAGGAAATTTACAGTGGATTTTGATGTGTGACTTCTAGCTTTGTCCTGATGGAGTCTCACAGATTGATGGCACTGTGGGTAAAGCTATGGTATTTCATTCAGAAAAATTGAAAATAAAATATGTTCCTGATAGTATTTGGAGTTAATCTTGACATTTTTTTCCACTCTCTTTATTTTTAACTTGCCATTATCAGAAAAACCAGCAACAATCATGAATCCCTTAGAAAAACTTTCTTTCGATTCTTTGAACTATGTACTTAAATTTTTTCCTTCCCTTTTATGATAATAAATGGCTCTTTTTTTGTTGCAATCATTTAAATACAAACATGATTCATCTATTGTTACAATTGTTTTCCATTTTTCTTTGGATAATTGTTTCTCATATTGAATTCTGCAGCGTGTCCTGCGTTCAGCGATATGATTTGGAAGAAGACGATGCACATTGCTTTTTTTCGCTTTCTTAAGATTTAAATCAACGTTTATCATTTTATTTACAGTGGACACCGAGCATTTTAATGATTTTGCAACTGTCCTTTGACTAGGGGGATTTTCTTTTAACATTAATCAACGTACCTTTGCAATAGTCGAAGATGTCCGTTTTTTCCTTGGATACTTGTTTGGAATCCTGGTCCCACTTGAGGCTCCAATTTGACGTTTTTTCCTTTCTTGTTGACGATATTACCTATCGATGCTTTAGATATCACAAAACCATGACTGTCACATCGTTTTTGGATAACGGAGCATGCATATTTCTCTTCGGAAAGAGCATAAATGTAGCCTTCGAACCACTGCTTTGTTAAAAACGCCATTTTGAATAAAACAAAACTTTCAAGCCGCAGATGATAATTTTGACTTTTAAAAACATAGTACAATTGCAATTATTTCTTTTGCAGCAAACGATTTTTTATTACGGCTTACCAAATTCGTCTAAAAAAATGTGCGAACAGCCTCTGTATATATAAAGCATGCATGTATGTATGTATATATGTATGTATATTTAATTGTACAAATGTCTCCTATTCAAAAACGTCAAAAGCATCTTAAGTCAAAACAAGTGATTTCAGACAAAATGATAGTCAAGTTCCTCACTACAAATCATATCACGCTAAGACAGCTCAACTACGTTAAATGCAGTTTTATCAGTATTTGCTACTGACTATTAACTGAATTATACCATTGTGCGTTTGTTCTTATTGCGTCTCAAATTCCCCGGAATCTCCTTAATAATGTTCAAGGAATCACCATGTCATGCTCGTTGCTCCTTAACCTCTCATTTGATCATGCCTCTATCACGTCCGCCTAATTGCCCGACACAAAACCAATGTGTGATTGCTTTTATAACGAGTCCCTCTTAGTTCAGAGGGCAGAATCTTTTCCATCTAAAGTCACGAACCGTTACAGAACAGAAGAGGTCCGCGTTGGCAGGGATATTTTCGGTAAATCTATAACTAAAGATCTTGGACTTGAGGCACGTTTGGACGTAATAGGTCGACCCCAGGTTAAGATGATAACGTAATAGCGTAAATTCTGGTCGTAATCGATATTTAAGCGAGAATGGTTACTGACAATGAAGAAAGAAAAAAATCCGCTATTATGCCAGCCACCAATTTTGAGGCCTCCAAATTTGTTGGAGGGGTACCTGAATCGTGTTAGCCATACGTGTCACAATTCACAAGACCAAATATAAGAAATCATTTAAAGAATGAATAGGACGTATTTGACGCACAATAGTAATAGTTTCTTTTTAACTGTAAAAAATAAACATTATTATAACTAATAATACAAACAGATTCTTTCAGATGCTTAAATTATGCGTAACAAATAAGAAACGATTTACAAAATCAAAAGTTAGAATTGATTCTATTAGCAGAAGGTGAGAAGTGCATTTGTTGTAGATTTACTCTCAGTCTGATGTTGAGTGTTATAGATGTGCCATTTAAATAGAGAAATTGTCAAGTTAAAATTTTTTTATACTCATTCGAGATTGATAAAAACAAATAAAACAAATTTCGGGACAAAACAAATCAGAATTTCACTGAACGTTTCACTTGGAAACCATCATTGCTCTATCGGGGCCCCATCCAGCACTTTGAGTTACAAAAGTTTTTTTTTTTTTTTTTTTTAATGTGGAGGCACTCGTCGCGAAGACATTTGCCTATAATTTACCGCAGTTTTGCTAGTCATTTTATTATGGGGGTACCATATAGGCGGACCAGCATTGCCAACTATGAAGGAACGACATAAACGGAGGCATTTTAGTGGCCGCCAGGATTCGCTCCGAGCACCCTCAGCACCAAAAACAAACCAGCGCGCTGAACCACAAGGCCGCTACGGCCCGAGTTACAAAAAGTTTAGGGTACAAAATGCCAAGCGTAATCGTGCTTTGTTATTTCTCACTGCATGCTGTTTTGCCCAATACCCAATGTTTAATTATTCCATCGAAATAGGTGAGATGACAAGGCATCAGATTATTAAATTACTGCTACTACTACGTGTAATCTTTTCACACTCATCATCGAAATCAAAGGAAACCCCCTCCCCTCCTCCCCGTAATACAATCCCTTTAACTAAATTTCCTTTTAGGATCCACTTCGTGCGCTGTTTCACATACTAAAATTTGTTTCTTGATAATACGCATTCCATATAGAGTTTTCTAATAACGTTATGTCGATCAACTGGAGACTTTTTCTAGAATCTCAATCATCTACAGCAAAACTTCATGTGTGCGAAAACTGGTAGAGAGGGATACGAGTAGATGGACCGAAAACATCCCATTTCTTATTTAGGAAGTTTTTATTCTTTTTCAGTCCTTGAACATCAAAGAGTATTCCAAAAGTTGTACATTTCATAATGTACTTAATGTAAATGATAATGAGTATCCTGTCAAGTGAAATAAATCTCAAAGTTGATAAGTATTTTGAATCTGAATTTCAAGGCCGGAAAAATGTAGACTTTCATGACTTCTTATTTAGGGAATAGCTTAAGTTATTCCCTCTACTTGCTTTGTTTACCGACAGCTTATATTAAGTTATCCTCAATAACTGAAATTTAAGTTGCAAGTTAGGAAAAATATGGAAAGTTTAAAATTGCAGTCCCTGTTGCTCTAATTGTTGAGGTTCGTTGCTTAACTCTGAGACGTCAGAACTTATCTCTTTGAACAAGGCTTTAAAATTTTTGCCACATTCCCATAATAGATTTTAATAACAGAATTTGCATTTAGGAAATTCTATTTCCATTTTCCAGAAATGGGAAATTCGCATTTTACATGTATAATCGAAACCTAAAGGCATATATCAAATGAAATAGATTTAATTTGCATTGAAATATCTTTTAGGTTTGAATGTTTTAGTCAATTTTCCATCCTTTTCCTTGGTTTGATGAGGCAATATACATGAAGTGCTTTCGATAATCTATACCATGCTATTATAATTATCTACATAAATTATCTATTCTCAGTATTTCAGGAAATGTTCAAAATTATCTCATTTTTTCAGAATAAATTTTTGTAACTTTTAGGTTTAGTTTGTATAAGTTCTACACCATAAAAGATTTTCCTCAGGTCATAACTTTTCAAAGCGCAGTTTTTTTTCTGCCCCTATAAAAGTTCTCAAAAGCACTTATATGCAGGCATTGAAGGATACAATTCCGTACTAACTTTACGTTATTGCCTCTTGAACTGTTCCCACGCTTCATAGCCGAGACGTTAAAAAAATGTTGACAGAGCATTATCACTAACTCTCAAGAACTTAACAGTATTTACAGCTATGAGTGCCGTGTTTTTCTTGAGTTCTGTCTTTTCCCCTTTGTCTCTCTGGCCAAATGGGAAAATTGTCATCAAGTAGAGAATTTAGTGAAAAACAAATGCAAATAAGAAGGCTGATTTGTTAGGCAGTAACAAATTTGTTACTGCTTAAAACTTTCTTCCGTTGATTTTTTCTGAGAGAAATTAGTCTTTGAGTCATATTGCTTTGAGTGCTATCGATATTCTTGACTGCTATTTAAAAATGCCACCTATGAGTTTAGTAAAAAAAATCGTAACAGCATAGCTACAAAATATCATTCTTGTTCGAATTGACTACTTTAGATTTATTAGATGAAAAAAATCATTCTAAATTAAATTTTGAAAAAATAATCGCAGAAGGAAATACAATGATTTAACACTACAGCGAAAGCAGGAAGTTTTTTTCCTGTTAACGTTTTGAAATTGTTTTTGTCCACGATGTACGCGATTGTACTTGTTTTGTCCACACTGATATCCGTACTAAATTATAATCTAATGATTGAAGGCACAGTCCCGTTATTTAATGATATTTATGTATTTATCCTTTCAACGGAGTTCATATTTCAGTAAACGAGGAAATTAATTTATTCAGAATGTATATATAATTTTAATGTTCGACGATATGGGAAACATACCAAATAATTATGTGGTCTCGTTTGGAATTCCATAAAATCTCACTTATGTTAGAAACTATTAAACCAGTATATCGAAACAGTAACTACAGACTTAGTGCTGATTAGTCTGATCCTTCCGGGTTCGAGGTAGCTGGCTTTTGGTACAGTGCTCGAATCCCGACACGCTCCATTTAATACTTCCGTGTCTAGGCACGTTAAATCCGCAGACCGGAAAGGCCCTCTATGAAGCCCGAGGGTGGGAGAGAGTACGATACCCCCAGATGTCGCCCCTGGGGTTGCTCGGTCAAAATTGAAGTGGCAACTTGATAAGACGGACTCCGACACTTGTGGTACTATATAAAATGGACCCGCACACTTTAGCCAGAAGCCTATATGGACCTGGTTTGGAACTTCCAGCCAGGAGGGATTAGAAATAACAACAATAGTCTGGTCATTTTTGGTCGAACATAGAATTGAAAGATTCTCATTGGAGACGGAACTGAAACTTTGAGGTTTAGGTTTCGAGCTGAAGCTAAATCATAAAATCAGTGATTCTGAACTTAATGGATCGAGAATGAAAACATATTTTGTTTGAAGTTAAAGCAAATTTTTAAACTGAAATGCTCCGACTAGACCTATTCAGAATTTAATCTCTTCCAATCTAATATTTTAAGGGTGAAGAAGCAAAGGTGAAGGTTTAAAGGTCTTAAAAGCGAGATGGTCACACCTTAGCATTCCTCCGACGGGAGGACACTTAATGTCTACACCACTTTTCTTTCAAAATGCGATCAGAAACCGCAGCGTGGGCGTAACCTAGAATCTTGCTTCTCTGCAATCAAAGCATCTTCTGGATAAATTCGTCTACCACAATCACTTAGGGCAGAATGACGCCCTCTTATCCTTCAATTTTATTAATTATTTTAAAGGAATCACTTTGGCGCCTTAGATAAAAAGTGTATTTCAATGTAATGTGGGGTTTTCATAGCAGTGGAAATAAAGTGCTTTATTTTACGATCTTTTTTATCCAACTTAAGCTGTGCGGTTGCAAAAATCTATTAGTTTAATTTATTTTTTATCGCAGTGGGATTGGTTGATGGGAAAAAAATATGCCAAGACGTGACCTAACGAGCTTTAGGCAGATTAAAAGAGGGTAATATATCTGAACTTTTATATGTTTGCCTGAAGAGAAGAATTGTAGATTTGGGTTTTAATATATCATTCTGTTGGTTGAGCTGTTCTCCCGTCCTTTTACATTTGGTCGATTTTAATTATCGACATTTAATTTTTGGAACGAAATTTCAATTAAAAAATATAGAAATTAGTAGTCTGCATTTTCCAAACCACCAAAGTGTCGCTAGCAGTCATTTGTACGATCTCTAATAGATGTGGATAGTCTAATCTACAGGAATCCCTAAAATATCATGTAGATGGGAGGAAGGTAACTAGGGAGGCGTTGTGCAAAATTCCTCAAGGCAAAACGCAAGTACTGCAGAAATATGAAGAGAAAAAAACAGAAAAAAACTAACGCACCGAAAACAAAGGATAAAGTATATTCAACGAATACACCTTATTAAAGCACTAAGTGATTGCGTTTTTTGAGATTTAAACTTTTATTTTTTTCAAACCCACTAATTTTTATTATTTAAAACCTCAAATTTTAAATGAACTTACTGAAATAGAGTAATTAACATCATGGTCGATGGGATTTAGATGAACATAAGTAGGCTTCATACAAAACTTTAACCCAATATACAATTAAACTTCAGCAACTTATGAATAGGGAGGGAAATTTTCTATTCATGATATAAAAAAAAATGTTTTCAGTACTCGTAGCTGAAGAAATGACGGAATTTTATCTAATGCTGGTAATGCTTTATAAAAGCGCTGCACGTTAAAATTTTCATGCATATCTTACTATTTTTTTCGATGGATAAAAATATTTTCTGATAGCTAATGTTATAATTTATTTATTGTGGAACTTACGGTTGGATAGCTTTGTTGATATTCATTAATAACAATAGAACTCAATTAATTTCCATGAATATGTAATATTGTTAACGTTAAATTAATAATAAAACTTTTGTGAAGAGTTTAAGCACGAGAGTGTCGACCAGCTTGCAGAAGTGAGATCTTTCAGGATGTATGGAATAACCATTTGTGGGAATTAAAATTTTTCCTTTGTGGTGTAACATGGAAAAATAAAAATAACTTAGATATTAAGAAACACATAAATATGTCTAAAAGTTTTTTTTTTTTATCTTTTGTTTGGAACAAAAATGTGTACCGAATTTTAATTTATTTATGTTTCACAAAGCTAAAAATAAAAAAACAAACAAACAAAAAAAAATGAGCCAGACTTTTCTTAAGTATGTGTAACATATGTGTTTGGATTCATTGTAATGTCGATGATATACAATTGATATGATCTAGTCAGTACGATTTTGACTAACCGTTGGCAGAAAGAAAAAACCTTATCTGAAATCACTCTTCTTTTTCAACACATATTAAGAGGACGTGTAAGTACACTGGTGATTAGGGAGATTCGTTGGTATTCCAGTTTCTCTAATATTAGTTAAAATACATTAAAGTCTGTACGAATCTTTTATAGACTCTCACAACAGATGTTGACCAGTTTCTCTCTTATTGTTCAACTCTTCAGCACTACTCAACCATAGAATTCCCGAGGAGCAATTATTATATTACTCTGAATACATCACTATTTTACTAACTTCAAAGTTTTAAATTCATTTTGAAGCCCAAAGGAGTGAGCAATCGAAGATTCAAGTATTTTAGGTATATGAATTCACTTCTATGAGCAGAAAACTCACAAACGTTTTTCTCGAAGCCTGATATTATTTACTGTTATTTACTTATTATAGTCAAGTAATATGGGAAATCTGCTAGAAAAGATATGTGAGTATATTTTTAAGTACGTCTTTCACTTTTCTTTTCATGAATTTTTCTCTGAATTTTGTTATTTCATTTAGAGCTAGACGATGTTTTCTGAAGAAAAACTTGCCATTTCTTATTGAGCAATTTTGCAATAAGTATTATAAGCAATGTGTTCTGATCTGCTGATCACACCTGGTACGATTTACCACTTAAACTTTGCTGGTTCTTTAACATAATTAATTGATGGACTGTAAATTGGTTCGAAATGTTTTTATTTTCAACAAACAACGAGAGTTTTAAATGTGCACAACGCACCGACGAGACATAGCTCCGAACAACAAGCTTCGAACGCTTCGAGGTGAATGAACTTCGGCATCCATAGGGTTGCCGTACAAAGCAAAATTAGCGCCAAGGGGAAGAATACAGAAGGGGGAACAATAATGGCGCCAAGCGATAGAGAAGCGGTAACATACCGCCCCGCGTTGCTTGTCTATGACATGCAACACAAATTACAAGACAAGTTACAATAATTTTTCGAAGTTCAGCACAATGCAACAAATTGACATTCCGTTTTTTTTTTTGTTTTTCGTAAATATTAAAGTATATACAATTGTACAGAAAATAAAGTGAAAGCAAATATATACAGAAAAATATATAAAATTGTACAGAAAAATAAAGTTAAAGTCAATATATATACAGAAAAATATACAATTAAATACGTACAGATCTATTTTGTTTATAATAACTTCAAAGAGATCAATTTTCAATGGGTAGGAGGCAAATTTTAGAAATTGGTCTTTTAAAATAACCATTTTTAGTTTTTACAATTGCTACTCGAATTTTGCCATCCTTGCCTGGAATGACTTGACTTATCCTGCCAAGACACCATTTAAAGGGTGGAAGGTTGTCTTCCTTTAGTAGAACCATTGCATTTTCGTTAATGTTGTTTTTAGCAAATTGCCATTTTTTCCGTTCTTGCAAATGGTTTAAATAATCAATGGACCAACGTTTCCAAATTTTCTCAACCATTTTGGTTAATCGTTGCCAACGGGATAATTTATTGTCCGATTCATTTATTAAAGGAGGCTCTGGGATCGAATTTATGGGCCGACCTATTAAAAAATGTCCAGGAGTTAAAGATTCTAAGTCCGAGGCATGAGATGATAATGGAGAAATTGGCCTTGAATTTAAGATGCCTTCAACTTGGGTGACAACCGTCAAAAATTCCTCATAAAATAATTTGGCATCAGCAACAGTTCTTTTTAGATGATGCTTGAAGGACTTGACACCTGACTCCCAGAGTCCACCGAAATTCGGGGCTCGAGGGGGAAGGAATTTCCAGGAGATATTCTCCGTAGCCAAAAATCTAGATAAACATTCATCAGGAAAATTAGCAAGTGACGCGAGTTTTTTCAATTCTAGACTAGCTCCTATAAAGGTCTTAGCATTATCACTAAATAAGGTTGAACATTTTCCTCTACGAGCGAAAAATCTCTTCAAGCAAGCAATAAATGCTTGTGAAGTTAGATCGAAAACTATCTCAAGATGTATGGCCTTAGTAACTAAACAAACAAAAATAGCTACATACACCTTGTGTAAATTACCCTTTCTTTGATACTTATATCGAATGTAAAAGGGACCACAAAAATCTACACCTGTGTTAAAAAAGACAGGAGTGGGGTTGACTCTCTCTGGAGGCAAATTTCCCATTAATTGATCTAAAGTAGTAGGTTTGTGTCTAAAGCAAGTTACACAGTTGTGCACTACCTTTCTTGCGATATTTTTACCTCCAATGGGCCAAAATTCTTGGCGAACAAAATGTAATAAGGATTGAGGTCCTGCATGAAAGTTCTTTAAGTGATAATGCTGGAATATGAGAGTAGTCAGTTTGTGTTTTCTAGGTAGTATTATTTGATGTTTATTATCATAACTTATATTGGCATGAGCCAAACGACCACCTACTCTTAACAAATCTTCTTCGTCTAAAAAAGCATTTAAGTGGCTTACCTGGCCTTTCTTCACCGATTCACCGTTCTTTAGTGTTTTGATTTCCTTATCAAATTCACTTACCTGAATAATTTTAATTAATTTCTTTTTAGCCCTTTCTAATTCCTCGTTTGTAACTGGGCCGATTATTTTCATTTTGTTTTTAACATTAAATACAAACCTGCAAATAAAACTAAAAATACAGATTAATTTAACGTAGTTATTCGACAAATTAAGGAAATCACTCGAAAATGTATTTTCTTTAGTGTTAAGTAAGTTAATGTCAGAAAGTTTTTTAAGTTCATCTTGGTAAAGCTGCGATTCTTGAAGAGGCACATCAACTGAGATGGGGGTACCAATGGATTCCTCTACAAGTCCAGGACCTTGCCACCACAGCGACAAACTTGAAAGTTCATGGGGCGAAGATCCACGAGAAATAATATCAGCAGGATTGCTAGATGAAGAAATGTGTTTCCATTGATGCGATTCCGTTAAGTTTTGAATTTTAGAAACTCTGTTTCCAACGAAAGTCTTAAGTTTATATGCCGGTGTCTTGATCCATGCCAGAGCAATTGTCGAATCTGTGTAAAGACAAACTTCATCAATTTTCAACTTTAGAGAATTGCGAACCTTGACTATCAGTTGCGATAAGAGTAGGCATCCTGATAACTCAAGACGAGGCACAGACATAGTTTTTAATGGTGCAACACGAGATTTACTGGCTATGAGATGAGAAGACACAGTATTGTCCTTAGCAATACAAATTAGATATATAACTGATCCATAAGCAGATTCGGAAGCATCAGAAAACCCTCGAAGTATGATCTTATCGGCACTGTCAGTCAACACATATCTGTTAATTTTTATTTCTTCAACAGATCTTAGGCACGAAACAAATTGTTTCCATTCTAACAAAATGTTTTCTGGCGAAGGTTCATCCCAAGAAAGCTTTCTAATCCATAGCCTTTGCAGAAAAATCTTAGCTTTAGAAATGATTGGGCCTATCAATCCAAGAGGATCATACAGTCTTGCAATTGTTGACAAGACGTCACGTTTAGTGTAAGAAGATTTCTCATTTATCACTACTTTAAAACAAAATATGTCTTCTTGAGGGTTCCAAATTATTCCGAGTGCTTTAACAGTTGGATCTAAACCCGAAGTAAATTTATGTTCAGGACACTTCTCCGAAACACTATTCAGAAGGTCATTGGAATTAGACTTCCATTTGTGGAGTTGCATTCCACAAGTGTGAAGCATTTGCGTCAACTGGCACTGCAATTCTCGTGCAGTTTCTAAAGTAGAAGCACCCGAGACAAAATCATCCATGTAAACATCATTAAGGGTAACTTCAGCGGCGAGCGGAAATTTGTCTGCTTCATCCAAAGCTAGCTGCTTTAATCAACGAATAGCGAGAAATGGGGCCGATTTTGTGCCGTAGGTGACAGTGTTAAGCCGATATGTGGTTGCTAACTCATTTATGTTATCTTTCCATAATATTTTTAGTAAATCTCTTTGAGATTCCTCAATCAATATTTGACGATATATCTTTTTAATATCAGCAGTAAAGGCGTACTTATATGTCCGAAATCTCACCATTATATCACAAATGTTTTCTTGCACTGCACCGGCAAGAAGCAAGTCATTTAGACTTTGTCCCGAAGTACTAGGAGCACTGGCGTTAAATACAACCCTTAATTTTGTGGTCGAATTTTCAGGTTTGTAAACACCATGATGCGGCAGATAATACAACCCTTCACAATTCTGATCGTTTTCTACCTTTTCCATATGGCCTAAGTTTTCATACTCAGTTATAAATTCTTTATATAAATTTTGCATCATCGAATTTTTATGCAACCGCTTGACTAATTGATTAAGTCTAACGTTGGCTAAGGCCTTAGATTCACCCAAAGATCCTTCTTTCATGGGCATTTTAACTACGAAGCGACCATCTTTATTTCTTTTGTGAGTTTCTATAAAATGTGACTCACAAAACTCTTCTTCTTTACTAAGGATAGTCTGATCTTCACTAATATTTTCCACAGACCAGAATTTTTCTACTATCTTTTCTATGTTTTCACTTTGACAAATTAAACTACATAAATTAGTATATGGTCCTTGATTATTTGTATTTACATAGCCACTAGCGACATAACCAAACACAGTATTCTGAAATATTAATGAATTTACAGATGAACGTATTTGTTCACCCTTAACAATTTCAAAGAAAGTCTCTGCTCCCAAAAGCATATCTATTTGGGATGGCTTGGTGAATTCAGGATCTGCCAACATAACTTGTGGAATTTCTATATTTTCTAAATTCAAATTTGTTGCCGGAACCATATCCGTAATTTTATCGACGACTAAAAGGTTTTGCAACGAAAAGAACGATCCATTACCATTTGCTATGTTAGCAAAAACTTCAAATTCAATTGGAGTAGGTGTTCCTCCTAATCCCGAAACCGAAATATTTACTTTTTGTTTCCTTAAATTAGCATTATCAACAAATTGCTTAGTTATGAAATTAGACTGAGAAGCACTGTCAAGGATTACTCTTGCTCTCATAAACTGGCCATAAATATTTTGCACAAGTACTACAGCTGTTGAAAGGAGAACACTTTTATTTTTTATAAACAAACAAGCAGAGGAAGAAGTATCTGCAGGTGGCGAGTCAGTTTTCAGCTCTGGAGTTATTGTTTCAGCTTGCGCAATATTCAATTCTTCGTTAGAGGGATTTCCATATCGGTGTAAGAGATAATTATGACGACCATTACAAATCTTACACAAATACTTAGATTGGCGGCAAGAAGTCAATTTATGCCCCGAATTTAAACATAAAATACAAAGTGAGAGATTTTTAACCATATTATAATGTTCCATAGCATTCAAGTCAAGAAAATTCTTACATTTATAAATAGGATGATTTGATAAATGGCATACTGGGCACTTAGATGAAGAATTATTCATTTTCGTTACGAAAGTGCGCGTTTTGGAATTCTGAAAATTCAGTTTCGATTTTGGTGGTTGGGTGATATTATTTTGTAGATTTTCCAAAATTTGACATCTTTTTTCAATAAAGGTTGTAAACGTGCTCCAATTAGTTAACTCATTTGCCGTTAAAGTCATTTCAAATTGTTTACGCGTTTCTTTATCCAACTTTTGCAACACAATATTTATCAACATGGCTTCACTTAATTTATCCAAATCCAAATCTAATAATTTTAAAGCTCTTAAATGTTTATATAGCTGATCAATTAGTGATCTTAAATCCTTAGCACATTCGTTGTGTAACCTTTCAATTGAAAGTAATTCTGAAATGTGGGTATTTACAATAAGTCTCTTATTATTAAATCTATTTTCCAAAGCCTTTAATAAAGAACAAAATGAGTCGTCAGTTGACATTATCCGAGCCGCACTTCCCACTAAGCATGACTGCAAATAGTATAGCTTTTGCGACTCAGATAGTTGATTGTTCGACGAAATTAACGATTCAAATTGGGTTTTAAACAAGTTCCATTCCTCAATATTACCCGAAAACTTCGGTAATGGAATTTCTGGTAGTTTAATTTGGACATTATTACTTTTAATTTGAGTACTAGCATTACTATTTTCAACATTATTATGCATACAATTATTATAAATACGTTTGAGGCTTACCTCAAGTTTCAGAATATCAGATTCTATTTCAGCAAAACTATCTTCGATTTCATTCAAATCTTCATCTTTAACGACTTTGTAGTATTCCAGACGCAAACACTCGATCTGATCGTTTAATTTTCGAACTTTTTCCAATTTCACTTTGATTTCTTCTATTTCGACATCTTTATTAGTTTCTTGATCCTTTATCGATGATTGCAGTCTAGTTATTTGCGCTTTGATTCCACCACGTTTCCTATTCAACGATGTAATATCTTCATCCGCCATAATTAAAATCCGAGAACAAAACGAAATGGCTAAATACAGCTCAAATTAAAAGATTCGATCTCCGAGAGAGCGGACCAAATCAATGGTACGATTTACCACTTAAACTTTGCTGGTTCTTTAACATAATTAATTGATGGACTGTAAATTAGTTCGAAATGTTTTTATTTTCAACAAACAACGAGAGTTTTAAATGTGCACAACGCACCGACGAGACATAGCTCCGAACAACAAGCTTCGAACGCTTCGAGGTGAATGAACTTCGGCATCCATAGGGTTGCCGTACAAAGCAAAATTAGCGCCAAGGGGAAGAATACAGAAGGGGGAACAATAATGGCGCCAAGCGATAGAGAAGCGGTAACAACACCGTTGATGTTCTATGAAATATTACACCTTTAGGTCATGAGTGGACTTTCAAAGTATTTTTTTTAAAATTTAAATTTAAATTGATTGAATTCATACTTCGTTGTGTAGCTGCCAGTGAGCCATGTTCAATATTAAACATGTTCAATATTTGAAAATATAATAAATAAACTTTCATTTTGGAAAATGTTAATGTTTCAACGTATTATCACTTTACTAAAAAATGTTTCATTCGTATTTTTTTCCATGCAATATCCCAATATTTATTTAGAAGATACTAATTATATTTTAGAATCAAACTTGAAATCGGCATTAAAAGTACTTAAAGAGCACAAATACATTTTCATATAAATATCCTTTATTTATATCAAATATGCCATTAGCCATCCATTTGTATGCAAGATTCTACAAAAAAGTACACCTGTATTGAATTTATATTAGTTTACATTTGGCATAATAGGGCATAATACATAATATAAAGTATCAACGAGTAAAGAATATAAAATTTAACAATATTTTGAGAAAGAAATCATTCAGTCTTTTCTAAAGGAAATTACGCAGCCTAAAGTTGGATTGTTCTTTCCAGAAAAAGAATTCGCTCTTATGAAATACAAGGTTCCAGTTGACATGCTGTATACTTAATGCATCACGAGAAGTTGACAAGCAAAAGCAAAAATAATTTTATAAAAGACGTGTGGCAGACGTATTCAACTAAAGTTGCATTTATGCACTACAGATTGTTGGTTAACGGTCCCATCAATGGTGTAATATAAAAAGTAATGCATTAAAAGTAATGTTATTTTGTTATAATAACTTAAACCATATAAAGAAAAAGGCTGATATTCTCAGTAATATTTTGTATATAAGTCTGTACCGAATTCTGTATGACTGAACTCAATGTTTATAATAAGAAAATAGAAGTTTCTTCATCACTACATGTGGAACAACTTTGCTTTGAATGAGTTAAATACTGTCCATTTCTCAATACAAAATTTGTTGAGCTGAATCACTCGTGTTAAATGAAAGGATGAGACACGAAAAAGTTATTTTATTATGAAAAATTATTGTATATAGAATGACTGATGCTTTAACAAATAGTTGTTTATAATTACCGTTATAGGGAATGTTGATTCTCATATGACTGGCAACACCTTTTATACACCTCGAAGATATGTCCCATTAATTGAAAAGTTTTATAATTTGCGAAAACACGATATGAAAAGGTGTAACCCACAATTAAAAAATTCTGGTTGACAGGCCGTTTCGCCTATGCAACATGAAAAGTTGAGAAACGGAAGAAAAATGAACTTATTATAATAAATGAAATTACTATGAGTGAGGTACAGTTGATCATCTCAAAACATTTTTCTTATTACTCGCTAGAGATTTTTTGATTGACTGGCCACGATATTCGTGCAATATAGAATGGAATGCATCGAAAGAAAAAATTAATCCACCGTAATTTGGGAGAACCACTTAAACGATAGAGGAATGGAGTCAGAATGTTTCACTGCCTTTATTTTTTCTTCACTAGAAAAAAAAAGCTAATGTAAGTATATCTCATTTTTTTCCATGCTCCTTGATTGCAGATTTAGGATGCCACATCGGGTGTTGACGCTCTGTCATGCTCCATAATTATGCCACTTTAGTCCTCCCATCCAGCAGCGGACAGGCACTTTAATGAGCGGTTACAGTTACCGTCACATTTATATCTAGTATTTTAGCTTCATACATCTTCCCATTTGTCCGAGATACGCCCACAGTTAAAAGCTGCTGACATCTGAAAGCCTGATTCCTATTTATCAACAGTGAAGCATATCTTGTTGACATACACCAGAGGGACACAGTTGTTTCTTCAAACGTGTGCCGTGACGTCAAAGAAAATAAATTTTCAATAAATGAAAGATGATGAGTGCTTTCGAAAATATAAATCAATGATTAATGATCAGCTGTGAAACAAAGTGAAAGATAATAATTATCAGCACAATAAAGTTGACCACGTATGGTACAAGAAGCAGATTTTTTTTGACATTATTGACGAACAGAATCTGTAAGTGAATTCAAAGGGCATTTTTTATCTTTTAGTAGCACTCAGTTCTCCAGCAGTTGCATACACAATGTTAATAGTGTCTCTTATATCGGTATTACCTCCATGTTTATTATTTGGCCGTAATGCATTAGTGTTTACTTGGGTTTGAATTCTTTATTTTTATTACAATCATGAAAAAGTAGTAACTGAGTTTGTACGTAATTAGCTTTTTTTTAGGTTCCAGATACCCAAATGAGATCCGATTTAATGCATCCTCAGTCCATCTTTCTACATGTCTAAAAATCATTCTAACGTTCGACAAAATTTCTTAAGCTTGCATTATTTTACACGTGAATGAACAAAACTGTTCTAATGTTGGTGGCACTGGGTGATATCATTAATTGCACAATTACAAAAAGGAATAAATTAAAATTATGACATAGGACTTTAGAGTTAAGGAAAAATCCTAACTGGAAACTCATAAATACTATGAAAGTTGGATTTGAGTTATTTATATCCTCTCCGTAACATCTGTTGTAGTATTAATTCAGTTGCAAGCTTTCACACTCTTCGTTTTTGCATGCTAAAAATTTGCAAATTTTAACACCTTGAAAAAGGCTTTTTGATAAAAAAATCATTTATTAGGTATAATCACTTAGTATAAAAAATTGAAATCATTTTTCGATTGTTATAGCTTCACATTAATAGTCAAAGACGAGTTGCGTTTGTTAGCATCGTCGGGCCATGTATCCCCACCGAATAAAATTAAAAACTTAAATTAGTATCAAAGGATTATTTTTTAAGAAAATGAATTTTTGAATTTCTCTGAGCAACAAATCTTAGATGTAAAATGAGAAACTGATGTCTAAAACTTTGACTTCTTTGAAGATCCATTGATTCGTCCTCTGCATTTCAGAAATAGTACGGAACTGTAGAGATAAATGAGACAATTTAGTTATAAACTTATCTGCTAACTGATTTCGTTATCATCTGTTTTACAAAACACTATATTCTCTGTTATACTTTAAAAAGAGCCAGTTTTTGAGTACTTGAATTTGCGGACAAATCTGTCAAAGTTAGAAACTAAAGGACATTATTTTAAGACATTAACCCTAAAATACTTTACAGCATTTTTGTGTGTCTTGAATGCTCTTATAAATTAATTCTCGTTAAATCTTCGGATTATACTCGTAAAATAAACTGTTGAGTTGCAAAAATGGACCAAATCTTTGCAGAGTGAAATTGCTGTATTTAAATTTTATGTTTAAGCACACGAACCCATAGATCAATTAATGCATTGACTTGTACTGCAGAATATAACCACCAAAGAGCGACAAGGTACACACGGCTTTACGCATTTTTCAGTTTGGCGTTTTACCGCTCGACTTAAGCCTCTACCTTAAGCTTTACTGACTAGACTAACATAGCTTTCGAATTCTCTATCAACACACGAATTCTCTTCAAAGCGCATACATTTACCTTTTTATTTACATTCTAGAGGAATAATTTGCTCTAGACTTGAGCGCAAGCTATTCATTACAAGTTAGTTCACCTATGTCGGAAAACTGAAAGCAGTTGTCACCAATACGCGAAAAATAAATGAATTAATTTCATTTTTTACTTATTTTCGCTAACGCTGAATATTTCTTCTACAAGTAATACTATCAAGAAATTTCTCTTCGAAGTGAGAGAAATTTCTCTTCGAATATTTCACAAAATCTATGAACCGTATTTACTCTTGTATAGGCCGCGTGCGTGTATAAGCCGCACTTGAATTCTGAGACAACATTTGGGGATTTCTTTTTCTAAATTCCGTTGTAGACTCAAAGTATAGCACCGTTCTGTGAAATGTAAAAATGTTGTACATTCCTTTAGAGTTCAATGCTCGCCTAACAATATCAGGTTCAGTCTTAGTTAATAGAGGTGAAACTACAGTGTAAAAAATATGATTTTATATATATATATATATATATATATATATATATATATATATATATATACTAGTACACGTAGGAATTACTTCGCACGAAGACATCATCGGACAGCGGCAGTGACGGTGATAATGTGCCAAATGATGATGAATAGGTATATAAACTATTTTAATCAGGTATGAATGCAATAGTTTGTAAGGTATATAAATACTAATGTTTTATAGTAGCAAAGTGTTCTAAACAAAAGGATGTTTACTGTATTTAATTTTAAAATTCCGGGTATAAGCCGCACCCCATTTTTATCGACCTATTTGTGGAATATATGTGCGGCCTATAGACGCGTACATACGGTATGTTCTTCCTGTGGTTACCGTTGAACGTATTAAAAATGTTTATTATCATTCTTCATTTAAGAAGCTCATACTCCACTTTTCTTATTATTTCTCGTACGCAAAATATCGGTAGTCATACGCAGATTGACTCACCCTGTACGCATTTTATTAAGTATATACGAATTAAGAGAATTTTATCTCTTATTTTAGGTAAAACAAACTTATTTTTCAAACTAAAAACTATGAGAACATAAAGATAGTCTTCAAACTTCAAAGACAAATATGAGATATTTTCCTTAATTGCAGATTTCAGACACATCAAATGTTAAGGCAATCACAGTTTTGGCTATGTGTTAAAGCATTGCCCATTCGCAGGAAATTGGCTAAAACTTTGTATGACCAAACACTGCAATTGTTTTCATAACAGATCCAATATGTGACTTTCTCCGGCGCAATGAGTACTCCGCCAGTTATCAAAACAGGCTGAATTTAGCTGCGCAAGTGCGTCTGTTCTCCTCCTTACAGAAACCGCATTGTTTTTGTCGCCACACTTAATCACTGCTGACCAGTGAATAATAGACAAAAGGAAGTGTTCCGTCAACAATGTGTTCGCTGCTGAATTAGAAGTGCGTACGTCGCCACTTTAGAGAGGCAGATGCGGGCGCTTTCGATGACAAATAAAGATGATTTATGAACATTTTAGCGGAAGCACGTCGCAGCTCCTGTGGAAAAAAAAGAAACTTTAAACCTATGATTATACTGTCAAACCGTTCGCATGGAAGCTAGGAAATATAGCGAATTGTGTGCGAAGAAAAATAAAGTCGGGTAATTTTAATCTAAAGATTGGACGTTGTGATGAGGTGTGATTGAGGTTTGAAGTTCGAAGAATCTGATTTTACATTTCGAAGTATTTTAATTCTATGTCCGTTATTACCGTCAAACTTTTCTGAGAGGATGAAATTAAAAATACATTATTTCCCAGTATATAGCTTCCGAGTAAGTACAGTCCATATCAGTTTATTTGCAAAATATTAATCTTTGGTATGGGAAAAGGGAAATGCAGGCATTTTGTTGTATAAGATACATAACATTAATTTAATCTGATGCAAATTACCGTATTTTCTATGGGTCGGTGGGGCCAAAAGTCGATAATGTATACTAATTGACACTGACACGGCTCCTATGACCTAAATTCAGTGATCAGATGGCAAAATGTTATAAGAAACTTTTCTTTAAAAAATTCAGTTTTTCACATTCCGGATTCGCGTTTGCCGATACCTTCTATTGACTGTAACTACTGTAAGTAATAGCCAGCTATTTTTCTGAAACATTGGTACCACGTTTGCTCATGTAATACAAATTACTGATTTTTCATGACATCTCGAATCTTAGAATTGCTGTCACGTAAATTTCTTATAACATTTTGCCATCTAAGCACGGATATAATACAGCGAACAGGCGGACCCTCGACTGACTATTCAGGATTATTGCGTTAGTCTGCAGATTTATTCACGCCGCATACCTGACGGTTAGGTCGGTTTATGTATTTGTGATTACTGTTTTTTCAAATATGGTTTGATTTCTGGAGTGGACATGTGAGCACAACTTGTCTAGTAACAGCAATTTTCACTACTTTCTGAAAGGATTCGATGCTCAAAATTGATTCCTGAAACCAAAATAATGTCATTACCGGTAAAGTTAATCGAAATAATGGATTGGAGTTCAACAAACTAGATATTAGAATTTGCGTACGGTTCTCTCACGCATGGAATTTGACCCGGGATTTAACTGATATCCATTCCATTACATGTTACCGATTTCTTATGCAAAAATAAAACTGTAAAACCTTTTCCACCATTTCAATGAAGTTGTAGAAAATTTGTTTTATTTCAAGCGATATTTCGCAATCGATGAGTGGTTTCTAAGATTGTTTAGTTGAAAAGAAGATTATTCAGTTTACAAATAAGATATCCTTATGGGAGGCTCAGTTTGCAACGACGAAGAAATCAATAAACTCGCAGCATAAAAATATTACATGATACCTGAACAGTGGATAAGAGCACTAATTTCGTTAGGGCTTGTTCACATAGAATCCATCAGCGTCAGCGTTACTCGTATTGAAATATATTTAACCAATTACAAACCTCCAAATGATTAGCTACGATATTGTTAAGGCCTGTGATTGGTTTAAAATATGTCAATACTAGTGACGCTGACGCTGACGGATTCTATGTGAACATGCCCTTATGATCCTCCTTCAATAAGAAGTTGAAAAGCATTCGTATGTTAAAAGATATTAAAAAAGAAAGAACGAAAATTAAAGACACTAATCGGCGACTGTCTTTTGCTCATTGGGAAATTATATAATACACGCAGATCCAAAAAGGAGGCCAAAGAAGCTGCCTATAAAGAGCAGTAATATTAATTCAGCATTTGATGAGCTTACGTGTAAAAAACTCAATTATTCAGCTTTATTTATTAGGTTTGAAACGTCATGAATTAAGTCTAGAGTAAAAATTTAAAAATAAGTATAAGGTACTTTCAGATTGTTACAGAAAATAACAGGAGTAAAAATTTGTTAGTTATCATATTTAGCGAGTTAAAACGTACGTTTTATGCGAATTTTATGTGTATAGCGTTGGCGGAAAACATTTGTTTGTATGTCTGCAAAATGGCTGGACAAGAAACGGATCACGGGCGTCATTTATTACTTCTGATTCTTTAGACATTATCTTCCTCAATCAGCTTAATGAAATGGTACCGTACTTTCAACAAGAAGCAAGTTATTTTTATTGTATATTTAAGAAACCGGTATGTCTTTATTTATTGTCAGTGTCAGTTAAGTTACTGCTTAATACTGTTAATATAAAATTTTAGACGCACACAACAGTAATTGTTATTCATCGACATAAATTTTGTCAAAAATAATATTTTCGTTGGCAACAGTTGCGCTGAAATAACAGTCGTTTCAAATATATCTAAATTTGTTGTTTAGAGGGATGTTAAATCGTTCATTAATAATGAGGTTAAATATAAAAATATGCTGAGGTTTAGAGATTAAAAGCTATTTTTTCATGTATTCTATATTTTTCTCTATACATTTAGCATATTATATACTCTGAAATTCAGTGGCATTCATATATTTGAAGAGGAAAAATTTAAATGCTTGCTGACATATGTCTGTATAATCAGGAATATTTTTGTATCTTTAACGTAAAATAATAAAGAATGAAATTCCTCTACTTGAATCATTTTTGCAATTTTCCAAGTGTAGTATTTGCAGGCAAAGGTATTAAATGCGAAATAATGTATCGTACTTTTACGAGCTTGCATCATCATATATTAATTCTTTATATCATACTTCTGTAGCCTTTTAGTAAATTTTTTCGCTCTTCAACATACTCCCGCATCATAACTTATATCCCTCTGTGTATGCGTAACGAAATCCTTAGCACTTAAAGGCACTTATTTTAACTATCCCGAGTTAAGCACATGACAAGAAAAATCACTTGTCTAGCTGTAACACAGATCAAAAACATACAAAAAAAATCCATTATTACTTGTATGACTAGAAAATCCATACTTGCCTTACATGGATGTGATATGTGTTGAATAACTCGCGATATTGTATCATAGTATCTGTTACTTAAATGTACTTGAAAAGTGTCGAGTGGTTTTTATTGTATCGCTAGAGGGCGAGTAAGGTTATGTGTATTATTTCTCTGTCATGTTTTGATGGAAGTTTTTTTTTCCCGTCTGTCCCTGGTTGTAAAAGCATACTTTTCCACATGATTTATACCGTGAGAGAGTTCTGAGTGGCTTTTCTCTTTTATCTGTAAGGGCTGGGTGTGTTGGTGGGTGGTAGAATCTACGTGGGCAAGAAACTACGATAATGGAAAATGGGCTCCCACCCAGCAATAACTTTCATGCTTGCTTAAGTTATAACAGTAGGTTAACTCGTATACCACTAATTGCGTGATGAAAAAAATAATAATGAAACTATGTTATTTATTTCAGCAGTTTCACGGAGGCGTGTGAAGCGTAAAAAATTAATTTTATAGCAATTTGTGTTGCATATATCTACCCCCCTCCCCGAAAAAAATGTGGTTGCTCATTGGACACGCTTTAAAAGTTTTGTTTTGAAGCTTTCAACCTACCATAAAAAATACCGTTATTCCTAGATAGAAATTTTATATAGAAACGTTCGCATTCAACTGTAACTTCGCATGGCATTGTATCCTATGCCATTAAGGCTGCTGTGTACTAACCCTATTGGATTCGCCCACTTCAATCTTAATCAATGGAGAAAATTTGTCCAAAGAATTACCGACTTAGAGATTTAAAAAAAATGTACTTCATAATAGAGAAAGAAATTTTACATCTTGGGGTATTTTTCGTCTTTTGAAAAAAATGTAAGTAGTTTAAAATTTAAATTATTTGGGGAAAACATCTGGTATTGTGTGTTTTAAACGCTCATAATTTCCTTTGCTGGACGGAATATATAAAATGAATCCTGTTGCAAGATGCAGGAAAGTTAAGGCTATCTTAAAATACCATTTTTATTGGATTATCGGCATTTATGTAGCTGTAAATAGTAGAAACATTTTCTCACACAGCAGCCTTAAAAGTAAGATAGTTACTCGTAATAAAAGTAAATAAACAGATGAGACCATTTATAGACTAAAAATACATAAGAATCTTATCGAGAGAGATGAAATTCCTCAGCTGCTTAGTAATGAAACAATTAAATTAATTTTTTTACATTTACGAATGGTATTAAGAAACTGGCCAAAATTTTACTCGTTCCTATGAACAATTCCAGAACAAATATTTTTCAACATACCTCCTAAATTGCTTGAGCATATCTTACATATTACACATTTTTGTAAATTATGCGTGGTTGTTGCTAGAGTTTTTATATTGTCCCAAAGACATCATTTACCTACATATTATATGTCAAAAATGTTTTAAAGGGTTAATAATGAATCAAGTACTCGTAGTAGAACTGGTCGAAATATACCGGAGAGATCATTTCAATAATCAAGTTAGCATCATTTTCTATCATTATTCCCTCTTTTAAAGACCAATGGTCTCGACAAACATGTTCCTAATTACAATCATCAGTAGTTACTAAAATGATTTATTAAGAGATATGAAAATTTCACTGTGCATTAAACACTCTTTCTTCTTTACAAATATGACTTTCAATTTTTTCCTAGCTTGAAGAAAAAAATTTTAATTGTTTAAAATTTTAACCTTTGTTTTTTTCATTGTTATGTCATTGCGCACTTGATATGACCAGAATAGTTGGCTAGAATACCATGAAATTTTACACATTTTCAATATAAACACGTATCCTTAAAATGACAAACAACTATGTCATTCCTACCATAAAAAGTTAAATTACAGTAAAATTTATCAAAGAAATTCTGAAATAAAATAAATTTAAAACTTTTTTTTTTCTATGAAGAACTAAGAATTTTAACGTTCATCATTTTAAAGATATATTATTCAAATTAATTTTAAAATTAAAATATATATACCGGGTGCTTCATAAATTCGAGCAAAGTTAAAAAATTCGCAATAAAAGAAGTAATGCTCAGAAAAATTTTCTGTTTGTGCCAATAGGATCAGGGGGACATTGGATATTTTTCTATGTAAAAAAAAAGGTTCCAAAAGTAACCGAAAGAGGGCTCTCCCACGTCATACTGAGACCTATATGCAAATCAGGCTATAAGTAAAACACCTGGCTGGAAATGGATCCGTTATTCGAAGCCGGCAGCATGCTTTCTTTACCAGATCGAGCGTTGGTGGTTAAACTTTTCTACAAGAATGGTGAATCCACAACTGTTGCATTGCGAAAGTTTAGCACGGAGAAAGGACTGGAGGCCCCCAAAAAGCCCTATTTTATTGAATGGGATACTGAATTTAGTACGACGTTTTGAGAATACGGGGAGTTTGGAGGATCGTTCACGAAGTGGCAGACCATCCTTGATCGCGGACCGCGTCCATGTTGTACAAAGTGTCATGGAAGTAATGACGCGCCACACTTGCCTATTACCTGATGCTGGAGGTAATGTTGAACATCTGTTACTTTAAAATAAATGCACAGTCGCGTGTTATTTTGATCTTGAAACGTACTGAAATTATGGGGTTATTTTTCCCAAGTCCCCACAGAGTGCACGACACAGAGCTGTGTGTTTATCGGGCGGTTTCTCTAACAAGTGGTGAGGGTAACTGTTTGGAAAATGGAAGATACCCTCACCACTTGGGTGAATAGGGCAGACAGCTTTTCACCCCCGTCATAAAGCTGTCTGCCCTAGCGATAGTTCTGCGACTTTTGTCACGGGAATGCGATAAAGTTCGGCGTTACGAAGAAAATGTCATCAACTGGGTGCCGGCCCCACTCTGAAAAACAGACGCATTTTCGTGGAATTGGGAGGGTCGCCGAGAAAGAAAATGCCAGAAGAGAGAGGCAGAGAGTTGGAAAATGAGGGAGACGCTGCATAGAATCCGCCCTGTGTGGACGTATTTTTTTAAGCTCCGGTGTTGGGACTGATGGGTCCGAGAGTGTGCATTGTAGATTTGCACAGAGTTTAATTGAATATGTTGTAACCTTAAATGTTAAACTTTTTGTGTTTGTAAATAAATTTCCTCGTTAAGTTTCTGTTTTAAAAATTGGCTTCGCCTTTTATTTAGGACTCTGTCTTTCTTTGTTATGGATCCATGTAGTAATTTTCAACAACGCCTCAGAGAATCGCCTTAAACATGCACCGTGACGCCACAATCTGTTTGATTTTCTGTTTGTATTTGCTTGATTTGCATAAAACATCTCAGTATGACGTGTGAGCGTCCTCTTTCGGTTACTTTTGGAAACTTTTTTTTTACATGGAAAAAAAATCCAATATCCCTCTGATCCTATTGGTGCAAACAGAAAATTTTTCCGAGCATTATTGAACCTTGCAAACTTTCCGAATTTTTGAACCTTGCATGAATTTATGGCGCACCCGGTATATATATATATATATATATATATATATATATATATATATATATATATATATATATATATATATATATATATTCTTTAATATAGGGACGCAAGTCTGCGCGCAGTGACATAACATTGAAAAAAACAACGGTTGAAATTTTAAAAAATTAAAAAATTTGTCTTCAAAATAGAAAAAAATAAAAGCCATATTTATAAAGAAAAAAGTGTTTTTAACTCACAGTAAAATTTTCAAATGCCTGAATAAAAGATTTTCATAACTACTGATGATCTAAAATAGGAATATCTTTGTCGAGTTTCTTCGCTTTTAAAAGGTACCTGACCCCTTAACTTCATCTAGAGTACCTGTCAGAGGTAGTGAGTTTCTTTCATCTCGTAAACTGCCATCCCCGCAAAACATTTAAAAAGGCAAATACAGTGAAATTTCCTTAATCTTCTCTATGACCTCTTTGAGGGGGGAAATTGGCGGTAAAAGTAACCTCTTTGACGGGTGGTCGTCGAATAGAGGTCGATTTCTCTATTGCAGCCAGTGATGCTTCAGAAAAAAGACCGTTTTGTGGGGTGGCCGGCTAGAGAAGTTTCACTGTATATCTTTATAATACTAGAATATTGTAACAAAGGAAGTACCCGAATTATCAAGAACTAAAACCCCTTTTTCTCAAAAGAGATAAATAAATGAAACTTAAGTAGCACTGTAGAAGCACACGATAACCACAAAAGCAAAATCGAGGACTATGTACCTCGATTCTGTATAACTATACTATGGAAGGTAATTTCACCTCCATTGAATCTTATGCAACGGTAAGTAACTTCGAAGCATCCAGACGTTTGACGGAGGTCATTAGGTGTTCTCATCATCATCCTTTGTCGTGACCACACAGAATGTTTTAACTAAAAACCAGTCTATAATAACGATTTTTAACACGTGCGGTCTTCATAATTATAGACCTCTAATTAGAGGTTACTAGCTTGGGCAAGTATATGGGAAAAAATGTATTCGCTTCGGTCTCCTGTCATGACTGGCTGCCTTTTTGACGTTCTAATTATAGTTAGTTGTTGACGGATTGCATATTTAGTGGAGATTTACTGAATGTTACTAAATCAATCTTCATTTTTTTAAAGGTAAAATATCTTCTAAGCAGCTTATAAAGTGTGTGAAGAAACGCGTGAAAAATGTGGGAGATGTACGTATAGAGGAAAGAGTCTGGCTTTTTTTGATAACCCTTGTAACCTCTATCATATTTTTAAAATCCTCTTAAAAGGAGTTTTTACAAAAGATTTATTAATAACTTAATTGATCTTCATTTTCTCGTTTCTCTATTGTTCTGTAGAATAAAGTGGTGATTTGATGTACATTTCGATTTATGAGAAGGTAATCAATTTCTAAGCAGGAATTTTCCTACCATCAAGATAAAGACCTGGATTTTTCTATGCTTTTTGAACGAGTAGGATCTTAGAAAAATCCTCTCAAAACGCACCTAATAAGCACATATAGTTGGTTAATTAATGGAACCCTCAGAAAATCATTATAGAAAATCATTATATTGCCCTAGGTTTTTTATTAAGAGTAGCTAGCTTTTTATTACAGTTAATTAAAAGTAATTTTATACCAATTATTTATGTCGGATTGAGAAAAGATGCGCATAATATCCTACTATACTTAGGAAATAACTATATTCAACTGTAATTGGACATATTTGTATCTTTAATAATAAATTTCACTTAATTTTGGCGCTTCATTGGCGGAGAGTTAAATCAGTGCAATTCATAACTGTTTAAAACTCATTTTTAAACTGAATAATACTGCCAAAACTTAACCGATTCTACAGTTGTGCTATTTTCGTCCGAGAGAATTATCTTTGCTCCCCCCATAACATCGAAAAAAAAGGTGAGATCACTTTCATAAATGCAGACTTGTCGACGCTTAGGTCGATTCTCATAAAAAATAACGTATAAAACAGTAAAAAAGGTAAAAAAAGTTCATTATTTCATTCTTTAAGAACAGTAAAATTCAATAGCTACACGTGTTTGTTTTATCGTATTTCCTTCTAGGTAATAAGCAAAAAGTAAATATAAAAACTTTTTTATTAACTATGATGAGAAACGAGATATCTTATTCAACATTCGTGTTTTTCATGTTATTTTAATAAGCTCTTCTTGGATTGGAAAATATGATTCCAATATTTACTGGAGTAAGTAAATCACAGATTTGTCATATCTAGCACTGATGATTTTAGATTTGGCTAATATACATTATGTGACAAAATTAACCTACATTTGAAAGACCTAGAATGTTAAGTTTTTTTACAACATCACATGGATGACAGAGAGGCATGTCAAAACGTATCGTTTATCTTTGCTACGAAAATTTAAGGTGTAATTTGTGTATTGAATTACTTTCCTTATTTTGCTCTGGATCAATATTAAGTTATCTGAAGAAGAATTTCAAATTAGTAGAAATTAATAGGTTATATAGCACGATACTAGTGAAACATTTTAAGGATTTATAATTCTTAAAATATTCACAATAAATAACTGAAACAAACTATATATTTTATAATTTCAAAAGAAATTTTGTTTCTCTCTTGCCTGCTTTAGCTATTTTTGTGAGATTTCTTTCTACTCTGTACATAAAGGTGAAGCTGAATTTACTTCCGAAATACACGAATTGAGTTTAATTTGTAATTATTTACTATGAATAAGTTTAAGAGTTTTTTAATCCTAATTTGTAACGATCCGTAGAACAAGTTTTCCACTTTTAAGTCATTAACACAAAGTGTATTTTTCACGAAGTGTATTTGTTATTTTCCTATTTTAATTTACCCTTTCCTATGTACTTGCATCGCTATGTTGGAGAGAAATTTTTGGAAAACTTTTCGACTCATCCACTCATTAAATTTTGGCTAAATTCATCTGCTAAAATTACGTTTTATGAAAGCTGATTTTTGACATCCGCAAATATGTAAACCACGTGCATAATACTTCCTTTAATTTCCCCTTCTTTTGTTTTTGAAGTATTGGTGTTACCAACAGTAAAATGATTATTAAATCAAAGTCTTTAAAAATAGGAATATGTTTAGCAAATCTATACTAATTTAGATATGTTTTTTTTTTGTTAACTTGCAAGCAAACAGTTTAAGCATTTCACAGCAAAGCATTTTTTCTCTGCAAAGTGATTTGAAAATGCTTTTCATGCTTTTCTGCTAATTAATTATGATAATTGTTTTCCCTTTTAAAATCGTCGGTTTCTATCCGTCTGTATATACAGGGTGCATCATAAATTCGTGCAAAGTTCAAAAATTCATAATAGAAGAAGTAATACTCGGAAAAATTTTTCTGTTTGCGCCAATAAGATCAGAGGGACATTGGATTTTTTTTCCATGTAAAAAAAAAAGTTTCGTAAAGTAACCGAAAGAGGGCGCTTACACGTCGTACTAAGACGTTTTATGCAAATCAGGAAAACTCAAACAGATAATCAAACAGATCACAATAACATGAGACTGCGCATTTATTTTAAAGTAACAGATGTTCAACATTACTACCAGCACAAGGTAATAGGCAAGTGAGGCGAGTCACTAAGCCCATTACAGCGGATTCTAGCATCGATGGCAGCAACTGTCTGTCGAATGACATTTTTTCAGTTCCACCAAAGTGGTTGGGGAGCCCCGGTACACAATAGACTTCAAGTATCCCCCCAACTAAAAATTTGCCGGGGTCAAGTCTGGTGATCATGAGGTCCACTGAACCTTACAACCGCGACTTATAGACTCGTTCTTCAGTGAAAGATTCCAACAGGAACATCTTGATATCACGTGAAATGTGGGGCAGGGAACCATCCTGCATGAAAGTGACAACGCCTGTCTTTCCTGCAATGCAGGCTTAACATGGTCACGCAAAAGCGCTCTCTTTCGGCTACTTTTTTTCTTTACATGGAAAAAACCACTGATCCTATGTCCCTCTGATCCTATTCGCGCAAACAGAAAAATTTTCCGAGCATTATTTCTTTTATTACGAATTTTTAAACTTTGCACGAATTTATGACGCACCCGGTATATATATATATATATATATATATATCTGGGCCTAACAATTGTGGCGAAAAAATTACTGAACTTTAAAAAAGTAATACAGTTACACATAGAATTAGTAGAACTCTTAGAGCTCCAACAACGTTTGGAAATATGCATTCTAAATTTAATAATCTCAAGTTCAGGAGTTTATAATAAAATGGTCTAAATATTCACTTATATATGTATATTTTATGAATTTATTTATTTCTTAAATTAAATTTTCGTATTTTCACTATGTCTCATTTTGGCTCCTATTTCAGTTCGGTGCTTTCGGCGGTTTCCTCCCGCCTCATCTATGGATCGTTTCTGCATGTATATTAGGGTGGAGCGAAAAATGCAATTTTGCCAAATTCTTTCCTAATAGCGAAAATAATTTGACCCAACCGTTCAAAAAGAGTATCCTAAAATTCTTTTAATTTATTTTGAGTCTATCTACCGGCGCATTTGATTTGAATTTCTCCAAATCTGATCCAATTTCTCTTTGCAATATCATTTGTAACCGCGAAAGAGCGAGAAAGCAAAAATCAATTAAGTAGCCAAAGAGCGCTTTTTTTGCAATCATATATGTGTGTTCGGGTCAATGTCCTTGGACGGTCATTACTCCTCTGCCCGTGCGCATGTGCAAGCACACGCGCCATACACACTTCTTTGGTCAGAATCAGTGATTTTCAACGATTATTGTTCACAGTTCGGTCGTAACTAGAGTTTCGTTTGCTAATTGTTACAGAGTTGAATATGGATAAACAAGAAAAGCTTCTAGTTCTTGTATTTTTGGCAACATTGAAGAGGTGAAAGGTAATATGTTACCGACGTATAAGATGGTCATTAAATTTTATAATTTTGTAAGATTTTAGCTAAAGGTTAAATCGGATACTCGAAGGGAGCCAGCTGTTTTACATATTGCGGAAATTGTTGCGGTGAGAATCGAAACTATATGACAAATAGCTTCAATTCCAATCGTATCCCACACCCGCATTATACAGTTGATAAAAGCTTACCATTCGAAATATAAAAAATTCATAAAATCTTGGAAACGATTGACTGACGATAAAAAAGATTTCCATACCCGTAGTAACAAACTATTTGATATCTGTTCTTGTAAGTGCAAAGATTTTCTACAATGTAAGTGTCCAAAAGGAACAAAAGTAGCGATAGAAGAACAAACTTTTTTGACTGATCAGAGGACTGAAAGAAAAATGATTATTGGTGGTATAGACTTTTCACAAACGAAAAAAAAAAATACAAAAACGAAATGGTAGAAATAGAAAGTTAGAACTATATTATGCTTCTGTGACAAATACAGAGAAACGCAAGAATACAGAACTTTCTCCACGAAGCTCTGTTATATCGGTCGAGTCAGAAGATACAATTGATATAGGTGATAATTTAGAACCGTGTTCTTCAAAGCTCCAAGTGCCCCAGAAAAAATCAAATCTCAGCTTGCCGCCTTTGTCAAAAACATGTGATCGATATGGCCTATGTGATAGAGCTGGTGCAGCAATCGTGTCTGCAGTTCTTCATGACATTAAATCATGTCGAAATAATAGACAGATCAAAATTGCGTCGTGAGAGAGCAATAGAACGTACAGAAATATTAGCTAAACATCGAGTTTTCAGTGTTCCAGCTTTATTCTTTGACGTCCGAAAGGATAAAATTTTAACGATAGTGAAAAAGGGTGTCAAAAAATACCGCCAAGTGATGGTAGAAGAACACATTTCACTTATCAAGGAACCAGACTCTGTTTATGTCGGCTACGCTGTCCCAAGTACTGGGACAGCTAAATGCATAGAACTTGCTTATGTGACTTGCTTTCTTCTAAAAACATTTCAATGAGAGAAACTGTAGAGGTCGGATGTGATGGGGCAGTTACAAATACAGGAAAAAAGGTGGTGTTATACGGTTGTAGAAAAACGCTTGAATCATCCTTTACAGTGGATCATATGCCTTTTACACACGAATGAATTGCCTTTAAGACACCTGTTTTCATTCTTAGATGGCAAAACTACTGGACCTACTTCATATTCTGGTACTATTAGAAAGGAAAGTCACTATACTAGAAAAATGTGAAAACAATCAGGTTGTACAGTATGAAAAGATATAAAGCATGTTGCCGGATATTCAGTCGGATATCATCAGAGATCTAAGTTCGGATCAACGTTATTTGTATGATATTCCATTAGCTGTAATTAGTGGCGAGTGTTCTTCCGATCTAGCAAACAGAGTTCCAGGAAAAAGTCGCATGCTCGATGGTTAACGAAAGCCAACAGGATATTAAGGCTATATATTTCGACGAGAAAACCGTCTGAAAATCTTAAACCTCTTGCCGCGTTTGTTGTTAGAGTTTACGCGCTTGTTTGGTTCCAAATTAAAATGCATCCGTCATGCAAAGATGGGTCTAGACATTTTTCGAAATTGGTTTCAGATTCTCGATACCTTCCACCTCAACTAAAAGAAGTAGTCGATATTGACTGACTGACTGACTGTCACACACACACACGTGTGTGTGTGTGTGTCATTCAACGGAACAGCTTCTTTGCGCATCCTGAGAATGTTCTATTATCGATGCTCTCAGATCCTGAAAAACACGTTCGTGAACTTGCTGCTAGAAGAATCTTAAAAGCAAGACATCGATTCATCATGGACTGTTTCCTCGTGTTTTTGAGGTCCCTAAAATAAATCTTAATGCCAAATCTTACACAGACCTCATAGATTGGCAACAAAAGTATTTCCAATCTCCCATTCTTATAGACGTCAAGGATGAAGATTTGCTCTCGATGGTGGAAACAAAAGGAAATGAAAAGATACCTTTTCTAAGAATTCCATGTAATACCCAAGCCATAGAACATTCAGTAAAGACACTAACGGAGGTTTCTATGCAGGTATGTGATAAAAAGTCCAGAGAAGGTCTCATGAATTCCAAAATTGAGTCAATAAAATTGATGCCCAAATTTGGCACCAAACGTGATTTTAAAGTATCCTTTGACTAGTTCTATACATATTTTATGTTTTAAGTGAAGCTTTTTTTAAATTAAATTAGTAATTTTTTGTTCCTTTCGAGTCGTTTTATTCTTAATAGCTAATAGTTTATATAGAATTTAGAACAATATCCTCGTTCAAGTTTCATCTGTATGCCAGCAAAAATGTAAATTTTCAAAGCAAATGCGCCGGTAAAAGGAAAATACTAATGAAAAAATCGTAATACATTTTTTGTTCCTCTATAGGTAGGTCGAACTTTTATCAATATTAGAAATGAAAATTTGAAAATAAATTTTTTTCCTTATACGAGCGCTCCACCCAAATGTGTGTATATATATATATATATATATATATACAGTGGAATCTCGATCCATCGTTTTTCCGTATGTGTCGTTCATTTTATCCAGTCCCAATGATCATATTGCTTTGTTATGTTTCGCATCTATCGTTTTCCCGCATTTATCGTTCATTTCAATCGGTCCCTTGAAAAACGATAGATCGAGATTCCACTGTATTATAGAGTATTGCATTTCAACCTCTCCGTTAACAAAAGAAATTCTTCTATCTCGGCCTGAGAGTCATCAAAAGAACCCCGACCACTGAGGTGGCAAAATGCTGACGGCATTTTCCCTTTGTTCATCCGATAGACTTGTTCCACAGAACGTTAGGAGGCCTCGGTCATTTTTCTTGATTTAGTCATCGCTACCGGGTGACACCGGTTGACGTCAGTTATAAATGACAGGAGACTCTAGGTGCTTTTCATTCATGAACTATCAGTTGTTAAGCAGCATCCTGGAGGCGCCGCGTGCCTAAACAAAAGGACTCGTGCCCTTCGCATTTTACCGAAGCGGCCCTTTGAGACTCTTTGAAGTGGCTTTGAGGACAAACTAAAAAGGCGGCCGCTTTAGATCCGGGGAAAATATTTCATTATCGCCCCAGGAAACCCATTTCCGTTGCTCACTTGTTCTAGATCGTTCGAACGTTCCGGAGAGTGATGCAATATCCGGTGGAGGCTCTCCTATAAAAGAGAATGGATCTCTTGGCCGTGGCTTGCGTCTTTTGTTCCTGATCGTGGCGGATCCAGTTGAGAGCAGCCGGGTGGCCGCCCTTAGAGGTACAGAGTCCCTTGTGACTGTTTGCAGAGACGATTAAGTTCCTGCAGGAGTAAACATACTCCGCAAATTTTGTTCGGAGACCAGTCTTCGTGGAAGTAGCCTCTGCTACCGTATTTTCCAGTGAGGAGTCCCTTCTCCTTATTTTTATAATTTCATCGCTACCGGGTGCGTGCAGTGGTCACCGCCGTTGATATTGCTGGGGAGCCCCTTTTCCCATCAGGACGAAGTGCCGTTTCTTCATCATTGAAGCAGAGCCAGTTTCTGCTAGTCTAGCGGACTTCTGTGTTCTTACTCCGCCCCACGCCGATTAAATCGAGTGTGATTTCCTAAGTTTACGAAGTTCCTCTTACATCTGTGCAGTGTACATATCTCATCATCATCAATTTTCTCAATAAATTGTATTTGTTTTTTTTATGTAATGAGTGATGTATACCTGGTGTGTTTAGTTCATCTACTGGTTGAAACTACGAACCTCAGTTCGCTACAGAAGGTATATATTCATTCATAAACTGGTGGCAGCGTTTCGACGAAAAAGAAGCGAGAGTAGGAACATTTTGCTTTTCCTTAGTGACAGTCGCGTGTGTTCAGAACTGTGACTGTGCGAAAGTGCTATTGCGGGTGTGTATCCTGTGAAGTAGTGTAGAGCGGCTGACGTTCTTGTGAAATCTGCTAAACTGCTGCAGTGTTAATTTCCTTAGTGACATTCGCGCGTGTTTCAGAACTGAGACTGTGTGAAAGTGCTATCGCGGGTGTGTGTATCCTGTGAATTAGAGTAGAACGTTTGACGTTCTTGTGCCATCTGATAAACTTGCTGCAGTGCCAACTAGATGCCAGTCTTCACATCAAATTGTGAGTACCATTCTGTTTCTCTTTTGTGCTGGTATCCAACAGTAGTTTAGTGAATAATATTTTGGTTGTTTGCTCAGAATTAGGAGAATTAAATTGTTGAATTTAATAACCGTAATTAATAGCTTGATCTGAACTTAAAAGGTGTTAAGAATTTTTTTAATTTGAAGGAAAATAAGAACTAGTGATATTGTGTAAAGTAGAATTATTATTGAAATAGTAGTGTGTTAAATTAGTTCCCAGAAATTAAGGAATGTAACTGTGCTCAAAAAGAAATAGTGTAACTACATTGTGTTTAACTATTTTGCATTGTGTATTTTTGTTATATGTTAAAAGCAAAGTGAATTATCTTTTATGAACCTTAAAATAGTAACATCGCAAGCGGAATTTTAAAATTAATTTAGTACATTTTTGTTAATGCATTGCATGTGTACGTTAATTGATGGTGTTGTGTAGTTGCATTTTGTGTTCAGGTTTTAAAGTAATTACTACCTCAGGGTTGATAATAGTGTGTAATATTCTGTGTAGTATAGTAATAGTTTGTATTCTGTCAAACATGGGTTCTCTTGTTCGTGCAAAGAAAGAGGACTTAGTTAACCTCGCTACAGAAATGAGTTATGAGGTAGATTTGAGAGGAGGAATGCTGAAGCTTGAGATGATCAAAAAAATTGAAAGTTCAGCAGATTACAATGTAAAATTGGCTGAAGGGTTGTTAGCTGATATTATGGAAACCCGTATAGAAAACGAGCAACGAGAGCGGGAAGAACGATTAGCTCGACAAAAACGGGAAGATGAATTAACTCGACAAGAGCGGGAAGAAAGAACAGCTCAACAACAGCGGGAAGACAAAATAGCTCAACAAGAACGGGAGGATAGATTAGCTCAACAAGAGCGAGAGTTTGAGCTAGCCAAATTAAGAATGAGTAGGGAGCCCCCCCCCCCAAGAGAGCCCGTCTGTTAGTCCTCCGAGACCTGCGGGACACTCATTAAGGCACATAATGCAAAAATTTGACCCGGAAGAAACTGATATAAGCTTGTACCTTTGCCTTTTTGAACGGCAGGCACAGCATTTAAAAATACCGGAAGCTGAATGGTCAGGCAGTTTAATTAGCCTGTTACCATTATCAGTAGCGGCCATTGTGTTACGGGAAAAAGTCGAGGACACACATTAAGTGCTATTTCTGCCACGAGGTCGGCCATATTAGGCCCCTGTGTCCGTTATTAACAAAAAAAAGAAGAGGTTAACTCCATAGGTGCCGATTTGGAAATCACAGATCCCTTAAAACCATATGTGAGTATAGGGACTGTGAACGGCCAGGTATGTGAAATACTTAGAGATACGGGTAGTACGATTGATCTGGTTTGTAAAAGATTTATTTCGCCCGACGACTATCTCGGCGAGACAGTCTGGCTCACTCAGCCGTTAGACACTCGTGCCATTAACGTGCCCCTAGCGCGCGTAATTCTGAACTCCCAGTATGGAGATGTTAAAAGTCCTGTGTTTGGAAAACGGGGAGAGTTGGGAACGTCATTTACCAGCGTCGCTCCTCGCGATTCGGACTATAACGCATAATAGTACGGGATTCTCACCGGCCGAACTGTTGTATGGAAAAAACCTACGAACACCTGAATTTTTATTGTACGAAGGTTGGATGGGTGGTTGTGAGGAAGAGAGACCCGTGACAGAGCACGTCCTTACCCTAGTGAATAGATTAAAAAGAGCGGGAGAGTTAGCTGCTCAGAAAATGGGTGAAGAACAATCTAAGCGCAAGGAAGCGTATGATAAGAGCGCAGTTAAAAGGCATTTCGAGGTTGGAGATTTAGTTCTGATTTTCTCTTTAGCTCGGCCTAGTAAAATGGCGCCGAAGTGGAAAGGGCCAGGGAAAATTGAAGCTCGCATATCCGAGACGAATTATCGAGTTCAAACTCCCGGACCTAGACCGAAATCCAGCATTTACCATATTAATATGCTGAAGCCCTATATCAGGCGTCCCGAAACTATAAATTGGGTTTATGAAGGTAAAGTCGGAATTGGTACTGACGATGATTTCGCAATCCACGTTTTTGAAACCGGTTCTACCGATTTCGATTACGAGGAGATTGTGCGCGAGAGCGAACTTGACGCTCGTCTAAATCTCACTCAACAAAGGGAATTAAAGAAATTATTGTGTAGCCATGCAAATATTTTTTCTAATAACCCAGGAAAAACCGAGAAAGTTACGCATGACATAGAGCTGATCTCAGATAAGGTCGTTAGGTCTAGACCATACAAAACGTCACACCGACAGAATGAAATCTTGAAGTTGGAGATTGACAAAATGTTAAAGTTAGGAGTGATAGAAGTAGGTGAGTCTGATTATACCTCGCCTATCATTTTGGTAGAAACCGATGGTCGTGAGCCGAGACCCTGTATTGATTATCGTAGGTTGAACGAAATAATTCGCACCGAATATTACCCCCCTCCCCAACATAGAGGAAAGGGTTGAACAGGTTGCAGGATCTGATTTCATAACAATATTCGATCTTGCAAAGGGGTATTGGCAAATCCCCTTGACAGAAAGGGCCCAACGCATTGCGGCTTTTGTCACCTCATTCGGGACATTCAGGCCTTTGCGGATGCCTTTCGGGCTTAAAAACGCACCTTTCTTTTTCAGTAAGCTCATGGCTGACGTCCTAAATGGGTGTGAGGAGTATGCCGTTCCATATATCGACGACATCGCGATATTTTCTAAGACCTGGGACGAGCATCTGAAGCATTTAGATATCGTGTTAAGTCGTGTAGCGCAAGCGCAGCTTACAATCAAATCATCGAAATGTCGGTTCGCCCAAAACCATGTAAAATACTTGGGGCACATGGTCGGCGGAGGTTATCGATATCCCGCCGAATTAAAGGTAAAATGCATTAGGAAATTTCCCCGGCCAGAGACAAAGACGAGTATCCGGGCATTTCTGGGTCTCGCTGGGTATTACGCGCATTCTATTCCAAATTATTCTATGATAGCGGCCCCCTTAACCGATGCTTTAAAAGGACGGGAGAAACGCGCGGCGGTTGTGTGGGACGAAGCTTGCGAGGTAGCGTTCACCACTTTGAAAAACGCTCTTATAAAAACACCTGTGCTACGAGCTCCTGATTTTTCTGTTCCATTTATTGTCCAAACGGACGCATCCGATCTGGGAGCCGGGGTAGTGTTGGCCCAACAAATAGGCGATAAGGAACATCCTATCCTGTACCTGAGTAGGAAGTTCTCTGAGCCCGAAAAGAAATACAGCACCACAGAAAAAGAGTGCTTGGCGATCATATTCACGTTAAAAAAACTTCATTACTATCTGGACGGAAGCGAATTCAAAATCGTGACCGACCATAATCCATTGGTATGGCTCAAGAAGAATGCCAGTTCAAATGGCCGTCTTTTTCGGTGGCAACTTATGTTGCAGCAATTCTGTTTTCGGGTAGAACACAAGCCGGGAAGACAGAATACAAACGCTGACGCATTAAGCAGATGCATTCCTTAAAACGTCCGCGAATTACCTTAGATTTGTAAGTGTAGTAGCATAGAGAATTAATTGTTAGTACCATGAATTTATTTGTGTTTGTTTTTAGTTAATCCAGTTAGTGCATGTGTAAGTAATTGTTAGAATTGTGTATTTTTTGTGTAGTAGAAAAAAAAAACTGTTGGAACTGGTACACTAGATAGCAGAATTGGGAACCACCCACACGAAACGTTTGGTTTTCAATATGCAACCACATTGAAAACTTTAACGGCAGGGGGGTTATGTAGAGTTTTGCAATTCAACCTCTCCGTTAACAAAAGAAATTCTTCTATCTCGGCCTGAGAGTCATCAAAAGAACCCCGACCACTGAGGTGGTAAAATGCTGACGGCATTTTCCCTTTGTTCATCCGATAGACTTGTTCCACAGAACGTTAGGAAGCCTCCGTCATTTTTCTTGATTTAGTCATCGCTACCGGGTGACACCGGTTGATGTCAGTTATAAATGACAGGAGACTCCAGGTGCTTTTCATTCATGAACTATCAGTTGTTAAGCAGCATCCTGGAGGCGCCGCGTGCCTAAACAAAAGGACTCGTGCCCTTCGCATTTTACCGAAGCGGCCCTTTGAGACTCTTTGAAGTGGCTTTGAGGACAAACTAAAAAGGCGGCCGCTTTAGACCCAGGGAAAATATTTCATTATCGCCCCAGGAAACCCATTTCCGTTGCTCACTTGTTCTAGATCGTTCGAACGTTCCGGAGAGTGATGCAATATCCGGTGGAGGCTCTCCTATAAAAGAGAATGGATCTCTTGGCCGTGGCTTGCGTCTTTTGTTCCTGATCGTGGCGGATCCAGTGTGAGAGCAGCCGTGTGGCCGCCCTTAGAGGTACAGAGTCCCTTGTGACTGTTTGCAGAGACGATTAAGTTCCTGCAGGAGTAAACATACTCCGCAAATTTTGTTCGGAGACCAGTCTTCGTGGAAGTAGCCTCTGCTACCGTATTTTCCAGTGAGGAGTCCCTTCTCCTTATTTTTATAATTTCATCGCTACCGGGTGCGTGCAGTGGTCACCGCCGTTGATATTGCTGGGGAGCCCCTTTTCCCATCAGGACGAAGTGCCGTTTCTTCATCATTGAAGCAGAGCCAGTTTCTGCTAGCCTAGCGGACTTCTGTGTTCTTACTCCGCCCCACGCCGATTAAATCGAGTGTGATTTCCTAAGTTTACGAAGTTCGTCTTACATCTGTGCAGTGTACATATCTTATCATCATCAATTTTCTCAATAAATTGCATTTGTTTTGTTTATGTAATGAGTGATGTATACCTGGTGTATTTAGTTCATCTACTGGTTGAAACTACGAACCTCAGTTCGCTACAGTATATATATATATATATATATATATATATATATATATATATATATATATATATATATATATATATATATATATATATATATATATATATACCGGGTGGCCATAATTAAACTGACAGTGCTCACAGTGTTCTGTAGCGCGATCTATTTGCGAGAATGACGCCACATTTTGTAGGAAGATTAAACAAGACTTGGGACGAAGGATTCCGCGAAAAAATAAATTAGTTCCAAAAGTCACCACTAGGGGGATATTTGGCGCTGTGTAATAGAAAATAGAGTGTTAACAAATGCAAATCAATACGGAAATTACCTTTTATTTTGCATTCAAATGAGGTTCAATGTGGCTGCAATTGTTGTGGACCACATATTGCATTCTGTGCACAGTATGCACAACAGCAGAAAGTAACATGTCTGAAGGAATCTCCCGTACAGTCCGTGATATGTTATCCTTCAACGTAGCCAGGTCCTGGACCACTCCTTGATAGACCTTGGACTTAAGGTAACCCCATAGCCAGAAGTCGCATGGGGTAAGATCAGGCGACCGAGGTGGCTATGCAGTTGGAAAGTAGCGGCTAATGACTCTTTCTGTTGTGAATTTCTGTCGTAGCAGCTGTTGCACCCGTACAGCAACGTGTGGAGGGGCTCCATCTTGCATGATAATGATTTCCCCCAGGCATTGTCTTTGCTGAAGTGCCGGAATGACAAAGCTGTTTTGTCATTCCGGCTACAACATGTGGCGATATTTCTCTCCGGTAACAGAACAGGTTTCCGGTCCTGTCGGGGTAATGTTCTCATAGAAGAATGGACCTACGATAAATTCCGCTGTGAACCCACAACAAACAGTTACCTTTGGTGAATGTAAGGGAATTTCTGTGACTGCATGTGGTGATTTGTCATCCCAAATTCGGCAGTTCTGGGTATTCACAGTTCCATGCAGGTAAAAGTGGGCCTCGTCTCCCCATAAGATTTTCCACGGCCAAGCATCATCCACCTCCATTCTGGCAAGAAAGGTGAGAGCAAAAGTCAATCGCTTATCATGGTCGGGGTACAGTAACTCCTGTACACGGCTGATCTTGTACGGATAGAAGTTGATAATCTTTCGTAAGATTTTCCATACCGTACTGGAAGGCATATCCATATTCCGAGCTAATCCACGAGCGCTAGAGGTGGCAGCAATATTGTCTTGTTCTCTGTCGATAATCGCCGTGGCAACTGCTTCGATTGTATCCTGTGGTACAGGTTTTCGTCCTCTGCCTGACTGAAACTTCAGAGAACCTGTTTTCTCAAACGTCGCAACCATTGCTTTTAGCCCATTAACTGACACAGGACCGTTACCTTTACTCATTTTTTGTGCGTTCTAAAAGCACAAAGAGCGGCTGACGCGTTGCACTGGTTGAGGTAAAAGAATTTGACCAGTAACGCACGCTCGAATAAAGAAGGAGACATTGCACATAAACTTTCAATCCGATTGATTCGAAACGTAACACATTGCCTTTTAAAACCCAAGCAGCTAGCACTGTGCCAATGGATGTAACGTGAAATTTGAATAAAGAACTTCTTCTTCTGCTCAGCGTACGTGATATTGCAGATCACGAGACTTTATCGGTGTTTATGTAGATTTTACGCTTTTTTAAAAGTGTTGCCATATTGCACTTGAACTAAATAAGAAAATGTGCATAATAAAAGGTAATTTTATTCCGTATTAATTTGCATTTGTTAACACTCTATTTTCTATTACACAGCGCCAAATATTCCCCTAGCAGTGACTTTTGGAACTAATTTATTTTTTCGCGGAATCCTTCGTCCCCCGTCTTCTTTAATCTTTCTACAAAATGTGGCGTCATTCTCGCAAATAGATCGCGCTACAGAACACTGTGAGCACTGTCAGTTTAATTATGGCCACCCGGTATATATATATATATATATATATATATATATATATATATTAGTTGAAAACCCGCACTTAACTACGGAGTACATACAAATTAAATACAACGACCAATGTATGCAATTAATGCCAATATATATATGTATATATATATATATATTTATAATAAATACGACTATCAATGTATACAATTGATGTAAAAAGAAATATATTTATAAAAAAATCATAAGTGATATTTTTATCCCTTATGATTGAAAATAATCTAGAAGAAAATATTAAAATTAAATCTAATAGGACATACTAAAGAATATAGTACAGGTAATATAGTACAGTTTGAGGAACATATTTTTACTGTATTTTAATAGTTTTTGGATAATGTCCAATCGTCTGCCGCATTAGCAAGAAAAATTTTTTTTCTCTATTTCAATCGTATGCACGTGACGATAAATTTATTTAAAGTAGCAGAAAAAGAAATCACGTGATCAGAACTTAATAAATTAAATTGTAAAAATTAATCAAATGTAAACTTAAAAAAAGTTACAAAACAGCTTAAAAATTTAATTTTAAAAAATCTAAGAAATATTTTTAAAAGTCTTTCTTAGTGCACCCCTACACTATAAGAAAAATCGCCATGCAAAATTTCAGCCTTTTAAGTCCAACGGTTTGATCTGTGCGTTGTATGTCAGTCAGTTAATCAGTCAGTCAATCAGTTACGGATCTGTTTAAATATATATAAAGCAGATACATTACATATAAAATAATCTTTTTTTATAGTAATCGAGAATATTGAAGTTCCTTAGCGAACAGAGCTGGGAATGCCATAACTTCCAATTTTTCTGCAATTTCTCAAAATTAATTTTTATATTAACAAGGGATATTATCGGTTTCATTTAACTTCTTAACTAAACTACAAGGAAGACAAACCACAAATATTTCCGTACACAACGTTTGTTGTTCACGAGTATTGTTGAAATAGGAGCCAATTTTGATTGCTTCCCGCCTCGTAACTTCTAAGAGACCGTCCAAAAATGATTACCACCTGACTGCATGGGCGGATAATGCGAACTTATTTTCGAGAAATACACCAACAGTTGTACGAAACCCTTTTATTAAACCAATAAGCGGACCTGTGAATGTAGCCCGTGGTTAAGTTCTCGCCGCAAATTGTTTAGTAGGAAGAACGGAGAAAAGATTTCTTATCTCCCAATTCCTCTTGCGAGCCAGGGCGGCTGCTTATATCTACGTTTGTAATGATAGGGTTGGAAATGTGGAGTAAAAACGATTTGTTTTAGGTCTGTCATTAAACGCCTTCGTCAGTTTTCGACAGACGTAGATGCGAATAAGATGTCTCCGAAAATTGAAATTTGATTTACTGCAGGTGATTAAGGTCGTAAGTTATCAGCAATGGAACACATTTTTTTTCTATTGGAGGGGAAAGGGGGGGGGGAGGAGAAGTATAATAATTGCTAATAAGCATCCCATTTGGCATTATTTTTATGGGAAGGATTATTATCATTATTATTTGGTTGTTTGTTTTTTAACAGTCGAAATCATCTGGTTAATAAAACTTTCCGGCTATTTGCCAAAACATAAACGTGTATAGAAGGCACTTAAAAAAATAAAAACAGTAGCTCAGATCAAGGTTCTGTTTTATTTCATAGTGCATTAAGTCTAAAGGTTATTATGACTGCGCCTTAAATTAGGCTTCCAAAGGGAACATGGTGAGATAAGATTGAGGAGTCTGGTATGTCGATTCCCGACAGCGTAATTGTGGTCGGTTAACAAAGTTCTCAATGGGTGGGGAACGAAAATATGATACAGATATATGTAAAAGCGTAATTGTGGTCGGTTAACAACGTTCTCAATGGGTGGGATACGAAAATATGATACAGATCCACGACTTACGACTGAAATAGGGACCAAGACATTGGTCGTAAGTTGGTCGTTAGTCTAGTTTCAGATTTTATTTTTTTCGTACACATGCTTCCTTTGCACATGCATATATTTTTTACTTTCATATGTAATTTACAGTACATTGTAGAAAACATACATTATTCTTCGGCGTTACTGCTTATTATCTTAGTACAATCCATTCGTTCAGAATTTGCAACAGAAGATACGTTGCAAGTTTTTTTAGCAAAGTTATCCAAAGTAGTTTGAACAGATGCGACTTCTTTTCCTTGTATATTGTCTGGTAGAAAGCCTGATTTTCCTGAATACGAAGATTTACACTTGTGAATCTTTCTTCATTTAGATTCATTGCTTCTAATGGTTGTAGTCCTTTAATGATTTAATGAAAATCTGAAGCCATTAATGAAATGACCTTAGAGCCCATTGCCATTGGCTCTACGGCATTCATTGGCCTTAGAGCCAATGGCAATGAAAACAGCCATTGGCTCTAAGGCCAATGAATGTTTATATGATTTATCGTGTGGATATCGAAACTATTGCACCATACATTTTTATTATTGTGTCATAAATTTTTGTAGTACTGCAGAATATGGCATCATATTTTTTAATAATTATGTAATACATATATGTATGAACAGTACATTCGAGGGACAGTATTTTTGAGAAAAAATTCGGTCGTAAGTGCGAGCTGTCGTAAGTCGAGGAATACCTGTACCTCAGACTTTGGATAAAAGTCTCTAAGGTCTAAGAATTGGAAACGTTGTCATGATTAGACTTTAGAGACGAAGAAACGAATGATTGTTCTCAAAAATTTCAGAGATTTATGTTGAATTCAAGATAATATTATATAAATATCACTTACTTGATGAACTTGGTCAGGAACTATGGTCAGGACAATCCTGTGTATAAAGAAAGTGTGGGATAAACAAAGGAAAGGAATATAAATTATTTTAAAACAGCTGTGATGCCTGTAACCATATTTGCATAATTTTTTCCCTTTCGTACATAGAAAAGGGTTAAAAAATACATTCACGAGGTATAAAAAAAATTTAACACTAGAAAGAGGGAAATTTTTTTCTTACTAAAAAAACTGAAAGTCGTCATTTTGACGGTTAAAAATAAAATCAAGAATTTAAAATATTTAATTTTTTTAAATGGTTAAATACTTTAAATTTTGAACTATTTCATACCAATATATAATAAATTAGCTTGTATTTAGATATATTTTTAAGCAGGTATGCCGAGTGACAACCAGGTATGGTGTATCCGTAAAAAATATATGCATGGTTTGTGTAGTCCTTATTTTTCAACACCAATATTTCCGAAGAGCCCATATTTCTGTTATTTGCAAAAGGGGGAAGAGACGAAATTTAACTAACATTTTTCAGTATTATTTTAGATTTCTGCCTCTTTTCTACATTGCCGTTAAATTGACGGCTTTCGTTCTATTAGGTATACAATACATTTTCTCCCCCTCCTTACTATCGAATATAATTTTGTAAATGTATGTGCCATAAAAGTCATAAAATTTCAGAAACCTGAGGACATAATTACAGACATAGCGCTTAATAGTATGTCCGAAACCGCCAAAATGACGGCAGCCGTCTTTCTAGTGTTAATCAATTTAAACTGAAAGTGTGTGAGCAAATTTTGTCTCTCTGTTACAGTTGCAAAGCGTTGTTTTGCTGAAATATTCAATCCTCTTGATTTGTATTCAAAAGCATCAAAACCGGGGAACTTTTGAACTTCATATTAAAGATTGAAAAACCTGTGACACACACTTTTCAATTTGAAAGTAGGTGACGGAAAAATAAGTCTCAACCGTTTAGGGGGTTAAAGGCCAAATAATTGTGTTTTTTTTCAGTGTAAAAATATTTTCTGTTTAGAGTGATCTTTACTTTTCATTCAGAGCAGTAGTGCACAAACTGAGGGTGGCGGTCCACAGGGGAGTCGTGAAAAAAATTGCAGGGGTCGCGGATAGTTTGAAGTAAGATTAAATGATACTGAATTATTTAATAAACATACATAATAATATTTAAATCGGAAGTTTTAGTCACACTAGATTTCACAAAGTATAAGTGTAGAAGGTAAACAAGATATTTTTTAATTGTTATTATGCAAAGTATATGTATACTCAAATTTACAATTCATTTATTACCAAAAAATGTTTTTCAAAATTTTTCATATTTCTTTCTCCTATTTTTTGTGTTAACATTTTCCTAATTAAAAAAAATCTGCTGCTACAAGAATTTATTTATTGTTTATAAATTTTTATATTTTTTATTTATTTATTTATTTTTTGGGGAGGGGGGTCGGGAGATTTTATTTTTAAAGAAAGGGGGTCGCGGTCGAAAAAAAGTTTGCGCACCACTTATTTAGAGTGAAAATATCTTTGCAATTTTTTTTCTAAATCAATTATTATAATCAGACATTTGACTGAAAATAAAACTCTGTGTAAACGACGCTGTAAAAAGTTATACTGAAATTCCTTTATTAAGAAATATACCTTCAAAGGTGGCAAATATTTAAAAATTCTATTCTGAGAGAAATGGACTTAAAAACAAATGCATAACAAGGTACGCAGAGACCGCAAACTTAAAAATGTAGTATATCCGCAACGAAATGTTCGTAGATAATGCGGTTTATTTTTTTCAATTGTTAAGCTCTATAGTACGTTATAAGCCACAAAAACATGCGCATTTTTGAAAATTTTGTGTCTTGTACCCCCTTAAATTATATAAAAATATAAGATGAGGATATAATAAAAAAAAAGTTTACATTTCCCTTGTCTGCGAAATACACTCTGTCACAAAAAAATATATGCACCCTGAAGAAATCGAGCTACTAACACGAAACTTGGCAGGAATATAGTCTGGTAAGAGATATGCAAATGATTAAAATTTCGACGCCAATGAGATAAGGGTAAGTGCGCTATACGCATATGAGACACGCAGCTGGGAGAGTTTAAAAGCATGATTGCTCGTGCCATAGGGTAATTCAAACAAATCTGTAGACTTGGATGGACGGTATTGTGACTAGAGAGGCCTCTGAGACGTAACCGGCGACAGTACGAAGAATTTTTGGACTTTGAGAGGGGGCGTATAGTATGCTTCAGAGACCAAGTTGGTCGAACAGACGTATCGGCCGCAACCTCGGTCGGAGCGATATGGTAGTTGCTAGGTGTTAGCAACAATTGATCACGGAAAGGATAGTCTACCGTCGTGGAGGGTCAGGGCGTCTCAGGAACACAAATGCGCACGAGGAAAACGCAATCATAAGAGCGGCCATGTCCGCACCAACAACGTTGCTGGAATCGGTTCGACGCCATTTACCATCTTCCAGACATCCAGTGGTATCAAGGGAAACCATTCGGAGACGACTGGCCGACGCAGGTATAAGGAGCCGAAGTCCATTAAGACGCCTACCACTGACCCCACATCATAGGCAGTGTTGATTGGATTTTGGCGGACCTCGGGCAAGCTGGAGTGTGACCGACTGGAGGCGTGTGATCTTCACCGATAAATCCCCATTCAGTCTCAATGCTGATTACTAGCGCAGACGTGGCGAGACCACTGGTCCGATCCGGCGTTTGTTGTCGAGACGCATACGGCGATTACACAAGGTGTGACAGTGTGGGGAGCGATTTGTTGGGACACACGATCACCTCTAGTCGTCCTTCAACGCACTTTGATGGCACGCAGTTACGTGGACGATATTTTAACGCCAGTTGTACTGCCTATGCTATCAAGTCGTCCAGGTGCCATTTATCAGCAAGACAACGCTCGTCCACATACTGCGCGAGTCTCACAACAATGTCTTCAAGGATATGACGTACTCCCATGGCCTGCCAGGTCACCAAACCTCTCGCCAATAGAGCACGTCTGGAACGTGCTTGGAAGGCAACTGCAGCCGTCCCTTGAATACTGAGGAATTAACTGCCCAGTTGCAAATATGATGGCATGATCTTCCGCAGGAGGACATAGGTGACCTCATTGATTCGATGCCACGCCGTGTTTCGACTTGTATAGCTGCCAGAGGTGGATTTACCACTTACTGATTTGTAACCTTTTTCATGCCATATCATCTTAATAAAATGATCTGTTCTTCTGAATTTGTAATCATTTGCTTATCTCCTCATACACTACCGTTTCCTTCTGGGTGCATATATTTTTTGTGACAGTTATTTTTAATAATAAATGGACCGAAATTATTTCAATGAGTGCCATGCAGTTTTAAAAATTACTATAAAATGATCGCTGAACTTTATCTCCTTTCACCTTAATTTGGTTAATGTCTTTCATCCACAAACAAAAGATTCTGTATCCCATATCTCATTTTGTGCAATGCCCACAATTCTGTTATTCTTTTATGACCTACACTTAAAATGCTTTTCCAGTCAATAAAACAGCATAGTGTCGTCAATGTGACGGGAATGTCACCGAGTCTTCATTCTGACTATCATTAATTTTTATTTGAAAACATTTCCAGGATGTGTGGTATATGCATAGAGTCACCAAAATATCTCTTTTAAAGAGAACATGTCCTATTTTCATCCCTTTTTTTAATTCCGACATTTTTTTACCTCTTGTCCCTTTAGTTACATTTTGTCCATTCTTCTTTTATCTTTTTTTATACATCAACATCCTCTTTTGTCTATAAAAAAATTTATATCAATTATTACCTATGTCAACTCAATTTTCAAGGAACCCAAGAAAAGCTTTGCTTTTAGAGTGGTGGTTAGGTTTTAGACGTAAGCGGGTGTTAATATAGCAGTATGTATTTGAAGTCATTGTTTTGTTTTTATTTACGTTTTGTTTTTATTTGAAAAATTGAATTATATTTAAATAAGAACGTTCATTTTTCACAAATTGTATTTTTATTTATGCAAGAAATATAAATTATTTCTAATAGGTATGAATAAATATTATTTCCATACGCTTGGTCTATCTTTTTTTTTAAAGTTCGCTCTATATACTTTCAACATCTTTCAACCCTAATATGTATCCATTTCATAAAAGAAACTCAAGTATATATTTTTTCTCATTTAATTTAACTATACCATATAAATAACTATTATTGAAATATATCTGTAAACACGTGAAACCTGTGACATTTGCGTGCTCAGATTTGAAAGAGTTCAAAATTAACGATTTTATGAACATTTTTCCGCATCTTTTAAGTAGAATGTAATCGGGCACAGACGTATAGTGGGTATTTTTCCAAGACGGCGTCGGAATTGTGGCGACAATCTGTCGCCTGTCTCGAGAAATAATAATCGGACGAGACGGAACTGCGTTAAGAATAAAATATGCGTTGGCTCGCGCAAAAAGTCAACAATGAGGAATTTGCACATGTGGGGAAAATGCTCATTTCTATTTTTTATTAACAGATTGGTTATCAAATTGTTCGAAAACACCAATTAAAACGTATATATAGATCTAAATAATAAGAATTTTAAATTTAAAATAAGCGAAAAGTGTTGAAAAATCATGTGACCTCAAAACGCTACGTGATTGGTTCTGACGTCACTATGCACCATGCTTCAATGTTTACATTTGTCTAGCGCGAGATTTTACGTTTCCTCCTCTTAAACTAACATTTTAAAATCATATTTTTTTTCTAATTTGGTTTAATTTTTCTAATTTTAGTTTGTGGCTATTGTTTATTCCCCCTTTTTTTTAAATTATATTCTATCGTCGTCTTTATTCTTAGTTTTATTTCTGTTTTGTTTACCATGGCGTTATTACCCGGTTTTGCAAAAGGGCAATCTGACAACCTGCCTAAAATAGATTCATTTGCAGTGTTTTCCTTTTTGGGAAATAATCCAAGTTTTATGGGAGCAGAAATACGAGGATTTAAAGTTCAGAGGGATGTATATATTTGTTTGCATTTTTTATTCTAGTTATGTAATGTAGATTGTAGAACGCTGACGTGCGTTGTACTTTACACAAACTTTAAAGTTACACATTGTTTATGCGTATTATTAAATTAATATCGTACTCTAAAAGTTTAATAAACAGCTTCTATTATTATTCATTCATAGTACATGTTTAATTTTGTAGAATTAATTAGCTCTGCAACATTACAAGTAGTGTCTGTTATAGGATATTTAGTATTTTTAATTGCGTATTAAAAAGTTGACAGAAATTAAAAACACTACCAAATTTACGAATGTGTTCAGTGTTCTGCATTCATATCATAGAAATATGTGTATTTTAAATGGTAAAGGAATTATAATAAATCTGAACTATGCATGATAATTAAACTTTTGACTAATCACATACTAAGTGGTGCAAAGAAACAAATGTTTACTACTCAAAATAATTTTAAACAATCCTCTAACTCCATAATTTTGTGTTTTAAAAACACATTTTTAAATTAATGCTTTAGTACTTAGAAAGTTACTTTTACTTAGATTTGGACGATAAGGCTATGGAGATAATGTTGTAGGATATGTTCAGGTAAAAAGGGATGGAGACATCTGTACAGTCAATGCAAGGGTGACACCAGAGCATAATGTCACAAAAAAGACTTACAGTGTGGAACTCAAGTTGAATGAAAAGGAAGAAAATGTCCTTTCCGTCCAATGCAATGATTGTGCAGCATCTTTGGATGAGTTCCTTTATGTATTATATTTAATTTTATCTAAAAGTTTTAATGATAGTGTGTTTGGGGTAGATACAATAGACCATCCATGGTTAGCTTTCCCCGCTTTAAGTAATTTATAAATAATTAGAAATACTTCAGCAGTTATAAAAAAATCTTTTTAATACAATACTTTATACATTTTATGTAAAAAACTAGCACCCAAAACTAGTGTAAAAAGATTAATTAAAAATAAACTTACAAAATAATTAATATATTTTATGCTTTTGTCACATTTTGCACACAAATTGTATTTATTTTAAAATTTCATCACCTACCCCCAACCCAGCATCTGGTGAATTCCATTGTAACGGACGTTACATTCACACACAAAATAAATAATAGAAAGATTATGAGATGCATATTAATGCTTCAAAATAGGAGAGTATTATTTTTTCCTGATAAAACCAATTCCTGATAAAAACTAAAGATAAACTTTACAGGTTTCAAAATTTATTTCTGGTGTATTTAAGCTGAAAAAAAAAATCTTTAATGTAACGGATGCTACATAAAATGGAACATCATTTGTACTATAGCATCATAAGATAAAAAAATCTGTGAATCTATTATGTAAATTTGTTCAAAAATTTTTAAAATAACATCACAAGACATGCCTGTAATTTATCAGAACCTTGACATAAAAAATCAGTCATTTTTTTCTGTAATAAAAAATATTAAAACTATTTGTAACAGATGTTACATATAATACATGATGCTGCAACTGTACCCTTAACTAGGCTATTTATATTCAAAACAGTCACAAACATGCATTTATTTTACTTTTATAGTTTTTACATTAATATTAAATTTACTCCAATTAAATTCAGTGGCATAATTTACGTAAGTAATAAGGTATAAAAATGATAATTTTACTTGCTAAAAAAACTTACAAATAGATATTTTCCCATTACATCCCCTACAAAACAAACTTAATATAAGGAAAAAGCAATAGTACGTTCTAGTTCTAGAGGTCATAAGCTTTCCAATGATATATAACACTTAATAATTTGTTTAAAATGATTTTCTTTCGTAATGGTTTCTTGTTAGGTGGAATTCACCATCTGGAGAATATAACTCATAACAAAACTCGTTGTGTTTACAAATATATTTAAATATTTATTTAAGTGGAAAATGTCAAAACTTGTATTTTAAATTCATATTTGCTGCAATGATTTGGCAAATCATCTGTATCACATTAAAACTCACAATTATAGCTAAATTAAAAAATTATTGAATGAGGATTTTTTTTTTCCGTCGCGTTTCATTGCAACTGTCCATGATTTCCTTTTGACATTATCTGTTGGAACACTAAAAAAAAGCTTTCCAGGTGTATTTACCGTTGTGCTTGTGCAGCAAGGTACTAAACAATATTTAAAATTTTCTGTAACACACTTTGACATCTTAAAAATAAAGAAAAAACACTAGATATCAAACTCAAACTACGCAACACAATCCAAACACCGAAGTAAACAAATTCGCCATAGTGCATTGTGACGTCACATGTATCCGCGTAGGAAAAGTAGCGTTTTTGAGACAAAGTAAATAGTGCGCGTTTAAAAACAAATTATGTTAACTTTTAGAGTTCTAAAACTAAAAAAAAAAGATGTTTTCGATCATATTTTTCTATTTTCTATATCATAAATGTAAAATAAAAAAACGTGCAAATTCCTCATTAAAGGCTCGACTTGGTTCGACGCGATAAGCGATACCCGCAGTTTTTCCTGATTAGTGTCCACTTCGTTACTGAGTCGGTTTTGCATCGCCTCTTTGGTCGAGGGGACTTGCTAGCCATGTCGTAGCTACGATATATTTGTGAACGTAGAAAAAAGTAAAATTACTTCGTAGGTAATAGGTTTTTTCTTTAACCTTTCAGTAGTAACCTGAAAATTATCAGACGCCAGTGGTATCCCTGGGTCTAACAGGCGAAGGAAATTTTTTTAAAAAAAATTTAAAAATACATAAAGGCTAATTAATTATTGAAAATAGTTTTAGAACATCAAATGAAGCATATGATAACAAATAAAGAAATCAATTTTATTTTTACATAATAACGACTGATTACATAAAAAAAATTTAAAATACCGATACAAAAAAAAAGTTATTAGAATAAGAAAAATCTAAACATTGCAGCTGCAATTTTGACATCATTGTTACATGTTTTAAGCAGATACACACTGAACATCAAATTTACACTTCAATTGAAAACCTTTTTTCAAAGTAGACAGGTCCATGGTGAAAAATACTAACACGAGGGATAACCTTCGGTCTATGAAGCCAAGACTGCTTTTTGAGACCTGTTTGTCACTTCAATTTTGGAACTAAACTAAGGTAGGGTCAAGGAATAGGCTTTCCCACCTATTCTACTTTCTTGCGGCCCGCAGCAGCTTTCAATAAAGTAATAAGGACCTCATCCCATTGCTAGTTGTGCAGGCCTGCTTTCTAGTCATTTATTTTTAAATTTAAATTTTAATTTTAATTTTTGTTTTGGATAGCAGAACAGAGAATCATGGTGTAGATAAAATATATTTCTCTGACACAGTAAACTGTAAAATCACCTTGTATTCAAGCAATTGAAAAAAATACTTTATTTATTATGCAAATATACAAATCTGTTCAATTTTAATTCCTCGTTAGTGCACGGGATATTAGGAAAAAGTTTCATTGGAATAGCGGAATGTTTTTGGAGCAGAATAAATTAATATATATATACTAGTATATAACCCCCGTCAAAAATGACGGAATGTTGATCAGCGTTTCAAGAGGGGATTCATCATTTTCATCGGGCTTTGCTGAAAACTGTACTTCAACAGCAGTAAACAACAAAACTAAACTAAACTAAATCAAAACTAAACCAAAACTGTTTCAAAAGTGAATGACTCACCACACAGCAGGTATTGCTGAAAACGATACTTAAATAGCAGTAAACAACAATAAAATAAAACAAAAATAAAACTTGAAACAAAATTTAATTAACATTAAAATTAAACATTAAAAATGAAGTTATCTAAAGGGAATATGAAAAACCATGAAGTAGAATGAATTCGAAATTCAAGTGAATGACTCAATTGAAGAAATGATTCTTTTCAATGGATATTTTAATTTGAAGATATTTCAAAAACTAAATGGTTTTGAGCTAGGGTGTTCACTTGAAATTTTAATATTTTTTAAAGGGCTTTCAAAATATGTGGGATTATAAGGGCTTTTGTGGTATTATTTTCCAAGAAAAATTTAAGAAAATGGCGTCGCAATGTTAAGATGTTCCCGACTTGGTCCGTCCCGGAATGGTTACCTACACTTTTTCTACTCTAGGCTTTTATATAAGTAAAGAAATATATATATATATATATATATATATATATATATATATATATACACACGTTATTTACTCCATAGGAAATTTTTCCTGTTATTTCTTTTTTTTGTAAAACTTTTTCTTTCAGAATCAAATAAATGAAAATTTGAATTTCTTTTATATTAATGTTTTAACTAGTTATCCTGGCAAAAATATTATTGTTGTAACGACATATTTTTGGATCAGAGAGAACATTTTAAAAATATTTATTATCCTATCGATAGTAAAATTTCCTTTTTACATAAAAATTTTTTTTTCTGAAGAATTTAATAACTGAACATTTAGGTTTTTTGAATTGTAATTCCACTTTTTTGTACGGGCACTATCAAAGAATTTTACTGTAGTTACAGAATTTTTGTCACATTGGAATTTAAAATTGCTTTCTATTCGATCCATAGCATTTTCCCTTCAGAGAGAGAAAAAAAATGTTGAAAAATGAGCATTTTATTTTTAGAAGTATTAATTATTTTTCCATGTTGAGATGTGGTCCCCCCCCCCCCAAAAAAAAAAAAAAAAAATTACACCCTTTTGTTACCCCATGTCACCAATTTCTTAGTCAATTTATCCATTTTTGAAATAGTACACACGCGCCCTGTTATATACTTATACGAATGCTGTTGTACGCAAGCGCATTTTTTAAGAATTGAAATATCTTATTATCATGTATCAGTAACAAATAAAATTTAATCGCAGTCAGCTACCACAAGCAAACAAGAAAAATATGTCCCTTCGACTTACATCACCGTGAAATGAAGTTTCTTTATCCATTCCATTGAATAGCACATACTCTCCAACAACTGCTTAAAAACCCGATGAATTCCCGCTGCGAACAAAAACTGACTTTGAGCATTTTTACTTCAGACAACTCTGTTACTTAAGAGATACGTCATGTTGAATAAAGGAATAATAAACAAAATCCAACCAGGATCACAAGTTCTTTTAACAACAGGAGGTCTGTAATCGGTATTTCTAAAAATTCTATACGAATACGTCGGCAAAGCACTTAAATCCGATTTTTGCCATGCATGCTAATCTGCTATATATCACAGCGATTTCAGTTACAGCTCTCAGATTTCCTGACAGGTTGACAATAATCATTTAAAATTCCAAGCAACCCTTTAGCCGGTCTCGCTCAGGCGCCAAAGTCTGACACTTGGAGACAGGTTTAGATTTAAAGCTAAATGAATATGTCTGGTTATGGAAATATACAGTTCGGCATGAGATTAAAAACGTACTTTGCTCATTAAGAAATATATTTATTACAGTATAATTGTTTTTTGCTTGAAAGAAAAACCTGGACATGAATTAACTGTTCTCTTTCCAAAATGCGTTTACTGCGGTCAAAGTTAATTAACTTTCTGAATCTCTAGCTCAAATTTTTACCTACCGGATATCACTTTTGTGTCAAATTAGTGTCAGTATATACTACAGATAAACTCTGAAATATACTGTACATGAATAAGGGCTGAAAGTCTAAATAAAGTCCTTTATTCATTCTCCATAGTGTTTTTTCTTCTCTTTATGTATACCACTTTTATGCGAAGAGTGTTTGGGTATCTTTTATGCGAAAAGTGCCGCGAGTATCGGGTTAAAACTGCTTTAAGGTGTATAAAATACAACTGAAAAAAGCGCATATTTATTTATTTATTAATTTATGTTTTGCCTATAAACGGGCTTCAAATATTTTAGAAAAAAATAACATACACCTTATGTTTCTACGATGATTACATTGCTAGATACAATATTTTACACATTTACTATCTGTGTATACTAAGTTGTACTTTAATTCTATATTATTGCATTACCGTAGCTACGTAACTATTGCTCTTTAGATCTATTTACTTCCGATTTGATTTTTTCAGCATTCGATATCTTTAAAATGATATATCGTAAACTTATTTCAAGGTATATACTATAAGATATTTTGCAAAGCGTTGTTATATTTTTAACTGTAAGTAAAAACTGTTTTTTTACAGCATTGTAAACTGTCTTTAGGATTTTTTTTGATTTGGGATAAAAATCTGAGGTTATTTTCCTTCATGCAAAAATTACGAAAAAAAACTATTTTTTAAAAAATTTTAATAGCTATAAAAATTTTATAAATAAAATTAGTATAAATTCATTAGAAAATTATTTAAAAACGTTCCTTATACAGAAAAGCGAAAATATATGTGTACATAAAAGAGCGTCAGTTATTACATCTGATATATCGAAAACTAAAGACGCTCTAAATTTGAATTTAAATCTTTTCTACGAAAAATTTTAAGTCTTTCGAGTATTTTGATTCAAGAATAATAGTCTTCATGTAAAGATAAATTTGGTGAAAAAAAATCATTACAAAACGAGAGTAAATTAAAAAAAACCTTTCCTGAGTTTGGTGCACTTATAAGTTTTATTAGGGATCATCGTAATATTGCCGATACTGTAAAGATGGAGAGGTCTTGTCTAGAGATCATGAAGTAACCAGTTCGATTCCTTTCTACATGGTGTCGAACTCGTTACTACTATACCTCCCTACTACGTTCTGGGGCCTACTAGTTTATTTTATTTTAGAGCTAAAAAAAATAATATGGATTTATTCAGTTGAGACTCGTTATTTGGATGAGCTACAAACAAGTGGTTGCGACCAAGTTTTAACGAATAAGTTATTTTCTGTTGTTGTTGTTGCTTATGCCACTTGACCGACAGCAACATCAGATCAAGTCCCGAAGGCTATGGGCGATGAAGGCGTGGCTCCTGTTTTGACTGGCACCACAAGGGTCGGAGTCCGACTTCGCCAAAGGACCAGTCCCGTAATTTTAAACCGAGTCAAGTGACGAGACCAGAACACTTGACCCCGCATCTCCAGAGGTAATTTTGAGAACTTAGAGGACATTGAAACCACGACAGATTTTACGTGAACCAGTCGACATTAGTGTACCCTGCAGTGGATTTGTCAGCGACGAGCATCGAACCAGTGACTTTCAGATCACTAGCCCGCTTACCTTGCCAACTGGGCCACTGCGCCCACGGTATTATTTTCTTCCAAGTGGAAGTGAATGTGTTGTTAATTTTGAACGGTCGTAGCATATGCCTGGCTGTATAATTGAAAAGCACGCATGCGTTTTTGAGATTTTAGCTAGCGGGATGTTATTCAAAAGAATGAGAAAATCAAGTGACTGCAGTGCTTGAATGGTTATATAGAGGTGTGTATTGTTAGTTGAAATAAAGAGCATACAGACAGTCATTCAGTGATTGGTCAGACTAAATTAATTTACTCAGAGGACATTCAATGATGATTGTAATTTCTATTTATGAAAATACTAGCTGAAAACCCGCACTTCGCTACGGAGTATATTCAAATTAAATGCAACGGTCAATGTATGCAGTTAATGCCAAAAATAAATAAATAAATAAATAAAAAATTAATATATATATATATATATATATATATATATATATATATATATAAATATTTATAATAAGTACGACGATCAATGTATCCAATTGATGTAAAAAAAAAAAAAAACATATTTATAAAAAAACCGTAAGGGATATTTTTATAGACAAAATAAATGCAGAAGAAAATATTCAAATTAAATCTAATAGGACATACTAAAGAATATAGTACAATTAATATAGTACACTTTGAGGATCATATATTTTACTGCATTTTAATATTTTTTTGGATAATGTCCAATCGTCTGCCTCATTAGCAAGGAAAAAAATTTTTTTTGTCTATTTAATTGTTATGCACGTGACGATAAATTTATTTACCAGAATAAATTTAAGTACCAGAATTTAAGTACCGATTTAAGTACCAGAATTTAAGTACCGATAAATTTAAGTACCAGAAAAAGAAATCACGTGATCAGCATTCAATAAATTAAATTCTAAAAATGAATTTTTGAAAATTCACCAAAAATCAGAAAATGGAGGTAAAGATTCAAAAAAGGTTTCATTTTGAAGGAATTTTCCTGATCTTTCTCGCAATATAAATTTTATAACCCTCAAATTATTATTTTAAATGCAAACTGAAAAAAAGTTACAAAAACAGCTTAAAAATTTAATTTAAAAAAAATCTAAGAAGAATTTTTCAAAAATCTTTCTTAGTGCACCCCTACACTATAACAAAAATCGCCATGCAAAATTTCAGCCCTTTAGGTCCAGCGGTTTGGTCTGTGCGTTGTATGTCAGTGAGTCAGTCAGTTACGGAACTGTTTTATACATATAAAACAGATAAAAATGTTAATTTTTTGTCTACTGAAAAAATATTGCTCTGATTAATATCTACGTTTTAGAAACGTCCAAAATACCTGAGGCTGGAATGTCTTTTATTACAGTTAAAAATCTTGATAAAAGGTGAAAGAGCATTTTACGCGTACGAAAATAAGAGTCACAAATTCTTAAAAAATCCTATACCTCTTTCCCAATATACGCGAGGAATTCAAGTTTAATAACTAGTGGGTATGGATTTGGTGAAATTAAAGTAAGAGCTATACAGAGATTTCTCAAAGGCTTCTTCAACTCATATCCAGTATCTAACGCATGCACTTTTCACGCTTTCTCAAATCTATATATATAAAACACGTAGGTATGCGGCACAAAAATCGACGATATTTCTACACTCCGAATGGCAACGGCTGTCACTACCAGATGTAAACATTAGCGGCCATCCGCAATTTGCAACCGCGTGTCAACATGGATTTACGCACTGAAATCAGTAATGTTCGAAAGCGTGCTGCACGATCAAGTGAAAATTGGGAACAGTCTCAAGAAAGAAAGCGAAGAAATAATTCATTAAGGGAGAGCCGTGAAAGACAGAGCATAAATAATCGCGAGGTTAAGCTTAACCGTCGCCGGCATAGCAATCAACAACCAGTAATAGTTAATTTTCTACACTTTTTTCAGTACTCGCCGAATTTTTAGTCCATTTTATAAGTGAAGAAGTTTTCACAACAATTTATTATTTGATATGATTAAGTGTAGATATCTGAATTGTGCACAGTAATACATACAGAGAGTGATGTAATCAACACTATATTTTAAATATTTCCCCAACAATTTCTTATTTGTTGTAATGTTAAAGTATTGATATCTTAATTTTGAAAAATAGTACATACAAAGAGGGATGTAATTTTTAAAATTATTGATGTTGGGTTTCCAAGTCTTATCTTGAACTCTGTTCTGAGGTAATGGAAATTCACATTTTTTGATATCGATGTTCTAGAATCAGCCTTATAGAGCCTTATATCCTTTAACAACGTATATTTATGATGACAGGTAATGGTAACATTCCTTACATATGTTACTTTCAGTTGCGTTGTTTTGCAAAAGCAAATATAAAACTAAAAGCGACCATGCTGGTCGCGCAGCGGCTAGTTCATTTTAAAACCTGCGATCCAAAGAATGCGTTATGAATTTATTTTTCTTAACTTGTTTACTGTAAGTAAACAATTTAAGTTGTTTACTGTTAGAAAACAATTTTAAAAAATGCGCCAATGAATATGGAAAAGGATTCGAATTTTTATACACTTAAGGAATTCTTATTTGATGTGAATACCCGTCGAGTTCGATCATCCTCAGGAGTTTTGCTAGAGTATGAATAATAGTACATGTTGTAATTGTACGTAGAAAGAGGTCTGATATTTAAAGTACAATATAGTAGATAAAGTGAGTTTGTTATAGGACATCGAGGTAATAAACTTTACTTCAACATTACCCCGTAATGCAAACTTTCTGGATATGTTTTAGGGATTAAAGATAGAGCAACAGCCAAGAAAGCATATTTGGTTAGTTGGTTGGTTGGAGTTTAATGGCGCAAGGTCCAGAAAGGATATGCTGCGCCAAACACATGGTGAAACACGAAAAATATCCCAGTCGTATCATACAGGTCGGTAATTTAAAACCATAGTCCTGTGTAAACATGCTAAAAATATGATTTATAAAAAAGTAATGATATATAAAGATGATACAGACGATGATATATAGACAAACGATATAGAGGGTTATAAGAACTATGAAGGATAAAACAGTCTTATACGTATAAAATGTGACAAATACCGTAATAAAACAGGTGACATGGATGCTAAAATACTTTCGACAACTACAATAAAACGTAAGTGATGAAAACTGCGATAAAAAACAGTGATTTATAAAGAATGTTTAAAAGCCATGCATAAAATGTAAATTAAAAGTCATGCATAAAATGTATATGAAAAGTAAAGTATACGAAAACTAGACATAAGTCAGTTACTAAAAACCAACGAAAGGACAAAACTAGACAAAAACTAGACAAAAGTCAGTTACTAAAAACCAACGAAAGGACAAAAGTTAGAAAGCATATTTGAATTTCGTATCTAGGAGTCTACGACTGGGATGACTGTTCCAAATTTAAAATTTTTATGAGCAGAAGACGGGGATCAGAAATAAGGCTTAAGAAAAAGTTGCTTGTAAATTCCTAGGAAGTGTGTATGTATAGCAACGATTTTTGGCCTAACGAATGGAACAGCCCTTTAATGAGCATACTAGATTTCGAAATCGTACTTGAAATCAAAGCGGACATATATTATTAACCATTTGGAAAGCGGAGGTAGAAATTCCGTCAGTATTTGCCGCATAGTGTTGACCTAGCTCCATATGCTTTTCAACTTTATAATCTATTTCTAGACCTTTATGATTAGAAAAATTCAATATAATTATAGTAATCCAAACTTTGTGATAAATACGAGATCATCAGGAAAATACTACGACTAAAGAGTGTCTGAATTCCCTGTAGGAATGTTAATGCCGACTACTTCATAAAAACTTGTTGGTACGTTGTGTTAAATTTCTTGTTCCAGGTTGTTCACAAGAAATATGCTAATATTTTGATCTATACCTTAATTACTGGACTATCTAAGAACACTTTACAAATTCTAACGCTATAATAATTTAATGGATTTTAGACTTCCTTCAAACGAAACTGAGTCTGGTTATGAATCCGATATTCAGTTAAGGTGTATAAAATGTAAAAATTATGGTATTAAAACCCTTTGAGGGGCGCAATTTTATTATTGTAATTTTTTTTTTAAAAAAGGTAAGAATGAGGTATAATGGTCCTAAAGATAAAAGAAATGTGATTAAAAAAAATTTAGCACCCCCCCTTAGGTAGAGGGGGCCGTCCTCACAGTGCGAACGGCGCCCGTGTAGGGCATTTGAGTTCGACCACAAAATTACTTTGTTTTACTCGAGCAAAAGCAAAAATAACTGATCTTATATCGTTATAATAATAAATATTTTACTATATAATTTTCAACAAACAGAAATTTGAATTTAATTTTTAAAATTTTTAAATTTAAGAAATTTTTCAAAATTTTAAATTCATTGAACTCAAAATATCAAAAATAAGATAAATCAAAAAATATAAAAATATATCAGAAAAATATATAAATGTCAGAAAAATATAAAAATGTCAGAAAAATGTGAGAAATATCAGTAAAATCTAAAAAATTAAAGAAATAAAAAAAACCTGATAAAATCGAAGCTTTTTTTGTACAATTTTAAATATTTAAGTAAAGTGTATATGAAACGAATTAAAAAAGATATTTGCAACAGAATATTTAACTAAAAAAATTAGCAAATAAGAGCGACTGATCTGAAAACAGCAAAAGCAGAATGAGCTATTTTTAAAACGCGCTTTAGCTATTTTCAATACCTTCACACGTGGGGATTTCCAGGAGCCCACCCAGAGCGGTCATGCTTATAATAATTGATTTAAATTCACTGAAGGTGGCCGGTTGCCGTTTGGAAACAATAAATCAGACATATTGTCACATCCTGATTAGTTCTGCCTGTTGAACCTCTGACAGAGGCCAACCTTAGCACACATAATGAATTCAATAGACCACTGTCGAATGCAGAAAGGTTGGGAACTGTAGGTGATAGTGCCCAGCACACACCATTGATACAGATGACAATACAGATGACAATACAAATGATAAAGTTTTCCTTTTCCAAAAACACCCCTAATTTCAGAGGGTTAACCATCTTTTTAATCCCCTTTACCCCCCAAGAAGCAAAACCAAATCGTCTAGAGGAGATAACATAAGGACAGCTGTGTTTGTTTTCCCTTTCCGGGGGGAGCCTGTATTTCAATGTCGTAGACGGGCGGCGTTCTCGCTGTGCGAACACCATTTAAAAGCGCAAAAATACAAAGAAATAAACGATTTTTTTAAGAAGTAATGACATGTCAGTATTAGTTGAGGCATGTTTATAAAATGTAGTGAAAAAATTAAAACATTTTAGGTTTTTAATCCTTAAAATAATTGAAAATAAAACCAACTATGAAACAGCGTTAACTTGCATTCATTGTGTTCAAATAAATGAACAGACAAATGTCTGGTGCTGCCATTTATTATCAGTTTAAAGATGTAAAAGTATTTTACAACCTTTAATTGAAAAAAAAATTGACATTTTTTAGGTTAAAAAAATTCTAGAAAATGTGTTCGCACAGTGAGGACGGCGCCCCTCAAAGGGTTAAACTACGTTCGATACCCAATTTTTTTAAAAATAAAAGAAATATTACATATTATTAATGATATTTAGAAATAGTATATAGGAATATGACGTTGAAAAATGATTTTTTTTATATATTTTTAATTTTTTTGACTATTGATAAAAAATTTAGACTATTTGATAAATATTTATAATATTACCAGTTTTTTTGTGGACACGTATGCGTTAAGGAACTAAAAATGTTATGAACTGAAATCTACTGGGAAATAAAATACGTCATCTATGTCCACCTTAAAAATACTATATTATTGACTTTTAGAATGTTTTCTCTATTTTCTATTTTATAAACGGCTGTAATTTTTTAAGGATATATGTACCTAAATTTTTCGTTCTAAGAATCCCATGGCATATATTTAATTAAATAAAATCAAAGCACATCGATATTTTTGTGAAGGGAGAGTCCTTGGAATTAAAGACAGTATAATTTTCATTGAAAATAAATTAAGAAAATTTGTCTCAACACTGTGCTCATTTTTAATAATATGATCGATTAGAATTTTAATACCTTGAACTCTGATATCGGATACCTTTTCAGTTATCTTAAAGAGCAAATAAATGGATACCCGAGAAAAAAAAGAAATTTCTATCCAAAACGAAAATTTTTCTTTAATTTATGGGAGGAATATTTAACCAATATCTTAATAACTAGAAGAAAAATATCTTTTATTAAATTTTCATATAAAAATGGAAAATTTTTTGGTGCTTGAGATAATAATATATTTTCGATTTTTATCTGTAGCGAAAAATTATTTTTTTTGAAGTCCCAGATTTTTACGAAATATAAAACCATCCAAGTTAAAATAAAAATAAAAATAAAAATTGGAAATATTCTTTAGGATTTATTGAACTTTTTTTATATTTTCTTATTTGCATTCAAGGCTTATTTTTCTCATAATTATTCATGCTTATACAAATATCTGTGTTTGCAGTAAAAATGGTGTCAAGTCCAAAATCGTAGTTTTGAGAAAAACGGGATTGAAAAAAAAAGGCTTTGTAAAGTCAGCTTTTTTAAGTTTAATTTTTAATTATTTTCTTTAAAGTAAATTTTTCCAATTTTATTTTTGTTGAGTAAAGAGTTTTAAATCCTTGATTGAGGCATAACCCCTTTAACACTAATATGCTTGTGTTTTGTTACACATATCCCAAAATTTCCCTGATGAATAAAAATATTTAGGAGTGGAATTGGATTTGGATTTCTTTACTCTGCAGTAGCCCTTGATTTTTAAAACAATCCTGGTTTGGTGTCTTATTTTAGCCCATTTTGGACTTGTTAGGTTATTAGGAAAGATGACTAGCAGAGTTGTAACATCAAACTTTATTTACAGCAGCAACTATACACATTTAGTAAAAGTTTAAAAAGAGGAGCGCCTTATTACTGACCCCTCATGTAAACACATCCGCACGCCAGTGAGACAACAGGCGAAGTGCGAACAAAGTACGCTAACCTTGGCGGTGGCTGAGATCTATCGCAGCCTTTGGCAACAAAAAGGGAATGAGAATTGAATAGCCCAACAATGCCCCATTTCAAGGCTCATTACATGTTCACAATAAATTATAGAGTTATAGAACATCAATACAAATCAAAATGAATAACATTTGAAAAATTTAATAAATGCAAGAACACAGCTTAATATAAAAAATAGCTTAAGGTAAAAAAATATTACACTAAACACAAGTTAATCCTATCAAGTTACAAAAATTTTTATGCTTAACTCAAGTCAAACCTTCCGTGAGCATATCTGCAGGCATGCTATCAGAACGTAAATAACAAATATCTATTTTGCCTTTTTAAAAACTTCACGCACAAAATGATATCTGATGTTAATAGGTTTTGTTTTAGCATGAAAAACAGGATTCCTCACAAGTTTTTGAGCAGATTGGTTGTCACAAAATATAATGGTTGGTTCATCAACAAGTTTTGTTTAGAGTTCATTCAGGAAACGTCTGGTATGAAACGTCTGGTGTGAACAGCTTCCTTCGCAGCATTGGCCAAAGCCATGTTTTCAGCTTCTGTAGTAGATAATTCAACAGATTTTTGTTTCCTTGACTCCCATGACAGAGCAGCTCCTCCAAATATGAAAACCAGTCCAGTAAAGGATTTTCTATCGTTAACATCTGAAGCCCAATCAGCATCGACGAAAACTGTAGGAGCTTTTCCAATGGGCTGGAACAGGAGACCACGGTGTTTGGTTCCTTTCAGATACCTCAGTATCTTTTTTGCAGCTTTCCAATGAGATTTGCCAGAGTTATTGTTAAACTGATTCAAAAAAAAATTAACAGCGTAGGTAATATCAGGTCATGTTCCCACAGAAAGATGCATCAGTGAACCAATTAAAGAGCGATAAGGAATGTTTTTCATTTCACAAATTTCTTCATAATTTTTGGGGCACATTTCCTTGGAGAGTTTAACACTGTTATCAAGAGGAATTGAAACAAATTTTGCATCTTGCATGTTGTAGGAATTTAACAAGTCCTCATGTACTTTCTTTGATGCATCTAAACACTAATATCATTTTGCATAACTTTAATGCCCAAACAATAATGCAATTTGCCCCGATCCTTCATTTTAAAAGAAGCGGCTAACTTGTCTCGAATAGAATCGTAATTCTTCTTACTGTTAGTGGGCACTATCAGATCATCAACATACACAAGAATAATTGTTTCAACAGTTGAAGTCTTTAGATGATAAACACATTTGTCAGCATTTAGACATGAAAAACCAAGAGATTGCAATTTCTCATCAAGCTTCTTATACCACTGGTGACCTGATTGTTTTAGTTCATACACTGAACGCTTTAGTAAACACACTTTATCATCGTCTGCACTTTGAAAACCTTCAGGAATTTCCATATAAATTTCCTCCTCTAAATCACCATTGATTTGTGCCATGACGAAATCTAGTTGATAGGCACACAGTGTCTTTTCAACAGCATAAGCGATAGCAGCTCTTATAGAACCTAGTCTAGCAACAGGAGCAAAAGTCTCATTGAAGTCGACTCCAAGCTGTTGAGCACAACCCTTGGCAACGAGACGAGCTTTCTGTTTCTCCACGGTTCCCTCAGCCTTGTATTTGGTTCGAAGAACCCAACGACATCCAATAATTTTCTTATTTGATGGTCGCTGTACTAATTTGCATGCTCCATTTTTAACTAGTGCTTCATATTCGTCTTTCATGGCTATCTTCCACTCTCCGGCATTATTTCCATGTAATGTTTCATCCACAGAAAGGTGCGTGTCACCTTCTTGAACTAAATTGGTTTCTTCATCATCCTTGACATTTTTATAATGATATACTTTTCTTGGTATTCCTGGCAATCCCGTCTTTATTTTCTTAGGGCGACCGGGTCCCCATTTAGGCTGTAGGGTAAATTCCCTTCTCTCTTCATCCGTCTCAGGATTAGCTTCAGTATTCAGCTCTTCATCGCCACTTTGCTCATCAGGAAAATAATCTTTTTCTAAAGATTCTAGCCCTTTATCGGGCTCCTTATCCTTATTTACTTCTGGAAAGAAAATTTCTAGTTGATGATCCTCATAATTAGAGCAATTTTCGAATTGGTCGATGAACTTAACATCTCTGCTGACGAAGAATTGATTCAGGATCCCAGAATCTATAAGCTTTATCTATGCACTCTTTCGAGAGATTGTCAATTTTTCCCCTTTGCACTTTCTTGTTCAGAGCAAACGCTTTCTGACCGAAATTACGTAAATGTTTTAAACTTGGCTTTCTGCCAATAAACATTTCATATGGCGTTTTCGCTTCTTTCAAGGCCGGAGTAGGACAACGATTTTTTATGTAGACTGCAGTGTTTACTGCTTCTGTCCAGAATTTATGAGACATATTAACTTGAATCAACAAACACCTCGCCAGAGAAATGATGGTTTGATTAGCCCTTTCCGCTGTTCCGTTTTACTCAGGACTATAAGGCGCCGATCGTTCTCTTCGAATTCCCATTAATCACAAATCATTATCGAATTCTTTCCCCATATATTCTAGACCGTTGTCAGTTCGGAGGGTTTTTATTTTGCAATTCAGCTTGCTTTCAACTGATGCTTTGTATTTCAGGAAAGCGTCCTTGACGCCATCTTTCGATTTGAGAAAGGCAAAATGTTTGAAACGTGATTTGTCGTCAGTAAATGTGGCAAAATAAAGTGAATCACCAAATGATTTTATTCTCATGGGGCCGCAAAGACCTGAGTGTATAATATTTAGCGATTCGGTGCTTCGATATTCGGATTCCTTGGGAAAAGTGATAGCTTTTTGTTTCCCAAGAATACACACTTTATAATCAGAAATACAGTCTTTTTGTTTAAAAGACAGTCCCCTGACCATATCTTTAGACTGAAATTTCTTTAAATCGGCTTCATTTAAATGCCCAAATCATTGATGTCATTGTTTAATTTCACTCACTATGTTAACAAATTCGAAAAAGGGGTTTACATAAAAAAAAAATCTTTTTGGCGATAAGCAGTAAAAGTTACTTGGTTGCGAGAATTAATTACTTCAGCATAGTTCTTGAAAAACTTTACAGTGAAATTATGAGCAGTGATTTTTGAAACAGATATTAAATTATGTTTTAAATCAGGAACAAACAGCACGTTTTGTAATTTTACGGCTTGTATTTCATTTCCTTGAAGAAATTCAAATTTAACAGTTCCTATACCTATAGCTTTGACAATTTTATCAGCAGCTAATTTAATATCAACATACTTTTTGTTAATCCAAAAACAATGATTCGTCATGACAGATATGCAAAGTGGCACCACTGTCGAGGCAAAAATGCGTTCATGAAATTTTGGACTGTCTTCGGGAGCGGTAAACATGGTCACTTCATCTTTATTTTCGTTTTCGGCAATCATCCTAGATTGAGGATTGTTCTTTAGCATCTTGTTTCCAGTTTTCTTACGACATTCTGAAGCTTTATGGCCATAGATGTGACAATAATTGCACTTGAGAATTTTTGGAGTTCTCACCTGATAATTTCTGCTGCTACTTGAGTTCGGGTTCTCAACTTTCGTTTTTGGTTTGAACCTGTGAGAAAAATATGCCTTTTGCGATTCAAGCACGTACTTGTTTTTACGGGCATTCCATTCCTCTATGAGCTTGATTTTTAGTATTTACGGTTTCGGAAGCTCATCTCTTGATTCAATTGCGCATCAGAAATTTTCAAAAGTTTCTGGAACGCTGTACAGGAGGATTATCGATATTAAATCATCGGCGATTTTAATATTCATCTTGTTCAGCCTATCAACAGTCTTGAAAAATTTGTTTAGATGGTCTGACATATCGTCGGAACCCTCCATCTTTCGAAATAACAACTGTTTCAGAAGAGTAGCCTTTTTCACAGGCCCTTTCAATTCATGCAGAGCTTTCAATTTATTCCAAACATCTGCTGAAGTTTCGTAGTATTTAACGTTACAGAGTTCGCTTGGGCTTATCGAAAGAATGATATCGGCTTTCGCTTTCTGGTCTTTTAGAATCCAGGTTTTCAGGAGTTGTTCCTCAGCGTCTTCAGCCGGTTTTGTCTCGATTCCGATAACATAGTCCCAGTGATCGTTCTTCACAATTATAGCTTGTATCTGCATCTTCCAGGTGTTGTAGTTGCTTTTCGACAGCTTCTCGATGTTTATCATTTGCGACATTTTGTTTCCGACTGAAGAATTTTTCTTGGAACGGGAAAAACAGAACAGAAATCCAAACTTTTCTTTTAGTGCACTAGATGCTTTCCTGGGTCCATAACCAATGTTAGATTATTATTAGGAAAGATGACTAGCAGAGTTGTAACATCAAGCTTTATTTACAGCAGCAACTATACACATTTAGTAAAAGTTTAAAAAGAAGAGCGCCTAATTACTGACCCCTCATGTAAACGCATCCGCACGCCAGTGAGACAACAGGCGAAGTGCGGACAAGTACGCCAACCTTGGCGGCGGCTGGGCTTTATCGCAGTCTTTGGCGACAAAAAGGGAATGAACATTGAATATCCCAACAGGACTTGACACCCTTTTCATAGCAAACATAGATATATGCGTGGATATGTGTAAATGTATAAAGGTGTACAATAATTTCTTTCCTTTTGATGTTATCCGCATAAACTGTGATATTTTGTTGCAAAGGAGACCATAGGCGTAGCGTGATTCTAACTTTTTTTTTCTGGGGGGGGGGGGGCACGAATTGAATTCAGTTTGGGTCCTCTTCCGCGCATCGACTGCCAGACTGTCCTTAAAATATAAAATATTATGATATTTTTAAAATCGAATAACAATAGAATTGATGTTTGAGTAGTATTCAAAAGTTATACAATGAGAAAAATAAATATAATATAAATAAAATGAGAAAAGAAATAGCATCGAATTTTTGCTATGGATCATATCATTGTTAAAAACTATGTTACGGCTAAAGACATAATCAGAATCTTTAAGTTCACAGTTAGAAAAAGCGGAAAAAAACACCTTTCTTAAAAGTTTTCTACAATTTTCCGATTTTAGATGAACTTCTATTAACGTTTTAATTTATTTCCAGTTAAGTCGGGGGAGCACGTACCTCCCCGTGCCCCCCCCCCCCCTCCCCGACGCTACGCCTATGAATGAAACACTAAACCAGATTTTGAGGAAAAGATGTTTATTCATTTTGTCACTCCTGATTCTTCAACAGAATTCGTAAGAGCTAATTGCCGAAAAAATTATTTTAATTTGATACTGAACTCTAAATTTTTAATGAACGGAATTAATTTTGCCTACAGATTATATCCCTATAATTCTTATAGATACACTATGCAGAATTTTTAGAGTGTAAAACTCATTCAGAAAATTATATATACACTGCTGGCCACTGTAAATGCAACACCCTGAAGGAAAAATGCAAATAACATGAAATTTACAACATGCATTAGTGGAGGTGAGATATGCAAATGATTAGAATTTCAGCGCAGACTCACATCACGCGCGCCTGTGGCGCTACTTCAAAGCGCTATTTAAGGCTTGGAGATTTCGACGATTTCAAGTTCAGCAATTATGTTTTTCTTGTGGTTTTTTTCAAAAAAACGATCAATTATGCCTCGTCGAAAACAGCGATCATCTTTTGATCAAGTATCCGAGTTCGACAGAGGAAGGATAGTGGCCTACCGAGATTGTGGATTATCTTTCAGGGAAATCGGTAGTCGTGTTGGACGAAACCCAACAACTGTAATGCGGATATGTGATCGTTGGATGCAGGAGGGTACGACGGACCGGCGTGTTCGATCGCATCCACCGCAGCGCACCACTTCACGTGATGACAGGCAAATTGTGCGCATGGCAGTGACGGATCGCTCAGTCACATCACGAACCATAGCACAGCACATGCAGTCTGTAACGCATCATCCAGTGTCTGCGCGTACCATTCGACGCCGTTTACAGCAGAGTGGTCTGTCCGCAAGACGTCCATTGCTTTGTCTACCCTTGACGCAGAACCACAGACGTCTCCGCCGCCAATGTTGCGATGACAGAAGGATGTAGACGGCAGAATGGAATGAAATTGTCTTTACTGACAAGTCACGCTTCTGTCTGCAACACCACGATGGTCGCATTCGAGCCTGGAGACACCGTGAAGAGAGGATGCTGAACAGCTGCGTTATGCACCGCCACACTGGTCCTGCACTGGGTATTATGGTATGGGGCGGTATTGGATATCACTCTCGCACACCTCTAGTACGCATTGCCGGTACTTTAAACAGCCAGCGCTACATCTCCGAGGTGTTGGAGCCAGTTGTCCTTCCTTACCTTCAGGGCTTGCCCACAGGCATATTTCAACAGGATAATGCGCGACCACACGTGGCACGCATTGTCCAACGGTTCTTCGTCAATCGCCAGATTGAATTGCTTCCCTGGCCACCTCGCTCTCCGGATCTTTCGCCGATAGAAAACATGTGGTCCATGGTTGCTCTACGATTGACCCAGATTTCATCCCCAGCTGCCACAGCAGATCAACTTTGGCAACGTGTGGAAGCTGCATGGTCTGCTGTACCCTAAGAACTCATCCAAAGTCTCTTTGAATCAATGCCGAGGCGTGTGGCAGCGGTGATCTCCAACAACGGCGGCTACTCTGGCTACTGATTTTGGCAGGAACCACACTTCACAGAAGTCTATAAATTTAATCATTTGATTCTTGGTCAACATGTTATCTACAAAATAAATTTTGTTGTGATATCTCTTGTCTTTCTTGGTGTTGCAATTTGGGTGGCCAGCAGTGTATTTATTGAGTTCTCATTCATTGTAAATCAATTTGCCTAAACATGAATGATTAGGATTCAATGAAACTTTTTAAACCTTTGCAAAAATCTATATCAAATCGTGCATATGCACGCATTTCAGTGTATTTGTGGAGGAAAATTGAAAACTCTCAGTGTATAAACTTCTTAATATAGCTTTGGAAACTTATATAATGTGTATCAACTTTAAAAATCGCATACTCACAGTAAATTGAAATTGACTTACTGACATATCAGGCGTATAAAATCTTTTTTAATTTATCACACAAAAATAAAACTCGACATACAAAGGAACGTTCAATTCAACTTTCCAAAAGCTATTTTATAAGAAAGTTATGTTATATGACTGAGCTGTGTTATTAAATTAAATTTTCTATAATCAAGAGCTACAAAACTAAGGACACTAAATACGAGGTTTTGGTCTTCAAAGTACATTTTTTTGAGCTATGGACATAAGTTTTTATTCGCTAAAGGGACGTACTAAACATTTTTGGTATATGATAATGAGATATAACACCGCTTTCTATTTTTTATAGCTGCATATTATGTCCCATATGACTCTCTATTCATAAATGTATTCTTGCTTTGATTCCTTTTCTAAAAGTCTACTGTACCTAAAAAGATAATTTTTCATTTCTCTTATCGTTGATTTTCAATGAGCAGTTTTCATCAATTCTTTACATATTATTTGACAATAATCATGCGTATTGTTTTACATAAACTTTGTGACTTTTGTGACATTATTTAATGTTTTGGTTCACTGTGGTTTGGTGCGCTACGGTCAACTTTTTGCTACACGAGGGCTAAATAGACCGGGACCTACAGTTTAAAGTGGATTCCGAACGTCTATAAACAGTGGATTCGAACCCACAGTATTTAAACCGAATGCTAGCCCCCTAGCAATTCGGCCATCATCTGGCTTTGATACCTGTGGTTATATGAATATGTTTTAGGTGTAGTCCAATTAGATTAGCTGTATACTCATGATCAGTTTTTGATGACATTTCAAATTCTTATGGTATTTAACTAACACAATCGATTTTTTGCATCTTCAGACCATATTATTTTAAATTTATAATCAAAATTGCTTAATATCTGGTTTTATGGAAAGCATTCCTTTGATTTATGCGAATTTTGCCTGTATCGGTTAAACTGTTATGCGTTTTGTTTTACATAAACTTTGGGACTTTTGTGACTTCATTTAATGTTTTGGTTCACTGTGGTTTGGTGCGCTAGGTTCAACTTTTAGTTAACCGTAAGTTAACCGTAAGTTCAGTTCTCTTGTTTTATTTAATGTTTTTCTTTCAACATATTACTGCGCTAAATGGTTCGAATTAGATTAAACGTTTCTGACTATTCTTTAACTGGGCAACGATACGTGTAATCTGGATTTGCACTTTGTTTATTTAAACCGATAATTTTTGTGATTTTATTTAGGGATGTTATGTAACTCGTTGTATAGACGTATCTTCAGATACTTTTGGACATTAATTTCCTCAAATTAATTTTTACATAAATTAGGTTAATGCAAGGAGGGGGGGGGGGGGTTTGTAGAGTCACTTGGTTCAGTATACAGTAAAACCTCGTTTATCCGGACTAACTGGGACCATAGGCAATCCGGACAATTGAAAATCCGGATAATCCGGGTAATATGGGTAATAAGCAAACCAAAATCCTTAACTCAGCAGACTTTCTGTTTATTACGATATAAAACTATGTTTTGTGACAAAATTACATAGTATTGTTTACAAGACATTTAAAATATAAAACTAACTTTTCTGAGTCAATCCACGTCAACGCCCTGTGACACTCTAGTAAAGCTTTCTTAAACTCAACAAAAATCATTTTATTACCATAAATTATTGAAGAATCTGTGCAGGAATTGTACATTGAATCAAACTAAAAAGTGAATATTTGGCGCACTTATAGTTACGTTCTTGCTATCATAGTTAAAAATGATTTGTAATGTGAACATTAAATTAAAAAAAGAAATGTCTACAAATGTGATCCGGATTATCCGAAGATCCGGATCACGAGAGCCGGATAAACACGGTTGTACCGTATTAGTTTTTTTATCAAGCCTATTTACTAAGCTTCTCCAAAGGGATCCTGTAGTTGTAATATGTAGTTGACAGTGGAGTAGTAGCTTCTATATTAAGCCCAGATTGGACATATACTGTGGTAATACTCTCTGGCAGCATGCGTTCATGTTATTTTAACAAAAAGTTGAAGACAGTGGAGTAGTAGATTCTATTTTAAGCCCAGATTGGACATGTACTGTGGTAATACTCTCTGGCAGCATGCGTTCATGTTATTTTAACAAAAAGTTGAAGACAGTGGAGTAGTAGCTTCTATTTTAAGCACAGATTGGACATATACTGTGGTAATACACTCTGGCAGCATGCGTTCATGTTATTTTAACAAACAGTTGAAGACAGTGGAGTAGTAGCTTCTATTTTAAGCACAGATTGGACATATACTGTGGTAATACTCTCTGGCAGCATGCGTTCATGTTATTTTAACAAAAAGTTGAAATCATTTGCGATTTTAGCATGGCATACAGTTTTGTTATCCTCAAAATTTAGCTTTTATTCTGTGCACTCACGACAAATTCATTTAAATACGATATAGTACAATTAATCCTCGAATTAAAATATCTCGTTGGATTTTCAGTATATTTAATTGCCATTATTTTTATTGATCAAATGCCGTATCGAAAAAAAAATCATACACTTGCAATTGCAAATGTGCAAGACCTAGCCTCTGAAAACACTAACATGTTTCGAAATATTTTTTCTTAAAAGGAATGAATATTTCATATCTATGCAAATAAAAACCGATTTTAGTGAAATTCAATAGCGCTTTTTTCCCTCAGAGAAGCGCGAAGGCGCCTAAATTTGATATCAAGTATTGGATTTAAAGAAATCAATTTCGGGATAGACGATCGAGGATACACAGGAAAAACCCTCGAAAAGCAAAAACCTTTCCGTATATCCAGCAGTCTTTGCACGTAGTTTTTACGGTCTTTCCTGTTTATTTTACGGATTTTGGTGAGTAAATTACGCAAGACTGTGGTTTAAGGACTTATTTTCCTATTTACTATAAACTCGATTTGTTTCACCTGAACGAATATGCAAAATGATTGGATTGGATTCGTGCCAAGGAAAAGTATTTAGAAATCATATCCTATTTATTTGATATTTTTGGACTGTTCTGATTTATCTGTTTATAAAAGCGTCTACATATACATGAATGTGAATATTTGATTATGTAAATAGGAACTTCTAAAACACTGTGTTATAGTTTCATGTAAATAATTTACTCTTTATAGATCGGTTTGCAATCGTGAAAGGGGTTAGTGAACTGAATAAATGATCACATAATTTATCATTATATATATATATATATATATGCAGGCAATATATAATAGAAAGTTAGCTAATTTTCTTGGGATAGCTGCAAACATCAACTGTTTCAAATGCGTTCTCCATATTTCCAAAGTAATTATGTGATATTTTGCAAATAAAAGTACTTTAGTTGTTCAATATATTCCGTGTCACACGACGGAATACATTTCATGATTCATAAGACCTGAAATTAATCGCTAACAAACTATATTTATTGCATACTGTGATGCAACTAAATAATAAATTACCAATGTAAGAACCAAGAATAGAACAATATGTATGTTTAAATTGTTATAATAACACAGATTGAGCATCCCTAATCCAAAATGTATGGTTGATGATGTATTTTAAATATTGGAAAATTCGCATTTATATTTTGAGATATAAGGAAATGGGACCTAAGTATGAATACAAAATATGTCGTATATGCTTTTGTGCGCATATCTGGAAGGTAACGTAAACAATATATTTAATTATTTTTTGACCAGTTACAAAATATGAGCACTGAACACCTCCTCAATTATTCTCTGTTTTTATCCATTGAAATCGTGTGCTCGTAAATACTGTATAAAATTTTTAGAATTTTTTCTTTATGTTACTTTTTTTAAAAACATTATCAGCTCTCCTATTTTTGATGCTGAACAGTAACTTGCGCAAGCGGCTTCACCATTCTCAACAAATTAACTGAATAATATATACTTATATTCCACTAGAAGATTCTCTGTTTCCATAACAAGTTTTATCGGGAAACCATAACTCCGCCCTTGCAAGAGGAAAATATCAGACAAAAAAAAGAAAAAGAAACAACAACACTAGAAGTGTGAAGAAAATAGAAAAAAAAATTAAAAAGGAAAAGGGGACACAAAAAGTGTATATACGTTATGAAATATGTCCTCACTTTCCTTGGAGATCAACATTTTTTTCCCTGCCCACGTCGGTTTATGGCTAGAACAGATGTTTATTTTTCTACAAACGATATCGATAAGTGAATACGTTAAAAGTACTTCATAAGTTTCGATGTCAAGGCGGAAAAAAAGGAATCAGAATCAGTGATAAAATTGGCACAGTATATTATATATGATTAACTTAACAGTTATAGTTTGGGAAAATCAGAATCAGATATGGAGATGAACAACTGGTAGAAAAATAAATGACGAAGTTTGCACCTCTTGCAATGCACATGAAATAACAAGCGTAATATGAACTATCACTATTTTTACATATAAAATTACGCATATATTAAAAAAGACTGATAAGTCTATATTATCTCCTTCCGTTTGATTAAGTATTTTTAAAAATTATATATGGGGGTTACAGAAATTGTTACAGAAATTGTTATGTTTTGGATACATAGCCCGTGCAATAAACGAGTGTTTATACACACACACAAATTTATACAGTGAAAATTCTATACACCCCTCTAAACGGTCATATTTTGTTCAGAACTGATTAAAACTTTAGAGACTAATGTTATAGACGTAACCTCCCCCCATATATATATATATATATATATATATATATATATATATATATATATATATATATCCAAGGAAAATCACATTGAGGTAAATCTTTATTTGCTTTCCCCTCATGTGTAACTTTTCAGTTTCAAATCGTATATATTTTTTCTTCTTTCATTGAACAAAATGCTACGTTTTGAGCTTTTAGTATGAAAGATTTCTTTTAAAAATCTTCTTATATAAGCTTTAATTTTCCGTTCAGTGAATGCGTTGATACTAAGCACAATACAGGGTGGTCATAAAAAAACTTTGCCGATATATGGACCTCTAGCGGCCATTCCGTTTTACACATTGAGATGAGGTTTCAGATATAGTTATTCAGAGCTATGAGCTTGGGATTTTGGGAACGGCAACAAAGTGGTACTCACGGTTACGGTTATAGGTACAGAGACTCGAAATTTTCGAATGGTAACGCCCACTTTTTTTCCGTCGCAAAATGCTCAGCACATGCGAAAACCCTAAATGGCGTTGGAACGGTACGTGTATCACAAAAAACGGACACGTTATGCACGCACAAAAAATAGCTCTGCGAACGGCCAACAAAAACACGATGATGACACCCATGTGGAAAATGTGTAATCCAAATAAAAGATTTCTTTTGTCCGACCTGTGTTATCACCAGTGATTGGTGTCTTGCCTCTGTCATATGCAAATTTCTTCCGTGCGCCCCGATCGTGTTTTTGTAAGCCGTTCGCAGAGCTGATATTTGTGCGTGCATACCGCGTCTGTTTTTTGTGATACACGTTTCGTTCTAACGCTCTTTAGGGTTTTCGCATGCGCTGAACATTTTGAACGGGAAAAAGTGGGCCTTGCCATTCGAAAAATTCGAGTTTCTATACCTATAACCGTAACTTTGAGCGCCACTTTGTTGCCGTTCACAGAATCCCGAACTCAAACTTCTGAATAACTATATCTGAAATCTCATCTTGATCGGTTGAAAGGAACAGCCGCTAGAGGTCCATATATCAGCAAAGTTTTTTTTTATGACCACTCTGTATAATGTTTAGGTGTTGCAAGACTCTACTAACCTTAGTTAAACAGAGCGAGGACCATTGGCGACCGCCAACTCCCGAAGACCGAACTCGGAGGGAGAGGCCTAGAGAGGGGAAAGCTATCACAGGCGCGTCACCTGTCTACACTTTACGATTACCGAAGAGGATATTTTTAGAATGTTAAAGAGGATGTCAGTTCATAATAATAATTGTCTTTAATTATATGTATCTGTGTTATGGTGTATGTGTAATAAAACGTGCTTGTCCTGGACCAGAATTTGTTCTTCAGTCCTGGGTCTTTCATGTTTGTGTAACAAAAGCTGGATAGCGAAGCACATTAGTTGCACTTGTGGGGCTCGTGAAGAACGACAGAAAGAGAAGAGATCGTGACTAGAAATTGTATTGGTGTATGCATACTACTTTAAAATAATTACAAGATAAAAATAACTTTTTATATACCATGTTTTTAAATTTTCTGTTAAATCATATAAACTTGACAATTCTATGTATAAATAAATACTTTTATAAATTTTTTTTTGATGAATTATCCCATCAACTTGAAAGAATATGAAGTTAATTGGAAGTTAATTTGCGTTTAACTTTTCGTTCCCGTCCCGGCCAATAGATGGCTGCACCAGTCTACAAAACAAAATTAACTGAAAATAACTGAAAATGAAATTAATTCTGCTTAAAGAGTGCTAAAATTATTAAAATAATGCATTGTCACCATGTTCTGAGCTATTCTAAAAGTTTCACATGTCTAGCTAGTCTGGAAGTTAGTTAAAAATGGATTGCAAGATTTGTACGGGACAAACACACAAACAAACAAGAAAGCAAGTTAATAAAAACATGGTAAAAGTGATGATGTTTTAATTACTGCATTGCAGGACAGAACTCCTAACGGTAAGTTCTAGGCAGTTATGTTAATCGTTTCGATAAATTTGAAACTCCATTGAGTGTGCGATAGTTTGCTGGTTTGATAATTATTCCTACTAGATATAACTCTTGAAAATATATTTAAAAAAATAAGAAATAGTTATTTTTCATGTGAAATTTATCATGTGAAACAATTTAGAGCAACACAAATGCGTATTTAAAATAGAACATTCACTTTTTGGTAGATAGATTGGCTTTGGAACGGTACTTTGGCTTTAGAATGAATTTAATTCAGCTTAAAGAGGGCTAAAAGTATTGAAACAATGCATTGCCATCGTGTTCTGAGCTATTCTAAAAGTTTCAAATGTCTAGCTAGTCTGGAAGTTAGTTAAAAATCGATTGCAAGATTTGTACGAGACAAACACACAAACAAGAAAGCGAGTTAATAAAATCATGGTAAATATGGGAAAATTGATGCATGGGTGGCCCAAATGTAAAGGAGACTTTTATTTTTTAAATGGTTTAATTTTTGGAATATGTGAATTTACAGGAAGTACTAATGATACATGAGCTACATATCCGCTACACATCATCGCCTTGTTTGTTTAAGAAAGAGTCCCAGCGCTTACTAGATTTTGGATATCTTGAGCGAAGAGCGCCCATGGTTGTCTGCGGATTCAGTCTTGAACGACATCCCGGATGTCAACATTGAAGCCTCAATCAATAGGCCGATGATGTAACAGCCGCAGGAGCGACAGGTCGGGGCTTTAAGGGAGTGATGGTCGAGGACTTCCCTGCTGAAGCACCGCAGCAAATTTTTGTCCAGGGTGGTCGATTCCATGGGGATGGCCAAGTGAACCTGAGCAGGTTTCCGCATGTCCCGTGCTCACACGTCCATTACGATATTCCCTAAACCATCTGAATACTGCGCATTGTGAAAGACTTCCCTATAAACATCATCTTACGATGATTAATTTCGGTTCCTTTAGCACCATCTGCCATCAAAAATTGAATAAAATGTTTAATCCCTCAATGGGTCTATTTGAACGAATCCATATCATGACTGTGCGTAGTCACCTTCCTTAAACACAATCAAACAGCACACTGACACATTCCGACGATAGCAGTTTTTGATATTGATATTCCCTAAACCGTCTGAATACTGCGCATTGTGAAAGACTTCCCTATAAACATCCTCTTACGATGATTAATTTCGGCTCCTTTAGCACCATCTGCCATCAAAAATTGAATGAAATGTTTAATCCCTCAATGGGTCTATTTGGACGAATCCATATCATGACTGTGCGTAGTCACCTTCCTTAAACACAATTAAACAGCACACTGACACATTCCGACGATAGAAGTTTTGTCCCCTAACATACAACGTCATATACTGGAACAAACGCAAAGCTCTGGGTATTTAATCACTGCCGCTAAAGTAAAGGCTCAGTTTCATTTGGACTACCTTTATAATGCAGTGCACTCTATATGAACACAACTAATTCAAATCAAACAAGATTAAATTCACATTGTAAAAGGAAAGCTTTATTACTGCGCCATAAAAGAAAAATTTTTGGATTTTATTTTTCTTATCTGTAGGGGGATTGAAAATTTTTTTATTTTACTGTTCATAAGCATTTTATAGTTACAAACAAAGAAAATCACCAAATATGTTTAAATCAATACTCAGCTTAAAGCCGTTGTTCATAAGCCGTTACAGAAGATATTATATTTCTCCCAATCTGCGTTTATATTACTATACGTCAGGACGGTAGCAGTTTTTTTTCTACGTAAATTGAACCATTATACATAAATAATCCAACAGATATAGATAAAAAAAATTATACTAAAATAGACAAAAAACAAACAGAAATCAAGCACTCTGGGCATCCACGCACCAACGGCAAGATTCTGTATAAGTGCCTGAACTGAACCATAAAACAACAGAGGTAACCGACAGGTCTCGTCATCAGGGAGCCTAACCATGTCAATTACCTCAAAGAGAACTTTCTGAATAGGATGCAGGTAAGCCCAAAAGACATCCCAAGGCCCTGAGTCCCCCAAAGAAGCAATTAGTCAAGAAGAAAATGAAAAGACAAACACAACTTACAGTATGGGCTCAACGCACCTTACAAGCAAGCACACAAAAATCCTAATGCAAAGTAATCGGTGCCTACACACCCCAATTGCGTGTAAAAATTTTATTTGTTTTCTTCATTATGGGGATATGAAGCTTCTGCGCTATCCTTTATTGAAAATGTTTTCTTTGCAGGATATGTTTTATGTTATAGTGATTTAGCAGTCTATGCTTGAATTTTAATTTTGTTTATTTCTATTGTTTACTTTTTACATTGAACCATTATATTTCACAGAACCGACAAATTCATTTGATTCACCCAAAAGGCCAAAAATCAATACTCAACATTGTTATGTACAAAAGGTGTTCACAAAAGAAATGTATTTGAGTCGGAATCAAATTAAATCATAAGGAATTGAATGAGTCACGTGGAATTAATAAACGTACATTGTAAGGTATTATGCGTTACCTATCTTGTATGATTTAAGCAGTTTAGATGATCGAAAATGATAATTTGTTCGAAATCTAGAATTTCTTGTTTAAAATGGTGAAACAAAAGTTAATCAATTAAATTGCAACCTTACGAAAAAGATTAACCTGAGCCATTTTCAACATTTAATTTAGTTGAAAATTAATTAAAAATGCGACAAAAGGAAGTTTTTATTCTTTTAAAATAACAATAAGTATTTTATATGGTTTAAAGTCGATAATGTAATAAAATCACTGATTTTTACGTTTTAATATACACAGAAAGTTTTTTTTATACTTTCTCATTATTTCTTTAAAAGTGATGCTATATGACAGTTTGCTTTAGGAATATTTTTCTTGGCACTCTTTCTTGCGTAATTCTTTCTTTTCCATGAAAGTTCTTATCATTTGATCTCCTCTTTATAGTGTAGAGTGGTATATATCTTCTTGATCAACGAAACAAGCACTCCTAAAAAGTTTCATAAGGGTTTGTTTTGAAGAGAGGAATTCAAAACATATCAGTTCTGGATGTTTGGAATACGAGTTTAATTAGTACTATCACTGCCGAATAGAAGTTAACGACTGGAAAAAAAATTCAATTAAAATAAAATGATCAAATACTTTTTTTCAAATTCCTCCGGGAAAGAAAGTGAATTATGACTATTATCTGAACGTGATACAGATACATAAAGTATTTATGCGAGATTTAAGTATGCACTTATGAAGTCAAATCATTAAATCGTGTTAGAAATCATAAAAAAGTATAATAATTCTGGATACTAATGAAATAGGATTATCGGAATGACGATTTGTCCAGTGAAAAATATGTTATTATACGTCGAATTCAATCCATATAATTAGGGACTTCACTTACAAATATTCTACAGGGATCGTATATTTCAGAACTTTAATCAATTAAATTCATTCATTGAAAAGTAATAGAAATGCAGAATATAAGTGTTATAATTCCATAATTACTTTCACTATTCAAGATCTTCGATCATGCATTCTGCAAAAATAATTATTATGCATTTATTTATACATTTAATAATTTTTTATGAAAAATTATGATAACAGGATATTGCTAATTGAGAGTTGAAGATAAACGTTGAAGTAAATAAATCTTTGACATTTCAGTAGCTAAATAATTAAACTTAAATAATAATTGCAAGATAAAAAAAACTTTTTATATACCATGTTTTTAAATTTTTTGTTGAATCACATAAACTTGACAATTCTATGTATTGATAAATACTTTAAATTTTTTTTTATGAATTATCCCATCAACTTGAAAGAAAATGAAGTTAATTGGAAGTTGCGTTTAACTTTTCGTTCCTGTCCCGGCCAATAGATGGCTGCACCAGTCTACAAAACAAAATCAGCTGAAAATAATTGAAAATGAATTTAATTCTGCTTAAAGATGGCTAAAAGTATTAAAATAATGCATTGTCATCGTGTTCTGAGCTATTCTAAAAGTTTCAAATGTCTAGCTAGTCTGGAAGTTAGTTAAAAATCGATTGCAAGATTTGTACGTGACAAACACACAAACAAACAAGAAAGCAAGTTAATAAAAACATGATAATGTTTTAATTACTCCATTGCAGGACAGAACTCCTGACAGTAAGTTCTAGGCAGTTATGTTAATCGTTTCGATAAATTTGAAACTCCATTGAGTGTGCGATAATTTGCTGCTTTGATAATTATTCCGACTACATAAAACTCTTGAAAATATCTTTAAAAAATTAGAAATAGTTATTTTTCATGTGAAATTGATCATGTGAAACAATTTAGAGCAACACAAATGCGTATTTTTAATAGAATATTCACTTTTTGGTAGATAGATTGGCTTTGGAACGCTACGTTCGACTTCTTACGAGGTGGCTTGAGAGTTTGGGATCTATAGAATAGTTTGGCAGGAAGATGAATATATCAGGGTAAGTCTTACGTTTTGATCAAAATTATAAATTAGCAAAATGCAGAAGTTATCAATAGTAACTTTAACTGACCACTGGTGCTTTTGTTCCTTATACGTACAATGTAAGGGAACTTAAATCGCTATGAAGGCAGTATCCAAATTTGAAATTTTGTCATAAAGGGAAGAATGTCAGAATTTTTATTCCGACCTTAATAAAGAGAGGTACAAGGCTGTTCTGCTTACGGATCATGGTTCTGCTAGAACCCGATCTAAAGGATTAACTAACACATGGTTGCTATTCAAATAGGTCAAAGAAGCGGCTTGTCATCGATATTGTCATGTATAATGTAAATCTTTGTTCTTTTTTAATCTGCTTTCTAATTAAAATTTTTTAAATCATAAATATGGATATGACGCACTAATACTGGTGAAAGAAGTGAAGGATACGAAAAACCTGATAATTTAGCTTTATTCAGAGATATCGAAAGGATATCCAGCTTGGTCCCAGATGAGCAGAAAAAATAAAAAATTATCTGTAGTGTTTTCCCAACAGGCTCTTTAGGAAGAAAGCTATTTGATTTTAAAATTCACCGAAAGAGTTTAATAATCAGCTATTTATAGTGAATAATTAAGTTTATCTTATATTTGACAGATAGAGTGAAAGTTTATCTTATATTTGACAGATAGAGACTGTTAAACTATTCTCTTACTCTATACTATTTTAACGATTACATAAATCTATTAACTAGTTTTGAAATTTCTTAAGAATACTTCGTTTCAGTAGCTTGGAAACGACTTCCACGCATCAGGAAAATAATGCCCACGCTTTTTTTACCTTTCGGAACAAGGCTCATATTTCAGCTTTTTGTCCTTTAGAAAATATCAGATGAGGAAAAATTTTTGTTCAACTCGTTCAAGGGATTCTGTTAACAAGTCGAGGCGGCGAAGGGAAAAAAATCCCGTAAAAAGATCTCGCAGAGGAGTCGCGGTCCCCCTTTTGACGCGCGAAATCGCCCACCGAGCTGTCACACCTCGCGGGACAGACCTCCGCGTGTGACAGACGCGAGACAAATAACAAAAGGAGATGGCAGGAACAGATAACGCATTGGAAAAAAAATGCCCGCGATTGTGAAACGTGTTAATCAGTTTTAGGTGCAAGAGGAGATATTTTTGTTTCCTTTTTTACTCCGTTGCCTTATACGTATGTAGTAGAAAGCTGTGAAAGCCAAAGAAATTCAAGGTCGGTTTTTTTTTCTTTTGTAACCTGACTCATAAAATTGTCCGAAAGTCTTTCTTAATTGTAATTGTGGTTAATATTAGAAGGTTTCAAAAAGGGGCCGTTTCAGAAGAGACCATAAATTGCGATATCTTAAAGTATAACAAGAATTACCCTACATTCCCCCCCCCCCCCCCAAAAAAAAAAAAAAAAAAAACTCTGACAACATAAAGTTATCAAACGATACGATTTCTACGAGGACATTTTTATAGCTTGGGATTGTTATATACATTGTGTCTCCAAAACAATAGTTGGGTTTCAAATGGCCATAGCTATGCAACCAGTCATGTTGCATATACACGAATCCTACGTTAAATGAAAGAGAAACGCTCCAAGTTTATGTGTGTGAAATCTTACGTGCAAACTCCAACAGACTCCGGGGTTAACACCGGAAAATTCCGGAGAATTCAATTTTCCAGTTAGACGGAGCTCATCCACATTTTGATACAATCGCGCGACCTCCACGGTCAACAAACCTTACTCCCATGGATTTCTACGTTTTAGGCTATTTAAAAAAACAAGTGTATTCTGTAGAAGTGAAATGGTATAATTCCCCACGGTGTGTGGCCAATAACGAATGTATTATAAAGGATGCAGAGGCAGGGGTAAATACAGGCTTGTAAACCAATAAAAAAATAGAAGAATAGCTGTCGGTGTGGCCAGTGATAGCGATCTGAAGTCTAAATTTTACAAGATGGATGGTCGTTATTTTATGGCCCACAGTAAAAACGTCAGGTGAGAAGGGTCAAACTTGTTTTGCAAAATAAAATTATGGTGGGAGAGTACTTCATAGACTATGGACAGAGGCGACAGAGGCGGTTTAATAAAGAACCAATTGGGGCAGGAACCACTGAAAGAAAAACACCCCACTGCCCAATGAAAGCGAGGGGCAGGCCAGAATGTCCCACCTGTAAACGGACAACAGCTCCGCTAAGGACGAAAGAAATTGGAGAAGAAGGAGATGGATCTTAGACTTGGTTCCTCAGAGTTAGATGTTAGAGACTCTCGTCTGCCCCAGAGTCTTGGAGAAGTGCGAATATCCCTCCAAGGTGTTACTATACTTGAGATGATTCTGGGTCCCGGTCGCCGTTGCTACCATCATCGGCTGCATACATCAGCTATAGTAAGTGCCTCCCCAATAGACTCTAAAAATCATCTTTGACAATATAGTTTGCCTCTGCTTCTGGGTTCTCAATGTTAAAAATTGTTAATATGAAAAGGATTGTTATATTAATAGCTATGACAATTTAATTGAAATTTGTGCATTATCAAATAAATGTATGTTTAAGGTCAATGCTTTGTCTTCCTTGCTTGTTCCAACCCATGCATGCATCCATTGTTTTAAGATAATTAAAACCCTACATATTCTATTCATGTCCAAAATCTGGACCATTTAAAAGAAAGGAACTAAAGCTGTTTCGTCTATCACACCGGATGTTCTCTGCCGTGTATGGGAGGAGAGTAAATATCGTCTTAACATCTCCGGGGCAACTAAGGGAGCACACATCAAAATCTGCTGAACAGATAAGAAACTTGCAGATTTTATCTTCAATTTGACGTATATTTCATCTCTGTACAATTGTTTGTTCCGAAGCTATACTCATTTAAAACCCCACCATTATTTTTGGGACATTATATATATACAGCATTATATATATACAGAGGCTGTTCGCACATTTTATAGACGATTTTGGTAAGCGGTAATAAAAAATCGTTTGCTGCAAAAGAAATAATTGCAATTGTACTATGTTTTTAAAAGTCAAAATTATCGTCTGCGGCTTGAAAGTTTTGTTTTTATTCAAAATGGCGTTTTTAACAAAGCAGTGGTTCGAAGGCTACATTTATGCTCTTTCCGAAGAGAAATATGCATACTGCGTTATCCCAAAACGATGTAAGAGTCATAGTTTTGTGATATCTAAAGCGTCGATAGGTAATATCGTCAACAAGAAAGGAAAAAAAACGTCAAATTGGAGCCTCAAGTGGGACAAAAATTCCAAACAAGTATCCAAGGTAAAAACGGACATCTTCGACTATTGCAAAGGTACGTTGTTTAATGTTAAAAGAAAATCCCCCTAGTCAAAGGACAGTTGCAAAATCATTAAAATGCTCGGTGTCCACTGTAAACAAAATGATAAACTTTGATTTAAATCTTAAGAAAGGGAAAAAACGCAATATGCATCGTCTTCTTCCAAATCATATCGCTGAACGCAGGACACGATGCAGAATTCTATATGAGAAACACTTATCCAAAGAAAAATTGAAAACAATTGTCACAATAGATGAATCATGGGTGTATTTAAATGATTGCAACAAAAAAAAAGCCCTTTATTATCATAAAAGGGGAGAAAAAATTTAAGTACATGGTTCAAAGAATCGAAAGAAAGTTTTTCTAAGGGATTCATGATTGTTGCTGGTTTTTCTTAAAATTGCAAGTTAAAAATAAAGAGAGTGGAAAAAAATGTCAAGATTAACTCCAAATACTATAAGGAACATATTTTATCGCCAATTTTTCTGAATGAAATACCATCGCTTTACCCACAGTGCCATCAATCTGTGAGACTCCATCAGGACAAAGCTAGCAGTCACACATCAAAATCCACTGTAAATTTCCTAAAAGAAATGGAACAAAAAACTGGTATCAAGGCCATACCCTTCACTGATATCCCTACTAAATCTCCCGATGTATCACCTATGGATTTTTGTGCTTTCGGACTTTTAAAATCTGCATTATCCAAACGTCGTCCCAAAACCCTTACAGGACCCTGGAAAGCTGTTCAGGAGGAATGGGATAGAATACCTCTTCTGACACTTCAAAAGGCATTATTATGCTGGAAATTGCGGTGTCGAAAGATAGTTCAGAATAAGGGATGTCAAATAGAACATTTAAAACATAAGAATTTTATGTAATTTAGTTTTGTGAATACAATATACATCGTCTAAAAAATATGTAAACAGCCTCTGTATATATATATATATATACACTCATGGACAAAAAAATTAGCGCACCAAGAAATAATTGCGGGATCGTAACTAAACTTCCAATGAAGGTACATGTCGAGGAGATATGCAAATGATTAGAAATGCAGCGTGGTTGCGCATTACGTATAGCCGGTAGAGAGCGTTGAACATCGTACTCTGTGGAGTATAAAACAGGTAACCAAAGCTTGTTTGAGTGTGCTGAATTATTTACAAAGGAACAGCTGAGATAGACATGCCATTACGCCGTGTTCGAAGACAATATAATCAGTTGTCGCAGTTTGAGAGGGGGAGAATCGTCGGGATGATGGAAGCTGGGTGGTCAGCTAGGCGAGTAGCTCGTCAATTAGGCCGCTCTGATTGTGTTGTGAGGAGGTGTTGGGACCAGTGGACCCGAGAGATGTCATGTACACGAAGACCAGGCTCAGGGCGCCCTCGACAGTCCAGTCGTCGAGAAGACCGCCACATCGTAAAAAATGCACGCGTACAGCCAACTGCTTCATCGGCCGCCATCCAGGCACAGGTAGCACCTTCACTAGGGGCCTCTGTGTCTTCTCAAACCATACGAAGGCGCCTGGATGAAGGACAGTTGGTATCGCGGTGCCCATTACGTGTGCTGCAATTGACGCAAACCCATCGACGCCTCCGTTTGGAGTTTTTCCGCGCACAAGGAAACTGGACTGCAGCGGAATAGAACCAGGTCGTCTTTAGCGACGAATCCAGATTCAATCTCGACAGTGATGACAATCGTGTTCGTGTGTGGAGAGCCCGTGGTGAACGCTTCAATCCTGCCTTTGCTGTACAGCGACACATCGCTCCCACAGCTGGTGTGATGGTATGGGGTGCCATTGCCTACAATACACGGTCACCCCTAGTATTGTTCCGTGGCACCATGACAGCCCAGCGGTATGTTCATGAAATCCTGCAACCACATGTGTTGCCACTCATGCAACGGCTCCCAGGAGCCATTTTTCAACAAGACAATGCTCGGCCTCATACGGGAAGGGTGTCACAAGACTGTATCCGCACTGTTACTACCCTTCCTTGGCCTGACCGATCCCCAGATTTGTCTCCAATCGAGCATATCGGGGATCATTTGGGACGACGAGTTGGGCATCCCACGAGTTTGAACGAACTAGAGGCAAGGTTACAGCAAATATGGAACGAAATGTCTCAAGACATCATACAGAACTTGTATGACTCAATTCCCGATCGTATCGCATCGTGCATTCGCGCTAGAGGGGGTCCAACGGAGTATTAACTCCTCCGTTCCTTTGCCTTTTTCTCTGAGATAAATTATCCTTTTTCTTTGATTTTCTTATCATTTACTTATATCAAAGTAGTCATTACGTACGTAAAATTTCGTTTCATTTTGACGACTCCTTCTTGGTGCGCTAATTTTTTTGTCCATGAGTGTATATATATATATATATATATATATATATATATATATATATATATATATATATATATATATATATAGGATGGCAAGATGTCTAGGGGAATGATGATGCAACTTTTGCACAAACGAACATTATTTATTATTCTTGGGACATGACAATTACACGGGACATTTACTAGACAGTTATAGGGACATTCAGAATTAAAATAACCGCTCTCTTCACCATTTAACACAAATCAATTCGATGCGTGGGCAGTCTCGCGGAGATGACCTAACTCGTCACTCCCTACGACCGAACTCCTGTTTTTCTCTTCACGCACGTTTTACCTTGCCGCGCAAATCTCAGCGACATCTAGTAGCCATTCTGCACAACGTAGCTATTCCGCAATCTTCTGGTACGGTCTGCCTCATTCCTATAGCGCTCGTCTATCCTGACTAGCAGTGTCCTCACTGCTGCAACAGCCTAGGATCTAAAATACACGAACTAAAAAAACAAAAACACATAGATTAGTATACAGTTTACAAACATTAAATTCTGTCCAAAACATTTATATAAGTCAGCATTTGGTCCAGGGCTTCATTTGGTCCGCTGATGAAGATGTAACATTTGGTCCTTCATGATCTCCAATTTTGGCGACATCGTAGCGATCATGGTATTTAACTTTAGTAACACGGTAGGGTCCAAAATATTTCGGTCGGAGTTTCAGCTTGCTTCCAAACTGAGTTCTCATAATTGCCACCAGTTCTCCTTGCTTGTACTGATAAGCTTCCTTGCGTTTTCTATTGAAAGTCTTACGATTCTCCTCTTGAATTTTTAAAATATTCTGCTTAGCGTCTTTCCTAATGCTATCACGATGTTGATTAAATTGGTTTTGACTTTCTTCCATAAGCAAATTTCTTATAATGGCATCCTCGGGATTTTTCATTCTGGTTCCTATGAGTAATTCAAACGGTGAGTACTTAGTACTACGTGACATACTGCAGTTTAACACTCTTTGCAATGAGTCCACATGTTTAAACCACTTCGCGGGATCATTTAAGGACATCTTTGTTAATACCGGGATAAGGGTTCTATGTATTCTTTCCACTTGACCATTTGCTCTTGGTACTCCCGCAGTTATTTGTACATGATGGATATTCTCTTTAGTGCAGTATTCTTCGAATTCGTTGGATCTAAAAGCTCCTCCTCGATCACTGATTATGGTCGAAGGATTCCCGAAGGTTTTCTGCTGTAGCTTTAGTCTTTCGATGGCTTCTTGCGCTGTGGTACTTTTAGTTGGATAAAGCCATGTGAATTTTGTAAATGCATCTACGACCGTGAAAATGTGATTGTAATTCTTATTGGTTGTCGGCAGTGGTCCAATGAAATCCACATGATATGTTGATAATGGCGAATCTTCCTTAGGAATAGGATGTAACAGTCCTTCTCCTTTCCCAGTCTTCTTATTTACTACTATGCATTCAACACAGTTTCTTATCACATTCTCAACACACTTTCTCATGTTTGGGAAATAAAAATTACGTTTCACCAAGTCTTCAGTTTTTACAGCAGCAAAATGTCCAAAAGAATGTGCATGCTTTACAACGTCTACTTGCATCATTTCAGGTACTACCAGTAACTCTTCATCATTATCAATCTTATACAAGACATTATTATTCAAGATAAATTCGGAGGTTTTGCCTGCCTGTAACAGTTTCTTGATAGTTTTGATATATTCGTCACTTTCTTGAGCATTAACAATTTTGTAAGTCAATTCATCACTATTCACAAGCATAACGGGGAATCTGCTCAATGCATCAACGTGTTGCATTTGTTTTCCAGGGCGATGTACTACTTCATATTGGAACTCTTGCATGAATAATGACCATCTGGCAACTTTTGGTGTAAGTTCCTTTTTATCTAGGGTTTTTGCAAATGCCGCACAATCAGTGAAAATTTTGAATTTGGTTCCCAATAAATAATTTCGAAATCTTTTTAAAGCCTGGATAATCGCAAGCACTTCAAGTTCATAGCTACACAATTTTTCTTCCTGGATAGAGGTTTTTTTGCTCATATACTGAATTGGATAATAGCGCCCATCATCACTCTGCTGGAAAAGTATTGCCCCTAACCCAAGTTTACTTGCGTCCGTGTGTAATTCCAATTTCTGCCCTTCTCTGTAAAGGTGTAACAGGGGTTCGTTAGACAGCGCGTCCTTAAGTTTTTGAAAGGCTATTTTCTGTTCAAAGCCAAATTCGAAAGGTTTTGAGGCTCGTAATAAATCACTAAGTGGTCTTGCTATAATGGCATATGAAGGTATGTACTTTCTAAAATATCTTGTCAACCCCAGGAAACTCTGTACTTCTTTGGCATTTTTGGGTTCAGCAAAACAACGGACTGCTACAGTTTTCTCTAACGACGGTCGAATAGTACCATTTTCAATGATGTGGCCTAAAAAATTGATTTTCCTCTGCAAAAATCGGCACTTTTTAAGGTTCAGCTCAAGACCATACTTGGAAGCTGTTTCTAACACCCGACTTAATTTTTTATGCGCTTCTTTTTCATTGACAGCTGGGATTATGATATCGTCTAAATAAATAACTAAAGTCCCGTCTCTCAATAGGTCTCTGAACACGTAATTGATGTATCTTTGAAAGTAATTGCTGCTAATGGACAAACCAAACGGTACTCTTAGGAATTCATACTGGCCTGACTCTGTTACAAACGCAGTGTATTTTCTACTTGCTTCATCCACTTCTACATGGAAGAAAGCATTTTTCAAATCGAGAGTCGTGAACACCCTTCCACTTTCTAGCTTATCTAATACTTCCTCAATAACAGGTAGCGGATATCTGTCTCTAACTATTCGCTTATTCAGAGCTCTATAGTCAATGCACAAACGCATCGTATCATCCTTCTTTCTACACACCACAACAGGCGAAGCAAAATCAGAGCAACTCTCCCTAATTATCCCTTGCTCTAACCAATCGTTTATTTGTTTTTCGACTTCTCTCTTTTCAGGAAGCGACAACCTGCGTGATCTTTGACAAATGGGTCTTTCATCTGTCAGAATTATTTTCATTTTCAAAGCAGTAGTTTCTGTTTTGTTTGGCTCATAATTTTGAACAAGCGCGTGAATTTCGTTTCTCAATTTACAATCAGTAATGTGTGACAGGTCAAAAGGGCAATCATTATACGATTCGGATACTTTCACTAAGAACGAAGCTGATGAATCGTTGTTTACATTCGCGCTCTCTAAATGTTTTCCCGTTTCCAAGCATGTACCGCTCGTAGGCGCCACCGCCTCCTCTGGTTTCAATAACATGTCGTAAATTTTCGCTGGCAAAATAACTTCCGCAACAATCTCAGAGCTCGCAGCCAAGACCTCTCGCGCTTTCCCGCCTTCGCGTAGCGAAATGCGAAACTTGTAAACCTTCTCCAGCCGGCGCTCACCGAACACACTTGTCAAAACAATCTGAGAATGAATTGGCTTTGCAGCCGAAACAAAATTCTTGTTTACGATTATCGAACTCGCACCACTGTCTACCGTGGCGACTAAGGGTTTTCCGTCTATAAACACATCGACGTACTGTAGCTCGCTGAATAAATAGTCATTTTGAGTTGGGATAGAAGTTGAAACGTGATTGATGCCGTATTTTTGGTCACTCTTGTTTTCTGCATTCGACAATTTCTTTGTACAGTTTCTAGCAAAATGCGGTCCCCCACAAACATAACAAGATATAGGTTCTCTACTAGAAAATTTTTGATTCTGTCTCTGAAACTGCCTCGGGGAATGGTTTCCGTATTCAAATTTTGTACGATCTTTGATAGCGTCACTTTCATTTCTAGAACGAACATTCGAATAGTTCCGCGTTTCATGCAAAGTTTTATTCTTAGAAACAAAAAAAACGTCACAAGTCTTTCCTAGCTGTTCAGGCGTCAGCCACGAGTCGGCCTGTGTGATTTTAATGTGAGAAGCTGTTTCTTGATCTAGTGTGTCTAAAAATTTATCGCTCACCATTAGGTCAAAAAGTTGTTTAAAATCAGAAACATTACGGATTTTGAGATAATATTGGAACATTGCACTTAAGCGTGTTGCAAACTGAACATGCGTCTCATTCACCTGCCTTCTAGCTCTTCTAAAATTAAGTAGACACTCTTGAGCCGTGGGTTCGAATTCTTTCATGATTAAAGATTTAACTAACTCATAGTTATTCATTTCATCATCTTTAACGTACAGTAAAATGCTATGGGCCTTCTCTCCGAGAATATTTATAAGAATTTCGGATTTCAATTTCTCTGGGACATCCTTAACTTTAAACGCTCGTTCCAATGATTGGAAAAAAAGGCTAAAATTTTCCGCTTTTGTCGGCAACTGTATTGTTAGAGTTTTTACACTTTTAATCAAATTTTCAAGATCACAAACCTCAGTATTTGATACATCTTGAGCTGCTACTTCTGCTTTCGATTTGCAAAGTTCTACCTCTCGTTCTATACGTTGGAGCGTTAATTTTTCTAATTCTAGTTTTGAGTTTGTTAGCTGCAGTTCAAGCTCAGCTTTTGGCTGCCGATCCTCAATTATTCGGTTAAGAAGATTCATTACAAATTCTGGGTCATCTTGGAATGCTTTAGATCTCTCAAGTTTATTTTTTAACTCTATAATCGTTTCTTTTGCAATGCACTGCTCACCAATCTCAGTAAGAACATTCACTATGTCCTCTTTGCGCGTATTCTTGTTATAATTAATAGTAGTAGACATTTTTCATAAATCTTTTTCTCAGCAATAGAGTTATAAAAAGAAGGTATCCTACCTTTTCTCGCAGGACTCTTGCATCAGTAGTTGCTGTCGCATCAGTAGTGGAATTCACCGTGTATCCAAAATATAACACAATAAATCCAAAAAGTACATCACTATAAATCCACGGATTGTTTTTTCATATTACAGTCACTTATATAAATTAACCACAGTCACTAATTGTCCTCAAAGTCCTCAAAGTCCATCCGGGGCGATCCCCCAAGTTTATAGGATGGCAAGATGTCTAGGGGAATGATGATGCAACTTTTGCACAAACGAACATTATTTATTATTCTTGGGACATGACAATTACACGGGACATTTACTAGACAGTTATAGGGACATTCAGAATTAAAATAACCGCTCTCTTCACCATTTAACACAAATCAATTCGATGCGTGGGCAGTCTCGCGGAGATGACCTAACTCGTCACTCCCTACGACCGAACTCCTGTTTTTCTCTTCACGCACGTTTTACCTTGCCGCGCAAATCTCAGCGACATCTAGTAGCCATTCTGCACAACGTAGCTATTCCGCAATCTTCTGGTACGGTCTGCCTCATTCCTATATATATATATATATACAGTCGAACCTCCATATATCGAACTTCCACATATCGAAATTTTCTATATATCAAACTCTTAGCAAATCTCCATGTTCATTACATAGAAAACTTTTTTCTATATATCGAAAAAATCTCTATATATCGAAATTTTTTTCAAGACAGATTGGGACATTTTATACCACTTTAGAATAAAATCTCCCAATTTTTGGCATTTGAAACAATATGTCATTGACTTCAATTCGTTGAAAAGTTTCCCTGATTAAGTTTATAGTGGACTGAATAAATAAAAAATGTAACTGTGATCATTATAACCACTGTCTGGATTATTTGTTTTTTAAAGGTATGTAGTACTGAATAAATCTTTCATATTAATTCATTTTGTTATAAACTTTCATTTATTGGGATTCGCATATAAATTAGAAATGGAGTTTCGTATACGAAAATTAGCTTTAATTTTTTTTTAGGAGAATTATGATAAAACTAAGCTCCATTCTATATATCGAAATTTCTATATATCGAATTTTTTTCCGGAAATTTGCTACTTCGACATATGGAGGTTCTACTGTATATATATATATATATATATATATATATATATATACAGTGAAATCTCGATCTATCGTTTTTGAAGGGACCGACTGAACTGAACGATAAATGTGGGAAAACGATAGATGCGGGATGTTAACAAAGCAATATGATCTTCGGGACTGGGGGAAATAAACGATACATACGGGAAAACGATGATTCGGGCAACGATCGATCGAGATTCCACTGTATATACGTATATATATAACAATAACGCCCCACTATTATTAATTTTCCTAATTTAACGTATTCTAAATTATCCTTGTTTCAACCTCAACAAAGCACAGGCCTATTTTAAAAACAAAATAAGAGAATATTCTATTCTCTTCAATGCACGCACGGTAAAGTTTTTATTAGACGAGTCAGAATCCCGTGATCTCGATCCCCCGTCGAAAAATCATTCGACTTTCGAATCATGTACCACATAATCGGGGTCAGCCACTTAAAATAATTCTAAACAGCTAGCGCTCCTTAAGATATTTGAAGACGGCTATACATTTTTCTATTTCTTTTTACACCGGGATCAATCATCTCGTACACTGAGTCGTACCTTAAATAGTGGAGCATCTCGGTCAAGCCACAGCTTATGATATAACTAGCCTTTCAAGGAGAAAAGAAACTGAAATAACTTTCATTCCTCTGAAATCATTATGGTATCCCCATTTCGCAAGTAATGCTTTTAAGCACATAAGAGAATCAAATCACTCCTGGATATAAAGTAATTAATAAATCAAAACGACAGATCAAATTTTATGGCTTAGCTTTCTGACACACCGATTTTTAACAACGGCTATCAGTTTGAATTTTCCCGCGAAAGATTATCTCGAAGATTTCCTTTGAAAATTTCAAAGGCTTTCTCAATCAAGATTATTAATTGGCCTTGCAGTGTATCCCCTGCTCCATTCTTTTGTTAATTTCTTTGATCTTATGTTCATAAAAATATTTTTGTTCTCCATAAACCACTACACTGAAGATTAAATTAACTTTGTAGAAGTATTCTGGTACGGTTTAATTTAAAGTCCTCAAGAAAGTTCGGAGGAAATTTAACTTTCTCAGTTACGTAAATCCATATTTTCTTCACTGTGTAATTAAATTTTACTGACTAGCGAATTATTTCTGTAAATTAACCTGAAAATTTACTCCCGAGAATATTTTCATAGTTAAGTCAAGTCTGAAAGTTTTAAATCTAATTTTTTTAGTGCTTTATATACTTTGGCGAGAGTTGAGACTACTTTTCAAAAGCGACCGGCTATCGACTTTTGAGTATGCGAGCGGGTAGTTGAGGTCACTTTTAAAACTTCCACATTTTTTTCGGTTTTATCATGGAATGGAGTAATTTGGTAGTCATGATCATTTAGGACGACGAATTTTAAGTTCAAAACGTCCTTTTATCTATTAGATGAAAATAACTAAATGAATGTAAACATAACCTGCAGCTCTGCTTATTTGTAATGCTGATTTAACCAATATGAGGTTTGCTTTTTTTTATAAATGTTAATCAAGTATTAACGGTAGATGGAAAAATATAAAGCTTACAATTCTAGAACTGGTAGAAAATACATAATTACTTGCTGTGAAAGGGATTTAGAGAGCGGGGGATCATACTGAATGCATGCTACTTATGTTATTTAAAGAATGATTTTTGTTTTTCGTGCTTGTATAAATGATTCCTCTTCTGATAGATCGCACATATTTAGCCTGTTTCTCAAACATCAGTTTTGCAACTTTTATTAACAGATGTTATTGACTTTCACTGATAGCCCATGATAACTTCTCATATTTTTTCAGCAAATAACAAATGTGTGTTATATCCATTTTACGAAAACCTTACGTTTTTATCAATTTGGGAGAAACCTTTCAGTCTCGAATACAAAGCATGTCAGATTGCTATTTGTTTTTGTTTTAGCTTTTGATTCATGTTAGGAATCATTATTTTACTGACTTCTGTATGAAGGAAAAAAATTTCTTCAAAAAACTCGACACCAATCTAAAAATTTGAAAACAATGGAGAAAATTAACCCTTATTTATTGAATATGAATTTTATAAACGTCAAACTTCTATCTAAGACAAAGTTTAGAAAAGAGGCAATTGCATATTTGTCATCTGTATATAGAACAATTTAAAATATAGTGATATCTAGATCTCTTAATCTTCCATTGTTGCTGTGTGTTCCAGCATATGAATTATTTGCTTTGCTTGATCACTTATACATTAAATTACAGTTAAATAAGATTATAGGCTATCCAGCTCTTTTTCTTGAATAACTCTCCAAATGGTTTCAACATTATTTGATGAATTATTGGTAAATTTCTCTACGTCTAACTTTAAAATTTCAATATTTTTTGCCGACTGCAATCTATTTCACTGCCTAAATTAAAATAAAATTGAAATGTTTTACTTCAGAGCTAATGTAATCTAAATTTTGACATGCATCAGTAAGTTATAGTTGATTTTTGTCAATGCTTACATTAAAAAGTGACAAGGTGATACGAAAATAAAAAAACCCTTTGTAATAAGTATTTGTTCCAATCAGAGAGTAAACGATGAAGATTTTCATTAACTAAAGTTTTATTTTTCCTCAAAGAAACAACTTTTCTATCTAAAATTCCATCTCTTCGGGCTTTTGTTTTTCTGGAGATCAGCAAATGAAGTAGAATCATACATTTTTTATTTTACTTTGAAGACGCAACACACCAATCTCATCTCGAGGAAAGCAGATTGAATTTCAAACATTTCCTAGAAACAAAGATTTAAAAAATATATACCACACAGCTCTATGTAATCCGGCGGATACCACAGAAGAAATTAAACTGTCGAATATGACGAAATTACATCGGAGAGAATGAAACGGATCCGATTTTAATTGGAAGAATTTTCTCCTAAATGCTTTTTTTACGAGCTATAAGGAAAGTTATTGCAAAAGAAATAGCCAAAAGCAGACTCAGACTCGACAATATTTATAAATCATAGTTTAAAATTGCTGCCGTTTTGTAGTTCATCTGTTGGTATATGTTCATTAATTAATAGAATGTCTGATAATTTTGAAGCACTGACAACTTAGAAAAATTCTCTGGACTCCAGTGAAGTAATAAGGAAGTCTAAAGCTCCTAAATTTGCAGAATGACTCTATAACCTCAATCTTTTTTCCGTTTCTTGCCAAATTGTATCCCGTGGTACGTTTATTGCTGTATCGCTGTAATTTTAAGAAACATTGGTGTAAAACTTTTCTTATTTAACAACTTTATAATTTCGATTATTTCTAAGATGATACATACATTCATACCTACCAATGTATAATTCAGAGTGAAAAACAATTCAAATGAACTCTTTATGAAAAGTAAATATTACTGAAGAAATACTCTAGATATGAGGATATAAAACGTGTTATTTTAAATTTCCTTTCCAAATGAAATTTAAAAATCTCAATGAATCATCGTCATCATAACCGGCACCACAGCCACACGTAGGCCTTGGCCTTTTCTAGAAGATTTCCCCAGTCTACACTCTCACCAGCTTTGGATCTCCAGTTCTTAACCTTCATGGCAAGTCTGAACCCAGGCAGTCCTTCCATCTCTTTTTTTGGTCTTCCTCTCTGTCTTTCGCGGAAGGGGACTGCAGTAAAAACTTTCAATGGTGCTCTCTCTGAATCCATTCTCAAAATATGACCCGCCCATTTCATTCAGTTCAATTTCACAAATTTCACTACGTCTTCATTTTTAAACAGTTTGTATAGTTCAAAATTGTGTCTCCTTTACCAAATGCCACTATCAAAGACACCACTAAAGATAGCCCTCAAAAATCTGCTCTCAAAAAGTACCAGAGCCTTCTCTTCCCTTGATGTCAATGGCCATGTCTCAGAGGCATATGTTAGCATTGGTCTTATGAGAGTTTTGTATAGCAAGATCTTTGTTTTTATTTTGATAAGATAAGATTTAAGCTGGTTCCTTAACCCATAGAAATAGGGAGTAGCTGTGATAATTCTTTTCCTTATTTCTGGGTCAATCTCATTTTGATACTCAATTTCAGATCCTAAATAAGTAAATTTTTTAACACTTTGAAATTTATTTTTATCGTTTTCAAATAAATTAACATGGTTTCTTTTTTTACCACGGTACATATATTTTGTTTATTCTTCATTTATTTTTAATTTCATCTTTCCCGCCGTCTCAATGAAAGATTAGTTTATACAAGGAAAGACTGGAAAAGAAGCGTATAATCTCTGATAAGCATAACATCAGAATGGCGACATCACTTGGTGACAGTGGGTAAATGGACACTCAACTCGGATATCAAGGATCCTTACTGAACAGATATCATCTAAATAAACAGGAGCCTTCGAGGTTTCATATATTTCCCCACTGCCGCAGTAACTCACGAACAAAATGCTTTTAATTTTGATTTATCGCCCAAAATTAAAAAATACTCCTCTTAAACTTCCATTTTTGGCTTCTTTACAAGAATCACTGCATTTATCTCTCTCAGACAGTATGAAGCGGTATGTATCGACGGTATGAAGCGGTATGAATGCGGTATGAAGCGGTATGTATCGACTTGTATGTATCATGCTCGAATACATAGTGCAATTATGGAAAAAAATTTCTTCTTCAACTGCATTACACTTTTTTGGTGTATTACCATTTGTCAATCGAAATAAGATCAGGAAAAGACATACATAATTTTTTATTTCCGTCTTCAGTGAAATTTGAGAATTGAACTTAAAAATATATTAATTTCGACGAAAGTCTGAAAGAGAAAACAGAGCATTAGAATAATACAGAATGTCGTACGCACTTTATGGAGACGATTTTGATAGTTACATTTTAGGTATAAATGCCATATTTTTTGCAGCAATTTGCTTCTATCTGATAGCCACGGTTCTTGACAATAGATCTAGCTTGAATTTTCACATGAAAGTAAACTTTTTCTTAGCACTATCATGTCAATTTTACACCATTCCTCTTGGACCGTTTTCCAAAGTCCGTTCAGTGTTCTTGGATGCCGTTTTCGTAAAGCTCACTTTAATAAACCGAAAGCACAAAAGTCCCACGGAGAAGCGTCAGATGATTTTACAGGTATTTCATTAAATAGGATACACTTTATTCCTCTTTATGATTCTTTATTTGCTAAATAAGCGGCAGTTGATTTAAGGTTGTGACTAGAGGCTTTGCGCATATGAAGCGAAACTTTATCAATGTCCTTTCCATATAATACTGGAATTTTTCTTAAAAAGTTGGTTCTAAAATATTCTGATGATAATAGAGTGAATTAATTTTGGCTTTACTTGAGACTTTTTTGATTTTTAATTTGCCGTTGTAACAAAATCCTGCAACTATCATGAACCCCTTTGGGAACTTTTCTGTACACTTCCGAGGCCATTTCGTACGGTCATCCCCGTCAGTTAAGCAATAGATCTTTTTTAAATTACAGTCACTTTAATACACCCATGCCTTATCGAGTGTTACCACAAATTTTCATTTTTCAACAGCTAGGTGTTTTTCATATAATTTCCTACGATTTGTTTTTTTTCCAGCAATATGCTTTGGCAAAAAGCAGATGAACTTTAGATTTAAACATCTTTTTTAACTTCAAATCTTTATGAATGATTTTACTTACAGTGCCGAAAGACATTCCTAGTTTCCATGCAAATGATCTTTGAGTCGGTGGATTTTCTTTTAGGATTAGAGACTTTACTCTCTTGATATTTACCTGCGTTCGAACAATCTTAGGATGAGGTTCCGCAGTCATGTTTTCATTTTTACTTTCAGTTAGACTTAGTTAGATTCATTTTTACTTTCAGTATGGAATAAATATAGTTATCATGGTACACAGGGAGACATTGTTGCACTCTGTACCAGTGTTCCATGTCTCACCGTGTACCATTTTTCTTTGTTAAAAAAATTGGCTAGATATCCCTTCCCTTGTTTTTCTTCAATTAAATCCTTGGTATTAAGTGGAGAATTAGTGCAGCATATACATAATTTTCAATCCAAAGTAATAGATACAATTAAACTGAAGATATATGACATATATAACACAGATAAATAACTTACTTTTAGGTCCAAAAAATCACTTTCGTTTCGTAACTTCCAACAGAACGAACATCGACGCTAGAAATGTGGGCGGCAATTACTCCAAACAAAACGTCACTGAACAGCCTGATATCTAGCGGCACAAACATAAACTTCATTATAAAAGCTTCTCTGTCTCACTGTGTACCCTGTCTCACTGTGTACTACTCTCCCCTATAATTGGTATTCAACCGTATTAGATAAATAACTAATTCCCCGGATTTACATTAAAAATTCCCCGGGTTTCGGGTTCGAAAATCTTTGAAAAATCCGGGTTTTCGGGTTCGGGGAAACCCGGGTTAAAAACCCTAGTTCGAACAATCTTCGGATGAGGTTTCGCAGTCATGTTTTCATTTTTACTTTCAGTTAGACTTTTTTTCCCATTCAAATTTAAAATATTATAAATACTTTTTTTTTTGAAATGCCATAGCCGCGATTTTTACACCGCTTCATAATTTGTTGAGACGAATATTTCTCTTCGGAAAGCAAAGTTACGTAACCTTCGAGCTATCTGTCAATTTTAGGAGCCATTTTCTAAATAAATCTTTTATTTTATATTCCAATCAAGACAAAACAGTAGCATACGATTATTCTGAGGTTGCCAAATTTTTATTTTAAATTGCAATCGACAAAAATAAATTGCAAAATCGTTTCCATAAAGTGTGAACGACCTTCTGTACTGGAGAATTCATTCGACAAAACTGTGAAACAAAATTACCAACGTATCTTCTCTTGATCTTAAATAGAGTCCGTGGGATGTAGACGTTAAAAATGAAATTATAGTACACATTAATTTCACAAGCCTGAAATGGAAAATAAAATTCCGAGAAACCTTTATTTTTTTTATCTCATTTCTAGCAGCTTTTTCTGTGGTTATTTTAAAGAGCTTATTTCGAAAATTACTACCCACTTTTCCCATCACCTGTGAAAAATTTTGTAGCTGTGCTGAGAGAAGAAATGTTACATTTCATACTTATCATCATAAGTGTAAAGAAAATATTCTGTTTATTTATTCTCAACAGGCACTTTCATGTGAGTGTTTATAATTACTATCATTGTGTGTTTTTGTCTTTTTTCCTGTTCCTCTCTACTTAACGGCCTTGACACTCGTGATAAATGTTTCTTTCTTGAGACATGCTAGAAATAAATTTAAAGGAAAAAAACCACTGTCATTTCGAGATTTAGAAAAAATAACCGGAATTTTTTTTTTTTCAATTTCGCAAGTGAAATATTTCAGGATTTACAAACGTACCGTAACTTTTAGAGTAAACCATACGAGGTTAGGAAATGGTAATGAAAAGAATTTCTTTACGTTATAAAAGTGTTTAAACATTTGCCTCAAGTCTATGAACGTTTACTTAAGACTGACTTATGAAAGGAAACACATGAAACAATTCTTTTTCTTGTCATTTCCATGAATTATTTGCATAATTTGCATCTCATAAAGTGTGATTAATAAGGATAGCGGTCACCAGACAAATTTATTGAAATTATTTACCTTTTCGAGAATTTAGGTTTACATGGAAACATTAAAACTAGTCACAGAATCGGGTGTGGGCCAAACCTCTTGATTATACAGAAGTTTGACTGAAAACTGTCATTTGTTACAGGCAGCAGTTTCCGTGAATGATTTTTTAATCTTCTGTGTTTCCTAAGATTATTGTGCTAACAATCGGAGACTTGCAATATCAAGAAATAGAAAAATGATGCTGATTTTGCATTAACTTTTTCATTTCTAAATGAGCATTATTAACACCTCAAACATACACATTCAGCCATTTCTGATATAATGAGGAATTTGCACGTTTTTTTATTTTGCATTTATGATATATAAAATAGAAAAATATGATCGAAAGCATCCTTTTTTTTAGTTTTAGAACTCTAAAAGTTAACATAATTTGTTTTTAAACGCGCACTATTTACTTCATCTCAAAAACGCTACTTTTCCTACGTGGATACATGTGACGTCACAATGCTCCATAGCGAATTTGTTTACTTCGGTGTTTGGATTGTGTTGCGTAGTTTGAGTTTGATATCTAGTGTTTTTCCTTCATTTTTAAGATGTCAAAGTTTGTTAAAGAAAATTTTAAATATTGTATAGTACCTTGCTACACAAGCACGACGGTAAATACCGGTAATGAATCGGTCTTTCATTTTATAATATTTAGTGAGAACAGTGTCCTGTCTCTCTAAAAGTCTGCTTTTTTCAACAACTTTTGTTCGAAATGAGCCATCTTGTGGTATTAACGGCTCCAAATTATTTTTTACTAAATCTTTCCCTTTAATGTATTTTATTGAAATGCCTACACAAGAAAGTTTTGACTTCTTCCAGTAACTCGAAACTGACGTCACTGCTGGTTCTTCACTCCGTCTATGAAGCCACATAAGCAAAGCTACAGAATGTTTACATCCACCTGTAAAAAATATATATTTATAGAAACCCTCAGAAATATTAATATACAATTTAGTTAACAAAAATCAAACTATTGCCGGTTAAATTTAAACTAGCATTTAATGCAAAAATGAAAACTATATTCCGAGAATATCATATTTTATTCATTTGAATAATCATTGTAAAATGTTTATTTACATTAAAATTTTGATTTTATGAAAGATGTTTCAAATAAAATGCTGTTATTTCTGACTTTAATTTTTTTCTGTGTTCATTAAATGAATAAGCTTTCATCCATAATTGAAAATCGTTAAATTACCATATTATCTCTATCAGATTAAATTATTTTGAATATACCTGAATAACTTCAGAAAAACTAGCATTCTGGATAGCGGTCTATAAAATGTTTGTTCACAGCAGAGATATGCAATATACAACTCGTAAAGTATATTACATACAGTTACTAGATAATAGCTTTGATGCTGAAACAGTTGTAAATGCTCAGTAAGTGGATCTTCATTCAATAATTTTTTAATTTAGCTATAATTGTGGGTTTTAATGTGATACAGATGATTTGAAAAATTTATATTCTCCAGATGGTGAATTCCACCAAACATGAAACCATTACGAAAGAAAATCATTTTAAACAAATTCTTAAGTGGTATATATCATTGGAAAGCTTATGGCCTGTAGAACTAGAACCTATTATTGCTTTCTCCTTATATTAAGTTTGTTTTGTAGGGGAAGTAATGGAAAAATATCTATTCGTAAGTTTTTTTAGCAAGTAAAATTATCATTTTTATACCTTATTACTTACGTAAATTATGCCACTGAATTTAATTGGAGTAAATTTAATATTTATGTAAAAACTATAGAAGTAAAATAAATGCATGTTTGTGACTGTTTTGAATATAAATAGCCTAGTTAAGGGTACAGTTGCAACATCATGTATTATATGTAATGTCTGTTACAAATAGTTTTTAAATTTTTTATTACAGAAAAAAATGACTGAATTTTTATGTCAAGGTTCTGATAAATTACAGGCATGTCTTGTGATGTTATTTTTTAAATTTTTGAGCAAATTTACATAATAGATTCACAGATTTTTTTATCTTATGACGCTATAGTACAAATGATGTTCCATTTTATGTAACATCCGTTACATTAAAGAATTTTTTTTTTTTTTGCAGCTTAAATACACCAGAAATAAATTTTGAAACCTGTCAAGTTTATCTTTAGTATTGTTTTTATGAGGAAAAAATAACGTACTCCTATTTTGAAGCATTAATATGCATCTCATAATCTTTTTATAATTTATTTTGTGTGTGAATGTAACGTCCGTTACAATGGAATTCACCAGATGATGGGTTGGGGGTAGGTGATGAAATTTTAAAATAAATACAATTTGTGTGCAAAATATGACAAAAGCATAAAATATATTAATTATTTCGTAAGTTTATTTTTAATTAATCTTTTTACACTAGTTTTGGGTGCTAGTTTTTTACATAAAATGTATAAAGTATTGTATTAAAAAGATTTTTTTATAATTGCTGAAGTATTACTAATTATTTATAAATGACTTAAAGCGGGGAAAGCTAACCATGAATGGTCTATTGTATCTACCCCAAACACACTATCATTAAAACTTTTAGATAAAATTAAATATAATACATAAAGGAACTCACCCAAAGATGCTGCACAATGATTGCATTGGACGGAAAGGACATTTTCTTCCTTTTCATTCAACTTGAGTTCCACACTGTAGGTCTTTTTTGTGACATTATGTTCTGGTGTCACCCTTGCATTGACTGCACAGATGTCTCCATCCCTTTTTACCTGAACATATCCTACAGCATTATCTCCATAGCCTTCTCGTCCAGATCTAAGTAAAAGTAACTTTCTAAGTACTAAAGCATTAATTTAAAAATGTGTTTTTAAAACACAAAATTATGGAGTTAGAGGATTGTTTAAAATTAGTATGAGTAGTAAACATTTGTTTCTTTGCTTTACTTAATATGTGATTAGTCAAAAGTTTAATTATCATGCATAGTTCAGATTTATTATAATTCCTTTACCATTTAAAATACACATATTTCTATGATATGAATGCAGAACACTGAACACATTCGTAAATTTGGTAGTGTTTTTAATTTCTAACAACTTTTTAATAGACAATTAAAATTACTAAATATCCTATAACAGACACTACTTGTAATGTTGCAGTGCTAATTAATTCTACTATGTACTGAATTAAACATGTACTATGAATGAATAATAATAGAAGCTGTATATTAAACTTTTAGAGTACGAGATTAATTTAATAATATGCATAAACAATGTCTAACTCTAAAGTTTGTGTAAAGTACAACGCACGTCAGCGTTCTACAATCTACATTACATAACTAGAATAATAAATGCAAACAAATATATACATACCTCTGAGCTTTAAATCCTCGTATTTATGCTCCCATAAAACTTGGATTATTTCCCAAAAAGGAAAACACTGCAAATGAATCCATTTTAGGCAGGTTGTCAGATTACCCTTTTGCAAAACCGGGTAATAACGCCATGGTAAACAAAACAGAAATAAAACTAATAATAAAGACGACGATAGAATATAATTTTTAAAAAAAGGGGGAATAAACAATAGCCACAAATTAAAATTAGAAAAATTAAACCGAATTAGAAAAAAATATGATTTTAAAATGTTAGTTTAAGAGGAGGAAAACGTAGAATCTCGCGCTAGAAAAATGTAAACATTGAAGCATGGGGCATAGTGACGTCAGAACCAATCACGTAGCGTTTTGAGGTCACATGATTTTTCAACACTTTTCGCTTATTTTAAATTTTAAATTTTTATTATTTAGATCTATATGTACGTTTTAATTGATGTTTTCGAACAATTTAATAACCAATCTGTTAATAAAAAATAGAAATGAGCATTTTCCCCACATGTGCAAATTCCTCATTGTGGGGTAATTGCATGGATAAAGAAGTTATACGGAGGTTGTTAATTTCACCAGGAGCGTGAGAAATATAAATGCAAAGATCCGAACCGAGGCATCGCATTGAGTTGATCTACAATCACTGGTAGATGTACTACCTGGAAGGCCTTAGCAGTCGTATCGGGTCCTTCCCATGCAATACAATTTAATCTCATTGAGTTGAGAGAAACCATCTATCAACTCTTCTATAAACGTTAACGACTGACTACCAACGGTAAGGTATCAGTTTGAAGCAGATAATAATCTATTTCAACACTTTCTCCTCGGAATGTCAGCTTGCGGACATGAACATTCATTCAGCAAATTCGGAATGCTAGCTGTGCTAGTATATAACCCAGATTAAAGTCGCCCACTCAAAATTAATTTGTGGGGAACATGAACATATTGTTACATCTTCGTATTTCGTGCAATAACGCAAAAACGACCACTATGTGAGAGCGATAAGAAGTAACGACGGATCACAGAAATGTGTAATTCCCTCTTCAGTCTACAAGGAGGGTAAATCAGAGATTTTGGAATATGCTCCAAGCCCAAAGTTCCTGGTGAAAAACATGTATTATAAAAGGGTATGTGTTTCAAACAGAATCAAACATTGAAAAATTGTAGTCCGAAGATAAAATTTCCTTTTCTCTTGTAAGTCCGATTTTTTAAGTAATAATGTTTGAACGTTTGAATACAGACAATGAAAGATAAAAGTATGCTGCATAAACCACTAAGTGATAGCGATGTTAATTGGTCTTTCCTGCTAATACTAACAGGAACATTTATGATGATATTTAAACGCAGAATAAAATTAAAATGTTTTGATTTTAATTTTGCTCTCAAGTTATTAGGTTTTCATCAATTTTTCTAAGATGAATAAAGAATTAGACTCTAGGTTGTCTTATGTTTTCAGTATTCACCTTATTAATGTCAGTTCGTAGCATCTAACATTAAAATTTACCCTTGTCTTATTTATTAAAAAATAATTAAAGGGTACGACCGAAAGAAGACTAACATAATAATCGGATTAGACTAAGAATTTTAAATAATAATGTTTGAATGTTTTAATACAGTCAATGAAAGATCAAAGAAAGATTGAAATTTTCTGTCTTAAATGTCATTTAAGGCAATAAGAAAATAGTGGAGTGCTGTCAAAGCTAATATACAAGACTATTAAAGCCTATAATACGATAGGGCATAGGGTATGTGGAATGTCTTCAATCCCAGTATGCCCTATTTCACAATATTTAGCAGTTTTAGATAGCTATTTAAGTGATGAGTGATTGGCGTGCAAGTATCCACTTAGCAATCCGGCCCGCCATATTCATCTCAATGCTATTTTCCCCTCTAAACCTCTCCAATTGGGCAGTCAGTTTTCCGACGTCCGTCTTTTAGTGTTATCACTTTAGGAGATCTTAATCATAGGTCTTTGGTCCATTGATTTCAGGTATCATCTTTAATGATAGATATATGGGCGTGATGGAGCCAATATGATATGACTGACGGTCTGATGTACATCGTATAATACTGTCAAATTTGTCAGTTGATCTGCAGTAAGTTAGTATGGTAAAAAACCGTGCATTAAATTTTATATCAGGTTTTGTGGGATATGCAGTTCCATGTTTAGGTCTTGATGACAATTCGTCTATGCTTTATACATAAAGTTTAATTTTAGATGTTTAGCATCTGTGTCTGTTTGTCAAAATATTGCCAAGAGGTGCAGATGCCCAACAAATGTTTTCCGTCGAAATGCATATTTCAACATTTCATGCATCAAACACAATCTGTCTCGTACATACAATAGAAGATCTACTACTAACTTTACATTTGGCTTAACATCCGGTTTTAGTCAGAAAAATTCTATGCTATTAAAAATTAGGGGGAAGCTAAGTTGACGCCTAATGAAATGATATGCAGAATTACAATATCCACCCCTTTCTGTCCGGTGATGGGCGTAGTCATTCTTGACAACATCCCATATTGCTCACTAGATAATTATAACCTAGATAATAATAGCAAGTATAATCAAATCTGGGCCATTTCTCCTTATCGTGAACCAACCATTCAGGTCCGTTCCACCAAAATTTATCATCTTTTAATTCGGAGACAGTTAATCCTCTAGATATCAAATCTGACGGGTTGTCCTTTCCAGGACAGTGGGACCATTCACTAGGATTGGTATATTGCTGAATCTCTTGTACCCTGTTTTTTACAAATGGTTTAAACCTGTCGGACGTATTATTTATCCAAAAGTAAGCTATAGACGAATCTGTCCAAAAATAACGCTCAAATGAATATTCTAAGCCCTTTGAAATTTTATCACATAACCTAGCAGAAAGAAGAGCACCCATTAATTCAAGACGGAGTAGCGAAATTGCTTTTAGTGGAGCAATTCTGCTCTTCGACGCCACAAAACTAGTAAAAATACTTCCATCACTGCGTGTTATACGTAGATAAACGACGACGAAATAAGCTTTCTTTGAAGCGTCTGAAAAACAATGCACTTGTATATCATTTATTTCCTTAGGAAAGGCATTAGCGAAATAATAGCGAGGAATACTGATATCCTTCAGCTTACCGATTTCATTACACCATTCATCCCAAATAACGGTTATATTCTGAGGGAGATAATCATCCCAATCCAGTCCCAAACACCAAATCTCTTGAATTAGACTCTTAATTCTAACTATATAAGGTCCGAGGAATCCTACGGGATCAAAAATGCGACCTACTGCTTGTAGAAGGTATCGTTTGGTGTTAATTCGCTTTGAAAGGCATTTCTCTAAATTTTTTGTTTTGAAATAAAACAAGTCATCGTTGGCATTCCAAGCCACTCCTAGCACCCTTTGAGGTAACAGAGCTTGAGTGTTAGGCCCTTTTCAGACGAGGCACATAGTTGATCAAACTGATTTCCGGGCGGCTGTCAAGGATTGTAGCCACCATGCAAATGTATGGAAATCGCCGAAACCTTTTCACACGGAGTGAATTCTGTGCCCAGACATTTCGACATCTGGCACTTGTGCCGCTGGAGCTCTCACCCCGATGAGTAGACTCAACACAAAAGACATTACTGAAGGTACGCTCTTCACACCAGCCGCCAAGCTGCATGAGCTCAGTTCAGTATTGAAAGCGTTTCAATTGCAAGTTTGAATGTGGAACAATTCATCGAAGAAATTCGTATTACTCCCGCGATATGGGACATGAGGTGTGATGAATATAGCGATAAAATTAAAAGGGGTGAAGCTTTGAGGGAATTGGCACGCAAATTTTATTCCGACTTCAAAAAAATTTATTTTTGAATTTGTGGCTTAAAAAATAGAGCAGATTCTTCAGATTACAAATATATATAATTTATGTACTTTTTGACACTCTAACAACAATTATTAGCAACTTAAAAATGTAAACATACATTTAAATCCCATATAATGGGAAAGTATTTTTTGCGTTTTTCTCAAAATGTGATTTTTTCATGTAATGGTACACTTTCTCCAAAATCTGTTGCAAGTACATATCTGTAATTTTAAACGTCAATAGAATAAGTGCTCTTGTATCAATATAACCTATATTTTTATTTTTAAACCTTAAGATATTTTTGTAAATGGTGAAAATGTATGACAAAAATATGTGGATTTCTGATAAGTGAAATTTATAATTTTTTAAAAAAAATTTAAAATAGTCTAACAAAGATTTAAATGGGTTAACTATATAAAATAAACTGTGTTTGATCATCACACAAGATTTCAAGGTAAGATTTTCACTAAATTTTTGAAAAAGTGTTACAAAGTGAATACCTCAAAAATTTCAGGGGGAAAAGTATGTTTGTTTATATTGTTATTTTAAATTTACCTTTCAATCCAAAAAGAATTTTTTTATCTTAAAATATTCATAAAGGTCTTACTAAATTAACATAAAAAATCATAATGATACATGCATATTTGTATAAGATATGGGCTTTAAAGAATAGCCCAAATTTCCAACTTCTTAGTTGTCGCAGACGTCCCAGTCCCCTTGCAAATATCGATATAAATAAATACAAATGCCTGCTCAATAAAGTAGTCGGTACCATTCAAATTTAAAAGTTCATTTGTTATTTTGTTAATGGTGGTTAAAATCTCCAAAATTAAAAGAACATTTTTAACTTTTTTAAAATTTTTTTAAAAATTTATTTAGAAGCCGCATTATCATTAAAAAAATGAACAGAAATATTTATTTGGTCATTTCAACGAAATATATTCTTTATCATTGGTTGTTTATTTGATGTTTCTATGGTGACATACGTCACTCTCTTTACATTACTTGTCAAACAGCATTACATCGATTAGTACAGGTTATGACTGTTACACTTAAAAATATATGTGGGAGCACCAAATTGCGCGAATTTACCCATTATTTATTAAATTTATCTAGATTCGCAAATGTGAACGTCGCCTTATGCCTACAATTTGAATAGTTTTCATATGAGGAAGGTTTTTGCATTAACCCTTTCAGGTGTGCAATTTAATTATTATAATTTTTTTAAAAAAAGTAAGAATGAGGTATAGTGGTCCTACAAATAAAAGAAATGCGATTTAAAAAATTTGCAGAGCAAATATAAAAATAATACATTTTGTATTTTTCTAAGTAAAAACCTGCGTGCCATGTTATGATGCTTTCTTAAATCTATATTCCCCTACATCATTATAAATCAAAGACCAATATTGTGTTATAAAATTGGTGTAAAAGAAAGGTATTGGTAGAAGAAAAGTATAATATTTAAGTTAAAGTTTTTGAAATTTAAAAATGTAAGGAAGGAAATCACCTTAAAACCTTAAAAAAACTCAATTTTTTATTATGATTTTAATTATGAAGAATGGAATAAAAGGAATCTTATGAAAAAAATGAAGTCGATATTACAACCGATTTTATGGCCAAATGTATAAAGCTAATAGTAAAGTAATTTATAGAAAATTTAAACTTTAAATGGTTTTTTCTAAAAACTGTTATTTTGAAACTTGTGCGCACTATTTCTTCAAAACTAATCGTCCCAAATTGCTAAAATTTTGTATACATGTATATCTTCTATGTTTATACAAATTCTATCTAGATTTAGTTAAGTACATATCACTAATTTTTTACAGCAATTTTTTTTCCTTTGATATTTTTTGTAGATTACAATACATTTGCCTGAAAAATATTTTTATGGGGAAAATTGTAATTATTTTAGGTGTAGATTAAAGTATGGCCTATGGATAGAATATATACACATAATTTAATGTAGTAAACTGTCTTCCACATCATTTTTGAGTCGCGTTTTCGCCTGTTACGCAGGCGAAAACGCGACTGAACGAAGCTGCTGACGAAGCGTTGCCACAACCCCAGAAGAGAAGGTTTCGCCTTGAATTGAGCGCCGCGCCTCGTGTGAAAAGAACCTCACACGGCAGTCAACTACATGAAAATAAACAATGCAAGTCAGTTGGATCAAGAAATGTGCCTCGTCTGAAAGAGGCCTTAGGCTCAACGAATTCATTTACATCTATCCCTACTTCCTTAAGTAGTCTTACGTTCACTTAAGTAGTCTTCTAAAAGAGTCTTGTATTCTGTGAATAACATTGGATCATTCTGGAACGTACATCGTAGTCTTGAAAATCTTTTATTCGCAACTTCTCGATTATCTTCTAATAGCTGCTTCATATCAGGTTTCCAAGGAAGTCGCACCTTATATCTCTTGTTATTGTAGGATATACCTGCCTCAAAGTCTGTCGTAATTTGTTTGTCGAAATTACTACTATCTTTGTCTTCAGCTTCGAAGCCTAGATTCTCCAGTTACCAAAACTGTCTTAGCTGATCTGAGATAAGTTTCTCTTCCACAACCACCTTCATACTCAGTAACTCGCTAGTTGATACAATCCGGCCTTGAAGACACTATCCGAAAATTGTTTCTGTGGCTACAAGCTTATCACCTAAACGTTTGAGTCTTCCTGATACTACATCAAAATAATAATCAGCACCGATTAAAATCTCAATTTTCTTCTCCCCGTAATTATAGCAGTCTGCAAGCTGTAATCCCCTCATCTGTTTTTTAGCTCTAACCAAATTAATCTCTGGAGCAGGAATATTAGTTGCGGATATTTGCCCCGTTTCTAGCACTTCTATTTCGATATATAAGGAAGGTTCTTCTCTGTTTTCAAGTTTTAATTTCACTACATTATGTCTTTTCAGTTGGTTTGTTGGTCCCAAATGAGTACACCGATAAAGTTTCTTGTCTAATAACACGTAGTTTCAACTTCTGAGAAATATCTTGAGCAATAAAGTTTCTCATGGAGCCATTATCCAACAACAAGCGAACATGTTCGATTTTATCATTGTTAGGGGTTTCCCGTATCACTGCTGTGCATGTTTGAAGCAATACACTGTACTGAGAATTTTCGTTTAGTTTATTATTTTCCGATTCATTTTTGTAGTGAGAAATTGCCGTAACAACCTTATTTTCACCATTATTGTTCGATTTGTTTTCGAGTTAATAACAGATGGATCTGTTATGTTTTCTATTACAAAGATCGCACAATTCTCTTTTTTTGCACTCTTAAATTCTATGCTGTGCTTTCAGGCATAAAAAACAACGCGCCTGTCTTCTCAAAACATCTTTCTTTTCATCCACACTCAAACTTTCACAGCGTTCTGAATCATGCTTTGCATTGCAGTAAATGCAAGTTTCACTAATTGGCAACATATATTCGTGTACCTTAGAACTATTTATCGCTGACGTTCGGTACCGATTATGTTGTTTATCGCGTAAATTGCTTTGACTATCTCTCGAAAACTGCTTCGACCTGACGCCAGCACTTCCTGAGTTTGTCTGGCTGTGGTTTGTCACTCTCCCCCCTTCTCCTTTCGAACTACGAAGCATTATCGATGATTAGCGACACTCAGTTTCAATTTTTAAGAATTTCAATAATTCTGACACGCTGGATTCACCGTGTTCCGATTTATCTAAACATCTTCTATTAAAATCTAAAGCAAGATCCTCAGGTATCAATTTTAAAAGTATCGGTTGTAATAAATGACCGTACATACCAGAAGTAACATTTAGCGATTCTAGACTTCTGATCTTTACCTCACAAGTATCGTACAATTTTCTCAGTCCGGTTACATTGTTAGAGTCCTTCACGGGATTTAGGCTTGTTTCACATCTAACCGGTTTTAGCCGGCTGCCTTTTAAACGGCGCCGGGTACACTTTGAACGACATCTAGCCGGCGCCGACACGAAGTGCTATCTCTTTCACACTTACCCGGTTGTCGGGTAACCGACATCTAGCCGGCGCCGACACGAAGTGCGATCTCTTTCACACTTACCCGGCTGTCGGGTAACCGACATCTAGCTGAGCAATCAGTACACGTTCGCATTGAATAGTAATGGATATCAATAAGTTAATAGCGTGGATGATCCTGTACAGACGTATGAAGAAGCGGAGAAAAAATAGAATGCACTGGGTTCATCCGATTAATATGAGAAGAGACGAGGTCGGGGCGTTCTTTTTACTTTTCGAAGATTTGAGAAATGATGGGGATAAGTTTTTTAACTATTTTAGGATGAGTATATAAACTTTTGATGATCTACATGTAAGAATCAAAGATTGCATACAACGCCACAATACATCCTTTAGAGAATGTATCCAGCCTATCCAGATGTTGGCAGTAACAATCAAGTAAGTGAGACAAAATTATAGTGTTTTATTTTTATACCCGTTAAAGATAAAGGGTTCAAACTTGGAAAATGTCTTTTTCAATTAAGTATTTTACTTTAATTTTGATTCAGCAAATTTGAAAAAAATATTTACTTTTGAAAATATGATCTTTTAAAAATAAGTTACGTCATTTTTTTTAAAAATTTTTACTCTAAATATTTTATTTTTTTAACAATATTTTTTAAAATGCTGAATCAAAATTAAAACACATATTTCTGATTAATAAATAAAAACATTTGAAATTCAACAAATAATATTTCGAGTTATAACAATTTTAAATTACCCCGCTTTTTTTTAATTTTAAATTAAAATTTTTTTTAAAAACCTTTATGAGAAGTTTTATGATGTGATTTTGTAAACGAATTATATGGTTAAGAGAGTATATCCATCACAAAAAAAAACGCTCACTCCTTTCAACAATGTCATATTTCGAAAAGCGTGATTTTTCAGGAGAGTGATTTTAAAGTTTAAAAGTAGATTGAAATAAATAGATGTTAATTCTGCTCTCTAGTGGCTATTGAGCGGTTAATATGATGATTTTGCAGGGATATACTACTCTTTCAGGGCATTCTGAAAACAGGCATAACTAAAAATCGCCGTTTTTTGAGATATGCCGTTGTTGAAAGGAGTGAGCGAAACGTGTCCCAGACCCCCTTAAAAAAGTAATGGAAAAGAAAAGAAAACTTAGATTAAAAATTTATTGAATCTATAGAATTTTCAGAGAAGTCTGATTGTAAGGGAGAAGCTGCCCCTATAAATTCTTGCCCCTGACGTTCACATAATTGGGTGGCAGTAGAAGGTATTTGTAAATTCTGGTATTGTGTATCATTGCATTGCCATTGATGTGATGTACCAGAGTGGATGACCGGATTTATGTTCGCCTTTTTGCGCTTTTTGATTTCTGAGATAACTTGTAACATTTTCAGTTGGAATTCAACAACTTCATCGTCATCAAATGCTTCTAGTGAGGGAATTATGCCATTGAAAAAAGACGAATGTCGGCTAGGCTTCTGCTTTATAGCACTAATAAGCTCTAGCTCAACTGGGTCTGGTTTTCTTTTTTTTTCTTATTGAGCTAGGCTTTTTGAAGATCACAACTTCTGCTGACTCCGTGTCCAATCCTTCATTGCAGTTTGACCCGTCGCCTTCATTTTCGCAATATTCGGGGGCCTGTGGGGCTCGGCATCGTCCGAGAAGCTGTTATCAGTGGGTCGGCCTTCCGTAGTTTTTTTTTTAAAATTGCAGCTGTTTTGCATAAATATAAGTTTTGGGTGGCTGCCTCGCACTCCCTGATGTTTGTATGGACGTTTTGAATTTCCTCTCACTCTTTTGGAAGGAATCTCTAGCATTTCATCACCTCTTCATGACAGCTTTACCTGGAAAAAAATTTCATGTTACTATTATTAACAATTATTACTAAATTTGATTTAATTTGATTGATATTGATTTGAAACGTTTGTTTCAGATATCTGGCAAGCGGTTGTACGTTCACTGATCTTCACTATGGTTACAGACTCGGCATTTCTACTATCAGCAAAATTGTCAAAGTTGTATGTCAAGCTATTTGGTCCCTACGACATGAATGTATTCCTGTGTTCAATTCAGAGCACTGGGAAGAAATTGCTGGAAATTTTGAAAAAAACGCTAATTTCCCTCATTGCATTGGAGCTGTCGATGGAAAAATCATTCGCATCGTCCATCCGTGTAATTCAATGTATTACAACTACAAAGGATTTTCGTCTATAGTGTTGATGGCTGTGGTAGACTCACAATACCGATTTATCTACGTTGATGCCGGCAGTTGCGGAAAAGATAGTGATTCAACCATATTTCAAGAATGTTCTTTGTGGAAATCACTGCTGAACAACGAACTTGGACTTCCTGAAGATAAATATCTTCCTGGTACAAAAAGTCCCAAGGTACCATATTTTTTCGTTGCTGATGAAGCGTTCGGGCTGCTCCAACCGTTTGCTGGACATCAGTTGACAGTTGCAAAAAAAATTTTTAACTATCGCCTCTCGAGAGCTAGAAGGTATGTAGAGTGTTCATTTGGAATAATGAGCAATAAATGAAGGATTTTTCATAGAGCTATAAACTTGGATCCCGATTTTGCCATTGATATTGTTAAGCCTTGTGTCGTTTTGCACAACTTCGTTCTTGAAAGAAACGGTTACAACACAGAGGATACTCTGTCTATAACTGGATTTCAAAGTATAACAAGAACAAGTGAATGCGTGCGTGGGGGACTTTCAGCAAATAACATAAGAAAAATTATGATGGACTATTTTTTAACGCCAATTGACTCAATAAAATGGCAGTTTTCTAAGATTTAATGTGAAATAAAAATTTGGGTCTGTTTATTAGTTTGTTTAAATATACTCCACTCTTTCAAATAAAATAAAACATTTATAAATAAAAACCAAACAATAAATTTGCATTCATAATACTAAAAGCTAATAGGAATAATTATATAATTTTAAAGAAATCACAATAAGGTTTCCTCGGTCACAGGTCTCTCAGTCTCCTATTTTTTCAGCTAATAACTTCTGACAGCAATTACATATTACTTTGTATTTCATTATAAAATTGTTTACATGTTATATTTTTATAACTAAATGTTACTGATTATACAAATTAATACTGAAAAAAATTTGTGAAAATTTTTTTAAAATCAAAATAATCAGATTTTTATTTAAACCAGATTTTCTTTATTTTAATCATGATTTTTTTTATATTTCAATTTTATGTGATATGAACTATTATATATACCACAGATTTAAAATTATATACGATACTACTATATAACTAATGCAGGAAGTAAACATTTTCAAATTCACTATCACAGTGACAAGATTGATAAGTAAATTTGACCAATACAACCAATAGAAAATTTTCCAAGAAGCAAATGAGTTATACAAGGAGTAAGCTGAATTATACGAATGAAATGTGTAATTATATGAACGAGATATATACATAAAAGTCTCCTTTCTTTCCTGTTTATATTTAAATTTAATAGCCTTAGGAAAATATACCAAAAATGTTCAAAAGCAATGCATGAAATAATTTTTTAATTAAAATGAATGATTTTATTTTAAAAAATTATTCGATTTAAATCATGATTTTAATTAAATGATTTTAATCATTCGATTAAAATCATTTGCACCCTGGTTTTTAATGTATTGTATTTAATTTAATAAATGTAGTATTTTACTTACCATATTCGTTTTTTTCCTGTTGGTCCAATTCTTCAAAACCATCATTTAATATTCTAAAAACCTCGACCCAAGCACTTCTTGTTTGGATTCTGTCCTTATAACATTTTTGAGTTTTGTCCCATAAAATAGGGCGATCGTGAACTACTGTTCTCAGTATTTCGAGATCAACTTCTGCCATGATCAATAACTTTGAGCTGATTTCACACAAAATAAGGTATTTTTCATTTAAATTAGATATTTTTATTTTAAAAACAACAAATGAGCAAATAAGATTAATAAAAATTAATAAAAAAGATTAATTAAGATTAATAAAAGCAAACAAGTTTGATTAAAAACAGCAAACAACAAAAAAAAAAGAGCCAGGATCGTACAAACTGCAAACGACACGTGCCGGCTAGATGTGTAATGCGCCATTGATCCCTACGCCTTTGTTCTAAAGCCGGTTTGTTTTGCTGACTGACAGCCGTTTCCGGCTCTGGGGTATGGACGGCTTCCCACAGCAATAGCCCGGCCACGGTATTTATTGGGCAAGTGTGAAAACTGTAGTACAACCCTCGTCCCGATAAAGTATACCCGGCGCCGTTTAAACGGCAGCCAGCAAAAACCGGTTAGATGTGAAACAAGCCTAAGGTTTAATAATCTAGACATATGTGCGGATATTAAAAGATTTAACTTCGCGAATCTGTTCTTTAATAGCGTTTTCGCTTTCTCATAATTCTCATCTGAGAGTGCGAAGCCGCAAACAACATTGGCCGCTGCACCTCCAAGTAATGATTTTAAATATGAGAATTTATCTATTTCCGTCAAAGCATTATTTTGATCAATGGAGTTTTGGAATTGGTTCCAGAATTCCAGCCAGGTGCATGGATCTCCGTAATATTTGTCGATAGCTAATTTAGGTAATTTAATCGACTTCGAGTAATTAATATTTCTATTACCAGAATTTGAGTTATCCAGAGAGTTATCGTGATCTAACATAACCTGAGAGGTTTGTGCAGAAATATTCTGTTGGGTGAAATTTGACTGAGAAATTCTGGTTTTGTTTTGAGCTTTTAACTAAGCGGAAATTTTTGAATTCCACAACATGATTTTCTGAGAATATTCAAATGATGATTCAACTTCTAAATCGAAATCTTTTTCATTATCAATAATATTCTGAACTTTATTATCAAAATCCTTTAGCTCTTTGTAGAGCTCATCTAAATAATTTGAATGTTCTTGCAATGAATTAATATCATATGTGTCAAATTCACTTTCTAGTTTATTAATGAACTTTGTAACAACAGAACGTCTAACAGTTCTACCCTTTTTAAGCTTAGATAGCTAATCCAATTTTATAACTCTAAATGAATTATCACTAAATATTTATTCAATAGTCAATGTTGTTCAAGTTCAACTAATAGTTTATATTAATGAATCAGAAATCCTTACCTTGATCTAAGGAGTTGAGTCAAGGTGAAATTGTATTCCAAATCAATCAAATAAAAATGTTCTCAACGGCCATTTGTAATCCGAATCTTTTCGCGGCCGTATAGCACCAATGTTCTCGGCGTTCAGTGGTAGGTTTCTAAAATCACTTAATCTAAACTCTTTCTAAATCTATTTAAATGTGTGGTTCAGCTTATCTATAATCTAAATCAAGAATCCGCTCAAAAGAAATTCTACGCTGAGAAAATTTGAGAATAAAATTTAATAAAAAGTTAAAGCACATGTTATCTTTTCGAAATCTAAATCTAATCTGCTCTATATAAAAGAAAAAGTTACATAACTAGAGCATGCGCGCTGAACAGCTTCGCGTCACAAGTGACGTGATTCCGAAAGAGGATTCAAATAGTTCTAGTCGGAACAGTCTCCATAAATTTAAGTTTGAATCTCATGTACCGAAAACTAAACCTCTCATGACTGCAAAACAAAAGCGTATAAGATTGAATTGGTGTAAATCAAGACGTTTATGGAGCGAAGAAGATTGGAAAAAAATATTATTTAGTGATGAAAGTATGTTTTGTGTTTCATATGGTAATCAAGGTATTCGAGTTTGGAGAATGAAGCAAGAAGCATTTGATAAAGAATGCCTTAAACGTTCGGTAATATTTGCTGCTAGTGTCATGGTTTAGGGTTGCATGAGCGCAGAAGGACCTGGAAAGTTATGCATCGTCTGCGAAAAGGTTAACTCTCAGATATATCAAGAAATTTTGGAATATTACTTGATTCCATCATCAGAAGATTTATTTGAAGATGATTTCATCTTTCAACAAAATTTAGCGTCACCGCATACCTCGGTGTCAACTAAGAATTGGTTCCGTCAACGTAAAATTAAGGTACTTCCTTGGCCACCAAACTCACCAGACATTAATTCTATCGAAAACTTATGGGGTATCATGAAGAAAAAATTCCAAGAAAATCCTCCTTCAAGTAAAACTGAGTTAGTGGCACGTATAAAGTCTATTTGGGCTAATATTGATAGAAATGTTTGTAAATACCTTGTATATAGTAGGCAATATCGATTGTACGCTGTTATTAAAGATAAAGGGGATGCTACAAAATATTAACTACCATTTACTTTATATTCATAAGGTAATATTTTTGCGTAAAATAAAGTATTCTAATATTTTGAACCAATCTAAATTTTATTCTAATATTTTGATGTGTTTCAGAAAGCTGTTGTATACCTAATTTATTGTATTTTATATTTTGTAAATGTTAAAATCTTATCTAAACATTCCAGATTTAATTTATAAGAAATTTAATTACATTTACTTAGTATCAAAAATAAATAAATGGAAAATAATTTCTTTCTTATTACTTTTTCTCAATTATTCTAATATTTTGAATCTGAGCTGTATAACGTTTACCTTTTTTATTCAGGTACGTTATTTTAATGTCTTTATTGGTGGTGAAATAGTCAATATTAAAAGTTCTTCTATATTCGATATCTAAAATGCGTTCATAAAAAATAATACTCATCTTCAAATAAATCTAGGATAGAATTTTGTTTCTTTTCTGCCTGCGTAATTAATTTTCTGAAGAGTACCTCGGTGACAGCTTAAGAGTTATTAAATTGTTATTTCACGTGTTTCTTTTCAATATGAGTAATCAATTACGGGTACATTTACGCCACTTAATTAAACAAATTATCTTATCGTTATAAGTAGCAGGAATATCAATGCACTACGTAAAATTTTACCAGTAATGACTTGATAGAGCAAAAAGAAAAAATAATATAACATAAAAGTTAAGTATGAGGGTATTCAATTAATAATTAGGGATATGAATTAATGCATCCAAACTTAAGTCCTTCTTAGTGGTGGACGAAAAGGAATGAGAAATGTCTTAAATTATTCGGTTTTATTTTGTACTTGTTTGACAGCATTTTAATGATAATTGTTTGTCGTAATTTGTTTTCGATACCATTTTCAAAGTAAATTTTGTTCTTTTATTCCATTAATTAAATATTTGCTCAAAGGTAATGAATACTAGTGAAAATCACTGTTCTTTCGACTCATTATGTTTCGGTCTATTACAGTGATTCTCGGCTTCTATGGCTTCTTTTCAGGTGACTCTTTTGTTTATATGCAATGCATTATTTAAACAATATGTTTCATCGTTTTCTGATAAAATATAGCTTATCATCTGATGTATGTTGCAGGTTTTCAGCCAGATATAGGATGTAGGAGTTCTCCTAAAAATATTCTTTATTTAGAGCTTTTTGATTGCAATACTTGGTGAACTGTAAATCAACACATAATTTGCTGTGAAGCGTGGGGTCCATATTGCAAATTGCTCGTGTATAAGTGCTACTAATAAATTAGGAAATGAATGATAACATTTATTAATTTATTAGAAGTTAAGCTCCAAAAGATAATCTTAGAAAATAATTTTCCACCGTAATAATTTTTATACCGAGTTCATTTTATATTTTCATTAGTAGTTTAATTTGTTTTTCTGCTGTCACAAGATTTAGATTCACCAACTTAAAGTAAGAGCATATTCACAAGCAAAAGTCTGAGGTATTGAGGTCAGGGGCTTACCATTCTTCTTTAGATATAAAATATCGATAGTTTTTGGGGTGTCAGATTGATACATTTTTGACTTGGGCCGAATCTTGTTAAAATATAAAAGGAAATACAATATCTTGCCATCCAAACATGTGTTTTCTAAACATGTTCTAATTAATACTTCTTATAAATGTTGCTCAGCTGTTCATCCCTTGAGTTAGTCGATAAAATGAGGACCAAGCATACTTGGGAACTAAACACTGGGGATCCCACGTCAGGTTTACCACCTGACTGAGAGATTTGCACCCCAAGCCCACGGTTTAGAGAGCGGGTACTTGGTTCACAGCGAACTGTTGCGCCATGAGTTTAGTTTTTTTAAATGTCAAGTTGTTCGATGAATAAAATGGAAGCTTATCTACACTGAAATGCCACTGAATTAGGGATACCTACCTAGTAACGAGTTGGGCCTCCTCTGGCCTTGATAACGGCTGCCACACGACAAGGCATAGATTCAACAAGTTTCTGGAAACGTTCCACGGGAATGGCTTGCCAAATATTGGCTAAAGCTGTCCATAATTCAGTAAGGTTCTTTTGTGCTGTGTGATGGCCTTTCACTCCTTGTTCCAAAACATCCCAAGGATGCTCAATAGGATTTAAGTCTGGGCTTCTAGGTGGCCAATTCATGACAGAGAAGTCAGAGGAATGCTCATCCAACCAGCCAGTAGCCAACCGGGACTTGTGAGAGGTACAGTTGTCTTGCTGTAAAACTCCATTACCGTGCGGATAACAGAACAGCATAAACGGATGGAGGTGATCACCCAGCAAATCGACGTACCGAATTACATTGAGGGAGGTTGGTACACGCACCAAAGATCCCAAACTGTGCCACGAAAAAATACCCCAGACCATGATTGAGCCACCATGCCCTTGTACAGTTCCAGCCAAGCATGCAGAATCCATGGCTTCATGAGCCTGACGCCATATTATCAGCATCCCGTGGGCGTTAAGTAGTCGGAATCGAGACTCATCACTCCATGCTACTCGTTTCTAGTCTTCTACACTCCAGTCTATGTGCTCTCTTTCCCAGGCAAGACGTGCAACCCGATGGCGAGTATAGGGAAATGGTACTCTCGTAGGTCGACGGCTCCCGAAACCCATACGGTGAAGTGAGCGTTGCACAGTCCGTTTACTGACTGTAAGACTGGCACCGTCATTAAACTGGGTGGTAATTTCAGCTAATGTTTGGCTTTGCTGGCTACGTACAATACGCCTGAGCCGTCTCTCACCACGCACTGTCAAGGCTAATTGTCCTTTGCAGTTTGCCCGATCGCTAGTTTTTTTTCCACCATCCATGTATTCTTGGTATACTCTTGACACTGTCGACCTTGAAAATCCTAGCTGTCTGACGATTTCGGAAATTGAGTGGCCCATGCGTCGCGCACCTACGATTTGTCCGCGATCGAAGGCGTCTAAATCAGGCAGTTTACCCATACTGGCAATTCCAATAACTAATTCAGAACAACCACTGTACGCGCTATATATGCAGTTACCACAGCGTCCTCACTTGCGCATACATGATGCGCAGCGCTACACAATTTGCATAGGCTTTGCTATCCCTAATTCAGTGGCACTTCAGTGTATTTTACTAATACCTTCTTAAACCGTTCAAGGAAGGATTTTTTTGGAATCTCTTAATAGCTGCTTTTATGGAAAGAATATTCTCATCTAATTTCCCCTAGATTCTGTCATTTTAGTCGTTTTGAAGTGCCTGTACAATAAACAGTGATATGCTGCTAATTTTATCTGAGAAAATTATAAGATTAGCAGCATATATCTTTAGTATAAGTTTCCAATCTTTAACTCTTTCTATTTTGTTTTTCTTGGTTAATCCATGAGCTACCTTTTTCTAACATTCTTCTACTTTTAAATAAAAATAATCTATGTATTTAAGTTTCTAAGCCGATTCTTTGGGCAGTCGATGAGCGAAAACTACTGCGTCCATTTACTTCATTTTGGTCTTAAACGAAAGATTTTAATCTATAGATGTGTCAAATGGGATTTTTGTATCTGCAATTTCTATTGACTAGCTATAATTTACAATTAAAATTTGCTTTCTGTGCATGCTCAGTGACATACTTAAATCTGGCTTTAGATGCTTACTAAGCAAGAGGCCGCATAAACACGTTAATTTGATAATTCCGGGGAATCTGTCTAGCTCTATGCCATTTTAATTTTTAATTATGTTTGTGAGATATAGAATTAAACCTGGTGGAAATTGTTCATTGCGTGCTGTTGAGTAACCATATTTCCTTTTATTTCCTTCAATAGTAATTTTTTAAAGTGTATTTCTCTATTCTCAATATTATGATTTTAAACATTTGGTAATCATGTGTTGAGGATAATTTGTGTATTAGTGTATTTATATACTATCCAGCTGTCATGTTTTGACGAGTACCAACTAGTAAAGGTTTCAACAAAACATTTCTTTATACTCTTTTAAAAACAAAAAGCCAGTATTAGTTTAAAATTCACTGTTATTGATCTCTCTAAAGATCAATCGGGCAAAAAAATAATCCAATGAAACTAATTAGTAATTGTAGAGATGCTCACATAAAAGTTGTATTATGTGAGATAATTTTTGTTCTTCTAAATATAAATTTTCTGAGCAACAACGTCGCACAGTTGCAGTGAATCAGTTATTACCCAATCAGAATGCTTTTACTTTATATTTGTTTCTATAAAAGAATATCGTCCAGTAAACCTTCCATGATGCTAATTCTGCGCTGGGAGATGTTCAAAGGATTTGTCTTGAGTGATGATACTGCACACTTCTCTTTCAATTATGACGATCAGGTTTAAATTAACATAATTTATTTACAATTTAAGATTAGTTACAGTATTTACATAAAAGGTACTAAGAAATTACTCTCCAGCGAGAGTTCCATTATTACCGAACTGGTCGGTTCTTATGCACAATGCATTCTGATTCAAACAGTTTGAAACGGGGCGTGATTCGCGGTACGGCGCTCGTAGCGCCACCAAAGATGAACTGCAACACACTGCCCCCGGATGAACAATTACAGTTGTTCATCAAACAATACATAAATAAGAACAATACAAAAATTAAAACAAAACATTACCTAAATGATGATAGCTTCTTGAATACAAATCAATAAATGTTAAAGACATACTTACATACTAAGAAAGATTACCAAATTTTCAAACACTTTAAAGTTTAGTAAAATTAAGTTGAATTCTAAAATGAGAATAAAAAATATTAAAATCAAGCACAATATAACAAATCAAATAAGGTTAAAGTTCTAAGATTGTTGTTCATTTGATTTCTCCATCGAGTCTAATTCAAGTTTATACAGTAGTTGTATCGGTCTTTTAATCAGTCCAGTTGGAGTTTTCAGGATACATGACCTTATTTTAGAGTCTCGTCCGGGCAAAAGTTCTCTTACATATCCACACTTCCAAAGATGTTTTGGCAACTTTTCATCATGAATCAGGACTATATCACCAACTTTGAAGGCTGAAGAATTGACGGGATCTAGTTTATTTGCTGATCGTAGCTCCAGAAGATATTCTTTTCTCCACCTTTTCCAAAAATGATCAATTATTTGTTGGCGATATTTTAATTTGTTTAATAACGTGGATTTATCGGATTTCGTTTCGAAGATAATTGGAATTCCACAGGGCAACGATGTTAACCTCTTTCCTACCAAGAAATGAGCTGGAGTTAGAGGTTCCGGTTCTGAAGGCTCTTCGTAAACATACGATAAGGGTCTAGAATTAATTACTGCCTCCACTTCAGTGAGCATAGTTTCGGTTTCTTCATAAGTAAAGCAAGTTCTACCGAGTATCTTCTTTAATGGTGTTTTCACAGATCTAACCATTCTCTCCCAAAAACCTCCCCACCAGGCTGCTCTTGGGATGATAAATTTCCATATTATTTTGTTCATAGTTAAATAGTTTTTAACTTCTTCCTTTGAAATTCTTTTCCAGATCTCTTTTAAGGGGACACAGTACCCTGTCAAAATTTTTTTTTATTTTAAGTATTTCAATAAACATTGTAATTGTATTGCACTTTAGCAGTCATTTTAAAACATATTCTGAAAGGTAAAATTTATTTTAACAGTAAATTTAATTAAAATTTGAATTTTTTAATTTTTTTTTCAATTTTTAAAAATCCTTATAACTTTTTCAAATATTAATATTTTTGCTCCAATTTTTTATAGGTAATGTATTTATGTCTACTATATAAAAATTGGCATGGGTTTTTTAGATACTTTTAAAATTACATTTTATATAAATTTTTTTCCATCATTTGCAGTGAAAAACGATGAAAACTGGCACTTTGTTGTATATTTTTGAATATAAAAAGAGAAATAAGCATGTTATTGCATAATTCCATGCGAATTTTTATGCTATACATAATAGAAAACCTGTATAAAAAGTTTAATACTTGTGTCTTAAATACAAAAAAAGTTTTAGCACTTTTACTGCATGAATGTCAAGAAAAAACAAACATGGAGAAAAAGCCATTTAAAGTTTTCATTTGTTAAAAAAAGTCCCTTGAAATGAAATGATATACAAATTTTGTGGGTATTTATAATAGTCAATTAATATAATATATATATAAAACATTTTATCCATCCAACTTCAATATAAAATATTTTATGCAATTTTAAAAACATGTCAGTGAACTGTAGAAAATAGAGTCGACAACAACTGCTCTTGGTTTAAATTTTTTTCAAATTCAACAAATAAATCTTAATGTTAATTCCATGTGAAGTTTCATTAAGCGTATAATAAAGAATATGTATAAAAACTTTTATATCTCTATCTGAATTATTAAAAAAATTATAACGTTCTCAATATATGACAGTTAAGAAAAGATACCATTAAGAAAAAATAAATCATGCTACTTGAGAAAGTCATACCTGAAATTTGTATAAAATTAATGTGGAACTAGATTTGATGTACAAAGTAATGCATATGTAAAGCATTTCAACCATGTTTTAACATAAAAAATTTCCTTTAGGGTTGTAAAAGTATGAAAATTTAAAAAAAAATAAGAAAAATCGATGTAAATTTTATTCATGAAACATACCATTTACTACCACATTTTCTGAGAAAATTTTAAAAACATACTTATTTTACTAAATTAAAATCCCCAGGTTTATAGGTAACAAATATAACGAATAGAAATATAGCGTAAAGTTCAAGCAAAAGCTTAAAAATATACACTTCAGGAAGAAAATAAAAGCTGATTACAATTTTTGAACCGAAAATAAATAGCTACGTGCAGAACTACCATTACCATGTGTAAAAAATCCAAACAGTTACTTTTAACGGTTACTTCTTTCGCTCTGGTGAACAAAAAAAATAATTAATTAATTATTAATTTGAGTTTTTAGGCTAGTGGAAAAAAAATGCCACGCCCACTTTAAATGGTCACTTGTCCCTTTAATTTTCTCACAACCTTATAAAAATCTAAATAACTTTTAAAGTATTCAAGATACAGCTTTGAAATTTGGTGATCATATATAGAAAGGTGGGGACAATAATTTGAATCAATAAAAAAAAATCGATATTTTGACGATTTTTAGGGTACTGTGTCCCCTTAAAAGCAAGTCGGTCTTGACAAATGTTTTGGCATTGTCACTGTATATCACCTTACAGAGTCCTCTTCGAGCAAAGAATCGCTTAAGAGCTAAAATGAAATTAGCCGTGCTTAAATTCGTCACCAGCTCTAAATGAAAAGCTCTTGTAACAGCACAGGTAAACAGCACAATGTAAGCCTTTTCTGATCCCAAGGATCCTTTAGTGTAAATTGGCCCTGCAAAATCTATACCGATGGTCTCAAAAGGTGGTGTTTCGATAATTCTATCTCTAGGTAGGGGTGCAGTAATTTCTTTTCCAGAGGTGGCATTGAACTTTTTACACAGCATGCAGGTTTTCAGGACAGATTTTATTATTCTTCTGCTCTTCATGATGAAATATCGCTCTCGTAGATGAGCTAGGGTAGCAGCTACACCAAAATGATACATTCTTGCATGCGCATCAATAATAAGTAGGTTTACAAACCTTCCTTTATCGGGAAGCACCCACGGATGTTTTTCCCGCTCATATAACTCCGAAAATTGTAGTCTGCCTTTAATCACAAGTAGTTTATTCTCGTCCAGTTCGGGATTAAGGTGGTACAACTTTGATTCTTTAAAAATAGATTTTCCCCGCTGTAGCTGCTCAATTTCCTCCGAGAAAGCAGATTTTTGAATTTGCTTGATCCAATAAATCTCGGCCCTTTCTACTTCTGTGGTTGTTAATGGACCGGATATTTTACAATTTTTCGGATTTGAATTATGAAGGAAACGCAGGATCCACCCCGTAACATTAAACAATTGAGAGAGCTTACTGAACCGGTCTACATTTAAAAGGACTTCAGATCGTACATTTACGGCACAGCATACCTGAGTCATTTTTGTCTTAGATTTTCTTTCAATTGCTACTTCTTTGTCTTCTTTAACTCCTACCTTAGGGGGCCACATAGATTCAGGGAGGGATAACCATACAGGACCTTGCCACCAAAGACTATTGTCTATTAAAGAGCTTAAGTGTTCACCACGTGTAAGTAAATCAGCAGGGTTATCTTGACCGCTACAATAGTTCCAACTTTCCGGATCTGACAAAGATTGAATTTCAGTAACCCGATTGGAAACAAAGGGCTTCCAGTTTGCTGCAGATCCTTTAATCCAATATAAGGCTATTGTAGAGTCGGTCCATAGCTTAAATTCCAAATTTCGTAAATCTAATACCCCTTTTAAATATTTAGACATTCTGGCAGCAATTAATGCACCTAATAACTCTAAACGGGGAATGGTCACTCGTTTTAAAGGGGATACTCTGGCCTTAGACCAGAGAAATGCAGTCTTAATCTGGTTAGCTTCATTTCTATATCTAATATAAGCTACCGCACCGTAGGCCTTAGGACTGGCATCACAAAATAAATGAATTTCTATACAATCATAGGACAAATTTAATCCATCAGGGAAATATATCCTAGGAATTTCCAGTTTCCTTAAGTGTTTGGTTTCAGAATACCAACTATCCCATTTATTCTTTAAATTCGTAGGTAATTCAAGGTCCCATTCAAAACCTCCTTCCCAAATTTCCTGTAATAATATTTTCATGCGGATAACATACGGTGAAATAAAACCTAAGGGATCAAACAATTTCAGCATGGTCTTTAGTATCTATCTTTTCGTAATTTTAGTGTCCCAATTTTCAGTAATAGGTTGCATATCTAACTGTAAGTGGTCTGAATCTGTATCCCATATTAATCCCAAGAGCTTCACGACATTTTTAGGATTATCCTGGTTCTCGATGAGATTATTTACCACCCATTTTTCTTTTAAAACTTTAGAATTAGAATTAAATTTTCTCAAATGCATACCAGCTTCTTTAAGAATTTCTGTAGCAGCTGATGTCAGATAAAAGGCTTCTTCATCACAATTTGATCCGTCGATCAAGTCATCTGCATATAATGAGGAATCTAACATTTTAACTACTATAGGGTGTTTTTCTTTGAAATTTTTAATATGATATTTAATTGTTGCGGCCAAAATAAACGGACTACAAGTAACACCGAAAGGAACGCGCTTAAATCTAAAAATTTTGAAGGAATTATCAACGGTATCATCGAACCACAAAAATTTTAAATAATTTCGGTCTTCCTCTGCAATGCCAATTTGGAGAAACGCCTTTTCTATATCTGCGCAGAAGGCAACTTTATTTTTCCTGAAGTTAATAAGGGTATCTAATATATTAGGATTTAAATTGGGTCCACTCCACAAACAATCATTCAGGGATTTATTATTACAATCTTTTGCGGAGGCATCAAAAACCATCCTAACCTGCGTTGAAGATTTGTCATTTCTTACTATGGGCCTATGGGGCATAAAGTATCCATTTTCTATTTCGTTGTCGGGGCATTCTTCAACTATGTCATTTTTCAATTGCTCTGATACAATACTCTTATACTTATCAAATAAAGCATCATCCCATTTTAGTTTTCGTTTTAGATGTACAAAACGATCCTTTGAAATATTAAAGTTATCTCCTAACTTTTCCCTATTATCCTTCCAAAGTAACTTTGTTTGATATCTATTATTTGTAAAGCTTAAACCGCTTTCAAATCTATCCATGATTTCTCTATCAGATTCAGAGAATACATCATTATTATTTTTTATTCCAATAGCTTCAAGCTCCCATAATTTTCTTAAATCCTCGCGTTCATTGTCATTAGTTTGTACAGCTATTTTTAAAACTGAGGCACATTCCTTTTTCCCCCTTTCGTCAATGCTTAACGCTCCGCAAAGCGAAAACCCAAATAAACTCTCGCTTACAAACAGAGATTTTGTGATTCGTTCAACTTTTCCCCCTCCCGTAATTTGGTATAGATAGTCAGCTCCCACAAGTAGTTGAATTCGCGAATCCTCCCCTTCCCTACTCCAATTCGACAACTCGAATTTGGCTAACTTCCGCGAAACATTCTTATCTACCCGTGGCTTCGAAATCAATACGTTAGAGATTTCTTCAACCACTAACGCTTTAATGCAAAGGCTTTTGCTGGAATCCTCAACGTGGCTGAGTTTAACGCTGACCACATCGTAAATTTTCTGCTCCCCCTCACGGGACGCGAAAGAGTAGACAAGGAGCTTTTCCTTCCCAATTACGGGGGGTCTCAAGGCCATTGCAACGTCCTTTGTTATAAACGTTCTTTGGCTACCACTGTCATACAAACACACGGCTTCTGCCGTACTTTTGTCAGTTGAAATTCGTACACAACAAGTTTGAAGTATAACTTCGTTACTGGATTGGGGGACTTTTACTTTACATTGGGAAACAGTAGTGACAAGAGTTTCCGCTTCATTTTTTGGTTCTACCGGATTTTCATTAGCTTTCAAGCATACTGACGTATTATGGAATTTACTTTGACAATTTTTACAACTTTCTTTTACGGCTCTACATTTAGAAGCAATATGGAATTTTCGGAAACATAAAAAGCATCGCCCTTCTCTTTTAAGTTTTTCACATTTTTGGGGAATCGAAAGAGATTTACATTTATCAGAAAAATGGTTAGAATTTTCACAAAAGATACAATTATTTTTAACAGAGGTTGTTAAAGCATATGCCGTTGGAATATTTCGTTTGACATTACGATAAGTTTCGGTTTTAACGCTGAAGTATTTTTCTGAACTACTAAAATGTTGAGTAGCTTCGCGAGATTCAATTTCATCTTTTAAAAAAGTAAGTAATTCATCTATATCAAAATCCGTTTTTTTCTTTCGATTTCTATTATATTCCAACGCGATATCTGAGGGTATTAGTTTAAGTAAAATAGGGCATAATAAGTGGCCATAACTGCCAGATGCTACACCTAGGGATTTTAGATTACGAATTTGAATTTCGCAGCTATCATACAGGTCTCTCAAGGCCTTTACATTGGAAGAATTTTTAACTGGATTCAAATTCAAAAGTTTGCTTACGTGTAAATTAATTGTCAAGTCAGGTCGTCCAAATCTATTTTTCAAAAGTTCAATAGCTGATTTATAATTTTCATGTGTTAATGAAAATCCAGTCACAACATTAGCAGCAGAACCTCCCAACAAAGATTTCAAATAACAAAATTTATCAATAGTTGTCAAATTTTCATTTTCATCTATAGCATTAGAAAATTGACTCCAAAATTCGAGCCAAGTGGATGAATCACCATAAAATTTTTCAATACACAGTTTTGGAAGTTTCACTAAATTTGAACAAGAACTAAGTTGTGTAACTGCTGAAGCAGCAATTTCATTTCTTGGAATTTCGGTTACAACCGGTTGGGATCTAACATTAATATTCTGATTTAAAAATTTTGAAATTTTGTATTTCCATTCTATAATTTTTTCATCAATCATTTCAACTCCTTCAATTTCATCTTCAATTTCATTATCAGGAATGTTTTCAAAAATTTCAGAATTTGAAGCTTTAAGTTTCTCAACTTTTTCCATTAACTGATCTTTTAGGACTCCCAGAGCATCTACCTTATCATCATATATCATTTCAGAATCATCAAATGTATTTGAGATTTTCGTTAAAATCTTCGTTGTAGCGGAGCGCAAAACAGCACGCTGCCGCTTCAGTTTTTCTACATTATCTTTACTCATTATGCAAATATAAATTAAGTAAGCATGCGCTTACCTTCAGTTTTAAATGAGTCCTGTCACGCGGACGCCAGATGCTAATTCTGCGCTGGGAGATGTTCAAAGGATTTGTCTTGAGTGATGATACTGCACACTTCTCTTTCAATTATGACGATCAGGTTTAAATTAACATAATTTATTTACAATTTAAGATTAGTTACAGTATTTACATAAAAGGTACTAAGAAATTACTCTCCAGCGAGAGTTCCATTATTACCGAACTGGTCGGTTCTTATGCACAATGCATTCTGATTCAAACAGTTTGAAACGGGGCGTGATTCGCGGTACGGCGCTCGTAGCGCCACCAAAGATGAACTGCAACACATGATAACAACAACAAAAAAACAACAGTATTCCATGTTGTTTATAATTAGTATATTATGAATCCAATACAACAATTTAGATATTTATTTTGAAATGATAATTGAAAAAAAATAATACTTTTAAGTTTTGCGGAACATGCTTTTTTAAACATTGATTGAAAATGATTATACTACAGTAATAAGGTGTTCAAAATGTCATTTTTGACGATCTCCATAATAAAGTACGGGTAAACAACAAAGGCTACGTAAACCACGGGGAGCACTGGTATCCAAATTTTTGAATATGCTATATTCTATGAATGGTATTTGTAATTACTCCAGAATACTTCATATGTACTTCATTGCAACATTTAAAAAACATTTCCGATGGCAAGTAATAAAGAAAACAACAAGCTAAAAAATGCAGCAAGAAAATAAACAAGAAGAAGATAAAAAGTAAAACGAAGAAGGAATCAGGGGGACGTGATAATTGCTCAAGGCTCTTGCTCCCGATATCGACTATAAAGGTCCCGAGTCGACAGTGCCTCACAGGTCAGGAGGTGGGAAATGTCCATAACTTGTGGTTTACCGGAAATAGTGCACGAAGGAATCTATAGAATATTCAAGTGGCTTAGATGTTTAGCTAAGCAGTCATGATCAGTTAAAAGCCTGATCATGGCTACCGAATGCTTCCTTGGAAAATCTGGAATAAATGCACCCATAACTTATTAGAATTTCTATTTATTAATTCTTGATAAAACTGGTGATTCAATTTCTTCCGGATAGATACCCTTATACAATTATCTGCGATCGGCCTACACAACAGCGCCATAACTGCAGCATCTCTCTTTGCCAATGATAGACCTACTCCCACGTGGTGCTCCTGGGCAATGTTTATTTATAGACGGCAAAATGGTCTCTAATTCTGGCACATGAATTTTCATTGAAACATGTATTTACTCAATTGTGCCAACTCTTTTGTCCTATTTCGCATTAAAAAGTTGCAATAATGGTAATATGAGAGTTAATTTCGGTTATTCATCAAGATGGATACTTATGGAACTTTAAAGCATATCGATCTAAGTGATTTCAAAAATATCAGCATTCTTCAATTGAAATTTGTGATTTTTTTTTAAGAATCTGCAGACTGTAATGTCATTTTATATAGTTCTAGACTTTACATAGCATTTATTTTCTGATTTCTCAAAATTTTCTTTGGAACTTTTCCTAACTTTAAAGATCAATATTCTCTTTCTCTCCATTAAACAGATTTTCTTAAATTTGCTTAATCATAGTTATAGGGGACCATATAATACCCAGATTTTCCGTAAATTAAATTTTCTTGGATAGTTATTTATATAACCCAATCGAAATGATTCATAAATCATTTTCATTAAAAAACCCCGTTTCCGTCTTTGGAAAATAACTGAAAAATACATAACAAAATTAAATTTACCTTATCATATGTTCCGAGGTTACAATGGGTACAATTGTGTTTTTAATACATTGTGTAGTTAAAGAAGATATTACCTTTTTCCTAATCTTGAATGTGAATTTTAGTTATGGCTAACCCTATTGGATTCGCTCACCTCAATGCTACCCTATGGGGAATATTTGTCTACTCTTCACACCTACATAAATGCTGATAATCCAATTTATGGCACAATGCAGATATTCCGTAAATTAAATTTTCTTGGGTAGTCATTTATATAACCCAATCGAAATGATTCATAAATTATTTTCATTCAAAAACCCCGTTTCCATTTTTGGAAAATAACTGAAAAATAAATAACAAAATTAAATTTACCTTATCATGTGTTCCGAGGTTACAGTACGTGCAATTGTACGTTTAATACATTGCTTAGTTAAATAAGATATTACCTTTTTCCTAATCTTGAATGTGACTTTTAGTTATGGCTAAGCCTATTGGATTCGCTCACCTCAATACTAACCTATGGGGAAAATTTGTCTACAATTCACAGCTACATAAAAGCTGATAATCGAATAAAAATGATATTTTCAGAGAGACTGAACTTTTGTGCACCTTGCAACAGGATTCATTTTATAAATCTCGTCCACAAGAGGAATTTATGAACTTTTAAAACACACAATACCAGATTTTTTCCTCGAATAATTTAAATTTAAAAATATTATTTGCATTTTTTTATAAAACTAAAAATGCCCCATGGTGTAAAATTTCTCTCTCTATTACAGAGTACAATTTTTAGAAGAAAATCTTTGAATATAAATCGGCAGTCCTTAGACACGTATTCTCCATAGGTTAACATTGAAGTGACCGAATGGAATAGGGTTAGTGCACAACAACCTTATGGCTGTGTAATACTACAGTGAAGTGGTCTGAGTGTTATGAAATAAATAATTTCGAGATGCTTAACATTCGAATTACAAAAATATATATTATTCTCATCGTAGTATTAAAAATATTAAAGTTTGCTTGAATACTGAAATGATAATAGCGGCGCTATTAAATTATATTTTTATTGTTAATTCGTTTTATCATGTTCCAACGTGCGTT